>CM039727.1:6002492-6602492 GCA_022539455.1 Dendrobium nobile
ACATACAAATAAAATTTAATGATAAAAATAAATCATAAAAATATTTTTAAGGGTCTTATCTAAGAATTGCTACAATAAGTTAATGAAATTTTCAATTTCATCCTACTTTTCTAATGTAATTGCCGTTTATTCTCATAATCAGTTAATCACATCCTCATAGTTCTAAGAACAAAAATCAGCTAGTTTTTTAGATTAAAATTTGTTCATAAATAACATCAGAACAAACTTGCTATTAGCCTATCATGAAATATTTAGAAACGTGAGAACAAAGATCGAGAGAGAGAGAAATGAAGAAATTCTGAAAAGAAGCTCAGAATTTTCTTTTTCTTAGGAAGTTAGAGATTTGATCATTAAAAAAAAATTGTTAGATGTAACTCTTTTATTAAATTAGTTAAGCATCAGTGATTTCCGAATAAACAATGAACCCATATGAGGCCAATGGCTGACTTAAGCTTAGGCTTCGTTTGGGACTGCTTTCTCACTGCTTCTTAAAGCGACTTTTTAGTACAAAAATTTAAATTTTTATACTAGAAAGCTACTTTAAAAAGCATCAAAAAAGCCGTCCCAAACGAAGCCTTAGTCTGGGATAGCTTTCTAACTACTTTTTAAAGCTATTTTTTAGCATAAAAATTTTTATTTCAAAAAAACATTACACACAAAAATTATTTTAGAAAACAATAAGAAAACTATCCTGAACAAAACCTTAACTTAGGGTTGACCAAATTTTGATGAGTACATATTTTGTTCATCTTCTATGGCTGAATGTGTCGATGAATTGCTTTTGTCATCTTGAGATTTCATTTGGGACAGCTTTCTTACTGCTTCTTAAAGCAATTTTTAAATACAAAAATTAAAATTTTTATACTAAAGCATGAATTACTCTATATAATCTACTATTGGGCTTGGTATGTTCACTATAGAGATGACTCTAAAAACTTCAGAAAGAGTAAATAATCTATTTAAGAGGTAAAAACATAAATGTACATAACATAACAAATATTAGCTTCCAGAAAACGAGCAAACTTCAGATGACACGTATAGTAATATTTTGATATATAATCTTCCACAAAAATGTACATTGAAAAAATATTTTTTCCTTGTAAAATAACGCTACAGGCTATATGCCTAGAGACATTTAACACTAGTTCATGTCCTGATTGTTTCGCAATCAATGAGATAAAAACACCAAAGCTATGGCACAGCAATTACATGTATCAGAACAGAAGAATCATTTTTTTCCCGTGGTTACTCCAACTACAACATTGGTCACCTATATAATTGATAAAGAAAATAAAGTTTTTTTTTTCACTATAGACTTATAATGGAAACAGTCAGAAACTGTAAATCAAAATGTAGGGAAGAGAGATCGTACCAGCTTGCCGCTTTGGTCCATTGACATAGGATTCTCAACAACAACAGTCTGGTTGTTCGAGTTTGGCAATGGCTGCAAGCATAGAAAAGAAGAAGCAGGTCAGTAAATAATGTAAGACAATGAGATGTTGTAGATAGGATTGTCATAAAAGCTCATAATTTGCGTTCAATCCTATCAGCTTGATTGCTTTAGCTCAATAATGGCTTAATTATGTTTATATATATATGGTGATATGTATATTATATGACTTTTAAGTAGATTTTATGTTCATGAATGGTAAGTTAACAAGCCAAATACAGATACAAAATTTTAGCTCGTATGCATAACAAACAAGAGAAAAGTCCCCCTCAAACTTAAGGGAAAATTCTGTAAGATGGTGGTGAGACCTGCATTGCTTTATGTTGTAGAATGTTGGCCATTAAAAGAGAGGCATAATACTAAGTTAATTGTTGCAGCGATGAGGATGCTCAGGTGGATGACTGGCATTACTCTTAGAGATATGATACTAAATGAGCACATACGTGAAAAGGGTGGAGTAGCTCCAGTGGAAGATAAGATAAGAGAGAGTCTCCTTAGATGATTTGGTCATATTAAATGGAGGCCTTCCGATGACCCAGTTAGAAAAGTTGAGGTATTAGATTTGACTAATGTATTGAAAGGTAGAGGTAGACCTAAAAAGACTTAGTTAAAAAATATTAGAAATGATATTTCTTTATTAGAATTAAATGAGAATTTAACTTTTAACAGGACACAATGAAGAAAAAGGATTCATGTAGCCGACCCCACATAATGAGACAAAGGCTTGATGTTGTTGTTGTTGTATGCATAACAAACAAGCCGAGCTGAAAAAATTTGAGTTCGCTCAAACTTGGCTCATTAACGCACCTAGTTGTATTGCCATCAATTTCAAAAGAAAATAAGTGGTAAAAGTATATAACATACAGCTGAAGTGGATGGATGGGTTGGGGTGGCTCCATTTGGCATGTTTACTAGAATTGGCACCATTCCACTATTTGTCTGCACATTATGAAAATCAGAATCAAAACAAATGCTTTTATGAGGTTAAAGAAAGAACTGTACAAGTTGTTAGTCTTACCGCAACACTCGTAACAAAATTGCATAACGCACATTTAACACAAGGAGCTCCATGAGGATACACAAGCATTGTATGGCACTGGGCACAGTTCACATGAGCAAGTTGATTTGCTGCATAAATTGAATGATATAACATCAATCTTTAGAAGGATAGAAGTGCAAGAAATACACAAACATGCAGTGCTGAATTCACGAAGTGATGAGCACATGATATTTGAAAAAACAGAATAAATAATACTTTGAAATGGGCTTTAGTTACCTCAGAATTTAGAAATCACAATGATGGGGACATCAGATTTCGACATGTGTACCATCGCCGGGGACGGCGATCGACGGCGTCGATTCAGAGCCTGTATTTTTGATGCTTTAGTTTTCTTTTCATGATTTTATTTCTTGTTTTCCATTTGTACCCCCATGAGGGATGTAGTGCTTATTGTAGCCCGAGGGCATCTTTGTCTTTATGCATTTTATTTTATTGTAAAGCCTATATAAGAGGCTCTTGTCATTGTATTGGGATTATGGCTTAATGAATGAAAATTTACTCCATATTGTTCTCTTGGTGAGTGCAAGAAAGATCTCTTGGTGAGTTCTTCTTCTTGATATCTCTTTGTGAGTTATCAAATTTTTCTTTTCTCTTTGAGTTTGCTCACTATCTCTTCCCCACAAGTAGCCCACGCCTCTTCCTCCAAATCCTAGCCGCCGCCCCTAGCTAGATCCCCCAAGCCGCCGGCCACACCTACTTGGCCGACCGGCCTCCTGCTGCCGGCCACCACCTTGCCGGCCCCCCCCTTTTTTTTGAAAATTTGAATTCCCAAATTTCAAATTTTCTTTCCAAATTTGAAATTCCTATTTATGGAAAGTTTTAAAATGAAATCAATAGTTTATTTCAAATCAATTGGATTTTATTTTGTAACTTCCTAATCATCATCTCATATTTGGAAACCTATTTCCCCCTCTCCACAATTCCCTCTCCCTCTCATAAAGCCGCCGGCCCCACTCTTGAATGCCCCCATTAATTTCGGCATTAAACCTCCCTCCTCAATTGGAATCCTAATTAAATCCAAAAATCGTTTCCCTCCAATTTCACTAAAACTGAAATTAAACATCAGTTTTTGAAATTCTCCTCCCTCTCCCCTCCATACCGCCGGCCTCCCCTTGGATCCTCCAAGCCGCCGCCCACTTTCCCCATCCTTTTGGAGATCTTCTTGCGGCAACTACTTAGCTCCTTCTCCATGTTTTATGGCGGATCCCGAGCTCGAGTGGGGACTATTGTTTGATGCTCAAGGAAACCTCGACGTACTACGCTCTCCTTTCTTTGACGCCGGATTCGAATCCGACGAAGACACGGTGGGGGATTACTTGGAACGGATTCTTCCCTCTCTCATCAAAGTTATTGATAGACAACGGCCGGAGTACAATTGGTCTATCGACGGACGATCTTCCACACCTCTTCCAAATCCGGCGCCCTCCTCTCCTCCCCTACGGATCTATGGCACCGTCTTCCTCGGAGTGGTCTCTTCACTAGTGTGGCTCTTCTTCCTCCAACAAGCCTAGAATTAGGTACAAGAGCGTGGCCTCAAGGTGAGACAATCGCTTTGTTAACCGTCGGATTATTGTTGGCCATTCATTTTCATTACTAATTATTGCCGTTGTCATTTTAAAGATCTTGTCAACTTAGTTGTTTTCTCTTGCCTAGACATTGTTAACTTCCAAGAATTTCATTGAATCGTCAAATTTGTGAAGCTTTGAATTGTAATCGCATTTCTTTAACAAACTTCTATTAATTTCTACGAAACAATTCCTGGTTTCACATCACACAACTTTATCTTTGATGTTCTATCTAAGACGATATTACAGTTTTGAAACTCTCCATCAACCCATTGAAAATATGCAGATGAGGCTTCAGACTCTAGAAATCAATTGGAAACGTAAAACCTAGTAGAGGCAAGGACATCTAAAGATAATAGAAAACTCATGGGAAAGGTGAGCACCATTTTGATACGTAGTTAGCAAGAAAATAGCTTACATAAAGGTTACAACAACAACAAACACAAGCTTGTTTATTGTTGATCACCTGGATAGAACAAAATAAAGCACTAGAGCATCTGAGTAAAAGTTGATTACCAATTTCTGTTAGAAAACTTGAATAAGTCAAATAATTAATCAATAGTGATCAAACTGAAAACTATTAGGACTTCCTGATATAAAGTCCTAGCCATGGGTATGATTTATCTCACTACTGGATTTGTCAGCCCTGACATGAAAAGTTTAGGTGTAGGAGTGCATATTCGACTTTAGGCCCCAATAGTTTGTTCAATTCCGCTTGTGCCACTCTTTTTGGTTTCCTGTTTCATTCTTTCTTCAGTGCAGTTCGAGTAAGGAAGAAATAAAAAATCGTAAAGAATAATTCTTCATTCCTATGTTTAGGTTCACTTAAAATAAATACAATTTTGAAACCCATTAGATTCATATTTTTTACGACCCAAGAAAATTTCATATATTCCTTCTATAAATCATACAAGCATACATGTTTTCTGCACATCCTCTTCAGAGATAACAGAAGTACCTCAATGAAATACATGTGCAACCACAGAATTAAGAACATTCTCCAGATTGAAAAAAGAAAGTTAAAGATAACACTAGTATATAACAAAAAAATGCTTAAGAAATTGCCAAGGAAAATCAAAGTTTCCTGTTTTTATGTTTTAATCATATCCTCAAATCCTGATAAAAAGGTTGTCTTATTAATGGGAGCAAGTTAACAGCTACATTGTGCCTAACAACACAGTGGTACACAAAGGGGATGCCTTTAGGCTGTTTATTGAATAATTTTTCAAAGAGGCTACCATAATCACCTTTTCTTGTGATAATTATACAAAATTTAACCTCAGATTCGACACTATCTACTGTAGCACACTCAAAAGTGATATCAGTACTCAATTATAGAAGTATTACCGCAAAAGAAGACTGAAAAAAGTCGAGTATCGTCATCAAACAGTTAGATGAGTAGAGGCATCTCAAATTAAGTAAAATAGGATGGTCAAATAACATAAAGTCTTAATAAAGTTAAGAAAGCATGGATAACTGCAATTTGTGTTGGTTGACTTGGTTCTCACCATTCAAGCATCAAAAGCATGTAGATATTTAATATGAATTCAAGAACTAAAAAATTTTCATACCAGATCTAGCATGATTTATGGTGTTACAACAGGAACACCGGACGCTTGTTGCACCCCGAGCATACATTAGCATTCTATGACAACCTCCACAAACAAGTTGGGCTGCATCTGTATCATCAAACAATTCTGTCATACCATTAATTCTAAATAGAAAATACTAAGAGTAGGTGAATTCTTTTCATACAATGGATGATGCTATCAAAGTTGATAATAGCAATTGCACCATAATATTATGCATAAGATTAGTATAATAAAGGTATGGATAATCTTATTATGGCCGACAGCAATCCCATAAACACTAAAGACTGTAAAACAAGAGAAAGACTGATACAAAATGTAAAATATGTTGTAATCTCCATAAAATTTCACATTCATGATGACCGATAGCATCACTGATGCCAAAAGAAAGAAAAATGGCTGGACAAACATAATCATTAGTGATTTCCCAACTGTCCATCATCAGGTATTACACTTATCAACTTTTCCCAATTTTAAAAAATTTGTGCCAGAAGCTAGAGAAAATAAGGAGCATAGGTTGCGGCGTGATACTAATGTTTCTCATAATCAATTTGGATTCATGCCGGGTAGGTCGACTATGGAAGCCATTCATTTATTAAGAGGTTTGATGGAGAAATATAGAGAAAATAAGGAGGATCTACATATGATATTTATTGATTTAGAAAAAGCATATGATAAAGTTCCAAGAGAAGTGCTATGGAGAGTTCTTGATAAGAAAGGAGTCAATAATGCTTATATTCAAATCATTAAAGATATGTATGCAGGAGCTATTACTTGTGTTCAAACACAAGGTGGTTTGACCAAGTATTTCCCTATTTCGGTTGGGTTACATCAAGGATCAGCCTTAAGCCCATATCTTTTTGCTTTAGTCATGGATGTTCTCACTAGACATTTGCAAGAGGATGTACCTTGGTGTATGCTTTTTGCTGATGATATTCTTCTTGTTGATAAGACTAGAAAGGGAGTTGAAGGTAAACTTGAATTATGGAGGTCAACCTTAGAGTCTAAAGGTTTTCGCTTGAGTAGATCTAAAACGGAATATATGGAGTGTAATTTTGGTAGTAATAGACCTAGTGAGGGGATTGTGACTTTGGGCGATCAAGTCATTAATAAGAGTACACGTTTTAGATATCTTGGATCTATTGTTCAGAGTGATGGTGAAATAGATGGGGATATTATCAGCAGAATTCAAGTTGGATGGTTGAAGTGGAGGAATGCATCAGGCTTGTTATGTGATAGAAATGTACCCCTCAAACTTAAGGGAAAGTTCTATAAGATGGTAGTGAGGCCTGCAATGCTTTATGGTGCCGAATGTTGGCCATTAAAAGAGAAGCATAATACTAAGTTAAGTGTGGCAGAGATGAGGATGCTTAGGTGGATGAGTGGCTTTACCCTTAGAGATAGGATACGAAATGAGCATATACGTGAAAAGGTTGGAGTAGCTCCAGTAGAAGATAAGATTAGAGAGAGTCGCCTTAGATGGTTTGGTCACATAAAACGGCGGCCTTCCGATGACCCGGTTAGGAGAGTAGAGGTATTAGATTTGACTTATGTTAAGAAAGGTAGGGGTAGACCTAAAAAGACTTGGTTAGAAAATATTAAGAATGACCTTTCTTTATTAGATTTAAACGAGAATTTGACTTTTAATAGGACACAATGGAGAAAAAGGATTCATGTAGCCAACCCCACGTAGTGGGATAAAGGCTTGATGTTGTTGTTGTTGTTGTTGTTGCCAGAAGCTAGCGTATTCACCAGCGAAGTGATTCTCCTACAGAAAGACAACTGCTTGTTGGCTAAAAAAAAATAGCACGAATGCATGAATCCCGCTTTGCAACCGTAGGATTCCATTTCTCTTAAGTCAGATTGTAGTTAACCAGATTTCCCCTGAAGATAGTGCAAGGGTTTAAAGATCTGGGATCCTTACTTTCTATGAGCGCAATCACTCATAGTTAATTACCCCTCTTACGCTCTCATATTTAATTACCCCTCTTACTATGTAAGAGGGAACTCTCGATTAAGGATGAATAATTTTTTAGATATTTTTAGTCTCAATAGTAGGGGAAGTGAAGCTAAACCCGATCAAGATCCCATGGTTCCGTCGTCCCGGGTATACCGTAGTTCCAGTATACCAACACTAATAATCATTGATCGTAGTGTCCAAGGAATCTGATTAGCAGCCATGGATTGCCTCCTCTCAGGGATCCCGAGTAGACTGAAGTGGTTAGATGTAAGTTTTAATTTTGTTAAGTATTTTGGGGTTTACATCTATTAGAATACTCAAAGATTTATTTAGTTTGGAATTTATAACTTCATTTAGAAGTAACCCAAGAATTTAATTTGGAGTAGGGGTGTCAATTTCGGGTCACGGGTCGGGTTCGGGTTGGACCCGGAACTGACCCGGGTTCAAACGGGTCGACCATAACCCGACCCGGTTAGGTAAACGGGTCGGAAATGAAAACCCGGACCCGACCTCGGCGGGTTGCTGGGTTGACTCGACCCGACCCGGGAAAGCTGGTTGCGCGCGGAGCGGTCAAGGGGCTATCGCGCAGTGCAGTCGAGGGGCGGTCGGGAGGAGTGGTCGAGGGGCGGGTGTCGCGCGCCGAGCAGTCGCGGCGCGGGGTCGCGCGCCATTTTTCGCGCGGCAGCGGGGCATGGTCGCGGGATAGCGGGGCGGGCTTGGTCCGCGGGTTAGGTTAAAACGGGTTCGCAGGTTGATCCGGCAACCCATCGGGTCAACCCAAACCCAACCTGTTTTTCAAACGGGTCGATTTCTGGAACCCGAACCCGACCCGTTTTGAAATCGGGTCGGGTCTAACCCGAATTTTTTGGGTCGGGTCCGGGTTGAGTTCTCGTGTCGTGTCAATATTGACACCCCTAATTTAGAGCGGGTCTTATGGCTTCTTTAGGAAGTAGCCCAGGGATTTAAATTTGATTTGGGAATTACAACTTTCATAGAAAGTAGCCGAAGATTTTAATTTAGAATGGGGCTTACTGCTCTATTTATGAGTTGCACAAAGATGAATCTTACAACCCGACTCTACAACGAGGCTGCTCGAGGATTTTAAATTTTATTTTTTAGTTAGATTTGGATTTTAGGGTCATTTGCAATTCATTTAACATTTCTCCAAAACGTGGGTCTTATGGCTTCACTTAAAAGTTGGCCGTTAATTTGTTTAGTTTGGGGCTTACGGCTCCAAATAGGAGTTGCCCGTGTGATTTTGATTTGGGTAGGGACTTATGGCTTCCTTAGAAGTTGCCCGTTAATTTATTTAGTTTGAGGCTTACGGCTCCAATTAGGAGTTGCCCGTGTGAAATCATCCTCGTCAATCCAAAGCCCAAATAAGAGATATTGAAAATTGATGTTAGGTTAACTATATCATATAATTTAGGCCAAAAATGCATGAAATGTATCTTAATTGCATTAGTTAGTGCCAAGGAGTAGAAAGTGCACAAAAATTGGCTAGGAAATTAGCAATATAATATGCACAACTTCAATGAAAATTACGTGAGGTTTGGTTGGGGCCCTAATCAAAAGTGAGGGGCCACAAGTCAACTCAATTGTATTAAAAAATAAGTACAGGTTAATTAGATCCAAAATAACGAGCAAATTTGTTACATGGAATTTAAGGAACTTCAATAAAATATTAGTATACACGAAGATAAAAAAAATACTATTGTAAATTTGAAAGAAACGAATGAAAGGAAAAAAAAAATACAAAGACAACTAGGAAACTTTTTTTATATATTATATAACGAGAATGACAGAAGGAATGAACTGGAGAGAACAGTGGATAAATGGATAAAAAAATTGTTGAGGTCATAGGGTTAATGATGTTATAAATGAACTTGATGCTTATACTGTCAAGATGTAAAATAGTTTTTAAAACAAAAACAAAAATTTAGTAAGAAAATGGATGGATAATTGCAATAGATATCTCATGAAAAGGAAAGAATCATTGGTGATGGTTGAAATGGACATGCAGATTGTGGGATGTATTACAAGTGGATTAATGACAAATATGGAATAGAAGAAAGTATCGTTATGGGAGAAGCTATATTAGATTTCATAATTGCATAAGATCTTGCAATAATAAAAACATAAATTGAGAAATGATTAAATACTTGGTTACCGTTGAAAGTGAAGTTGCCAAATAACAAACCTTCTATACATTTGGAAAGAAAAAATTCTTTTGCTGCAAATATTATAAGGTAATATGAGGATAAAATTTGAACACGTAATATGGACTTGTAGTTTGAGGTATATCTATAAGTAATAATCAGAAGAAAGAATTTCCTAGGATAAATTTGTGAAACATAAAAAATAAGAAGTTATTCATTTTGTAAGATAGAAAATTGTAACTTCAAAGCTGAGCCAAACGGCATGAGTAAATCAAAAGAAATAATTTCTTAGGATGATTTTTTCTCCAGATTGATCTAAAAAAGTGAATTCAAGTAAACTTCGAAGATGTGTCAAGTCAATGGTAAAGTTCCAAATGATACGTTTATAAAGATTTTAAGAGTTATGTATGATGTTCGACTAGTTTGAGCAATATTTTTTTTCAAAGAGATCTTAAAGACTAAGGGTGCCAAATAATTAAAAAAGAAGTATTCTTGTTGTAGCGTTTTTTAAAATAAGACACCTAAAATTATGATATTTATATTTATGAGTCATCTAAAAATTTTATGAGAGGGTATTGAAACATAAGCTTACAAAAATCATGTTTGGTTTTTTGTGCCAAGATTGTTAATGTAATTATATAGAGTAATGAAAGCATAATAATATGGCCTTTAATAATCTTGAAAAGATATGAACAAATGCCAGACTTGATTTTGTGGGCACTAAAGAAAAGAATGTGTATAAGATTATGTGGTAGGCATCAAAAAAATGTACGATAAAATAGTGACTATTATTAGAATTAGTTGCGGAATGATGAGTCTCCGATCAAATAGGGTTTTTTGTATTAGCAATGTTGATGCTTGCAAAAGATACAATCTCAGATATCTTGATAAGATGCCGGCTGAGGTTTGGAGAATAATGAAAGATGTCGGAATATTTGGGTTAACAAACTTCATATAATTTTGAAGAGATATGTGAATAAATAACATGAGAAATGATTTTGTGGGGGAAAAGAGAAAAAAGTGTATTAAGTTGCACTAAAGTTACAAAGATATGCATAATGGTGCAATGACTGTATTGAGAGTAGTTGTAAAGTGAATAAAGAGCTTCTAATCAAATAGGATTACATCAAGATCAACGTCGAGACAATATCTTTATATTTTTTAAAGAGCTGCTTACAAAAAATACACAAAACTAAGTAACTGGATTTATGCTAGATTGTTTAGAGATCTTCAAGAGTAAAAATTTAACACAAAGAAGACAAATGTGTAGTACGTTCAGCTTTATCTCAACATTTGACACTCAAGTACGGAAAAATCAATACAAATACAAACTCCAACTAGCTCAAATGAATATTAATAATGCATTGAGTTTGCATTATCACTCAACATGAATGTATAGAGCATGTTCAGCTTCAAGACTCTACATTTGACACTCAACTATTACCAAAGTCAATACATATACATGCTCCCATTAATCCACATACATATTAAAATACAAAAGATCGATGCAATGCATCAAGTTTGCATTATCAGTTATGATTATAGAGTATAGACCTTGAAATCCACAAAAATTTAAATGACCAATAACTTTAGTTTTGTATGAAAATATATCCATATTGCATGTTGGTTGACACTGCGCAAGGTTATAAAGATAGCTAGTTGGGACTGTTGAAGGATACCTTATATTGAATAGGACCCATATACACAAGCACAAGCAGGAAAATCAAATGAAACATATAAGACATGAGTATTTGATTGGCAGAGGAAGATCAAAATTTTCTTTTGTGACCAAAGCTTCTCACTGCACGTGACATATTGGCAATATAAAGCATAAGTTTGGAGTTATTAGGCATCCCTCAAGATTATCAAAAACTTTAAAAAGATATGCACTCAAATTAAGAACCTACTAAATTTGGCACGCATTTAAGTGTAAATGATGGGGACATCAGTTGAAAAGTCTACCGTCGACGTGGCCGTAGATCTACGGCCACGATTTACCCGATGTATTTTTGATTTTAGTATGATCGTTTTATTTGATGTATTTTTTTTTCTGCACTTTTCCCTTTTTACCGTTGCTTGAGGGATTGAGTCTTGTAGCCCCTCGAGGGTATTTTAGTCTTTTATTTTATGACATTGTAATGGGCTATTTATAGCCTCCTTCTTGTACTTTTCATGGTTAATGAATGATATTTGAGATTTCTTTCTGCACTTGTGATTTTGAGAGCCTTGAGAGTTCTTGGAGAGTTTTGGAGAGATCCCTTGGAGAGGGAGATTAGCGCATCACCCACCAACCTTGGAGACGGCCGGGTTCGTGGTTTATTTTTGTTTTCTCTTCTTCCCTTTTGTTTTTGCCGAAACCCCTTCACCCCACTTCGCCTTGCCGCCGGTCTCTCCACCCACCCGAGTCATTTCATCCCCACACAATACCTACGGCCAACCCCTTACCCGAGCCCCTAGGCCGCCGGCACCAATTCCTAACCGCCGACCGGCCCCGCCCACCTCCGGCCCCCACTGCCTTTTCTCCCCTTGAGTTTATTAATTGACTGAAAATTATTTTTGGATAATTTTGAATTTCAAATTCCTTTTGAATTTGAATTCAAAATCTTTCCTAAAATAATTCATCTATTTTAGGAAAGTATTTGTTTTGGGCTTAATTTGAAATTCAAATACAAGTGGATTCCAAATGAGCCTTTCTTAAATTAAATCCTAATTAAGACACCATAATTACCTGCACCAAAATCTTCCTCTGCCATGCATGCCGCCGGCTCCATCAAGGCTTCCGTTGGAATTCTTTCCAAAAGCCAAATGCCTCCTTTGGAAATAAAATAAAACCTCTTTACTCCCTCTTTGCCGATTTTCAAACACCCAGGAACCTCTTTTTGGAGAGAATTTCCCTAGCTCCTCTACATTGCCGGCTCAGCTTCTCCATACCCGATTCCCTTCCCTTCACATATCTCCTCCCCACCATTTCTCCCTTCCTCCTATGCACGTGTATTTGCTACTGCAACCCTTGGCTCCAATTCTCAATTCCTATTACGTGAACCTGAGGTTTCCTTCTCAGGTTTTTAGAAGGAAAACCTGAAATAATTTTCAGGTTATTGGGAAATGGCTTGAAGCTTCTCTCCTATCTCCTTGCTAGAGAAAACTCCTCAATTTTTCCATCATTTGGGACGGTACCAAGGAGATTATATTTTCAACATCGTTGGAATCAAAGAGAAGGCCATCTACCATTTGCTACTCATTGTGATCAAGACAAGGGAAGAAGAAATAACGAAAAGGTATAGTGATCCACGTCGTTTCTCCGAGAAGGTGATCTTCTTCACTGAATCATTACTCTCAAATTCTACTTTCATCGTGAGAAATTGTATAAGCAAGAGATTGTGTCGACTTATCGCCATCCACTAGTATTCGTAGGAATTGTTACCTCGTTGCTTTGGATCTTCTTGTTAAACAAAGGTTAAGTTGGAAACTACTCTGCATACAATGCTTTATTTTCCTACGTGTTTTGAATTCGTTTAGCACCTTGTGTAGTTTTGCCTAAACGGAAGTGACCACTTGTTAGTTTTACTTTATCGTTTTAATCACGTATAACGAAATCTGAAATTGCTCTTAACATATTTTGTGCAAGTTTCCGATTCATGCATGTTGTTCTACATCAGTAAATTATATGTAGGCTCCTAAGGTTTGATTAATATAATAGCTATAATTGTATTCAAACTTATGAAAACCTTTTCAGAAGTTCTTGATGTTAATTGTCTGCTCACACATTTTGCTTCAGATGTTTGGACTAATAAGGCATTGAAAGATAGGAAAATTTTCTAATATGGCAGAATTTTTAGGAATAGAAGGTTGCATGTCGCGGAGAAGGCTATTTCTATTGCTAGTTTTTCGTGGCACAGGGGTGGGGGTTGTTGGCTGGGGAGGAATGGGGGAACTTGGCAAGATGGAGTTCATCTAAGACATGGATGGGTTGGTCCACATAGGTAGATAAGGAAAGATTGTGATGGACCTGCTCGGTCCATAGCCAAACCGGCCCCTGTGGGGCCGGTACTCATTTACTGCAGGCGGAGAACCCGCCTGCCTGGGCGGACAAACCAAGGGGGGGGGGGAGTAAAGGGGTGGGCCCCTTGGGCTCACCAAATTGAAAAGGTGGGATGAGATGTTTGCCCTAGGGATATTGAGGGGATTTTGAGGGGTTTTATGTGAGAGTAAAAGTGTGTTAGGGGGGCTTTTTGGAGGGATCTTGTTTTGTGGCTATTTTAGGTTTCTTCTTCTCTAGGGCTTGGGAGAAAGCTTCCCTTCTCGAATTGGGAGCATTGTATCCGTGGAAACTTGTAAGTCTTTTGATATTTGAGTAAACAAAGTGTTTGTGAGTGTTTTCATCCAAGAAATTTCGCATTTTCCCATTGTTTTTGGGCTGTTTTGCTTGGATTCCGAAAATTACAACTCAAGGTCCATCAAAGTGGTATCAGAGCGCTAGATCCACAAGGAAGGGATGGGTACACGAAGGATTGAATCTATTGAAGAGAAAGTTGGAGAGTGGGAAGTGGAGTTCACCGCCCTTAAGGAGAAATTTGCTTCCGTTGATGAAAAGCTTGATGGAGTAGAGGAGTTGAAGACTCAAATGTTAGGGTTACAAGAGATGATCAAACAAATGGTGGCGGGCCAACACAACATGGGGGGTTCGGTTAACCCTAACCCTAACCCTAACCCTATTGCGCCGCCGGTTGATGGTGAAGGAGGTAGTAGGGTTCGTGAGGGACCTAATGCAAAAGGGAAGGAGGCCATTGACATTGTCGACCATGGAGGGGATGCTTGGTCCGCCGGCCCATGGGGGGGCAGGTATGGCCCAAACCGTGGAGGGGAGGACTACTCCACCGCCGGATTTATGGGAGACGCTAGGGCAAGCTATACTCAGAATCATCCAGATCAATTTGCCCAAGGAAGGGAGGGAGGAAGCATGCCTTACAATCAGTGGGGAGGAGGACCGTATCGAGGCAGAGGGGAGGCCGACCCTAGGGAGCCTCATTGGGGGTCGGCTGGTTATGCAAGGGGGGATCCGGTGGCACCTCAAGCTTGGGAAAGAAGGGAGAGTCGTGGGGTGGACCCACGGCCATGGGAGAGGCAACCAGAGGGGAGATATGGGCAAGGAGGTATGGGCAACGGCAGGGTAAACGGGAGAGGAGAATGGGGAATGAGGAAGTTGAAGCTTCCAATCTTTGAAGGAGAGGATGCTTATGGGTGGATCTTCAAGGCAGAAAGATACTTCACAGCGATGGGGATGACAGATGAGGAGAAACTCTTAGCGGTACCTTTATGTTTGGAGGCAAGAGCCCTTGCTTGGTATCAGTGGATGGAAGAAAGACAGAGATTCAGATGTTGGGCAGAGTTTAGGGAGATGTGCCTAGACCGCTTCAGACCACCAAAGGAGGGAACTCATCATGAGCAGTTCTTTGCACTGACCCAGACTGGTACAGTATCTGCTTATAGGGACAGGTTCGAGTTGCTGTCCAGTAGGCTTCGTGGGATGACGGATGAGGTGCTTGAGGGAAATTTCATGAAGGGTTTGAAGCCCCACATTCGATCAGCAGTTAGAGCGGCCAAGCCAAGGAGTTTGAGGGAGACTTTAGAGATGGCTGAGCTGATAGAGGATAGATTGTCTTCTGATCAATACCGCAGACCTACTTTCTTCGGAGGGGGACAGAAGGTGGCAAATCCTACAGGAGGAGCCAAGAGTGCTTACTTGGGGGCAGGAGGAGAAGGACAGAAGGAGAGGGATCGGAGTGCACCGGCCAAGGGGGAGTTTAGGCGGCTCACTGAGGCAGAGCTGAAGGATAAAAGAGCCAAGGGGCTCTGTTACAGGTGTGATGAGAAATTTGGGCCAGGGCATAGGTGCAAGGACAAATTACTCCAAGTTCTATTGGTAGAAGACCCCGAGGAGGAGGAAGTTGAGGAAGAGTTAGGAGGGGAAGAAGAAGGTGTAGATCATCTACATCTTGACATGATTGAGGTTTCCCTCAACTCAGTGGCAGGGTTGACAGCACATTCCACCATGAAGATGGAAGGGAGGATCGGGAGCTTTACAGTCACAGTGCTGATAGACAGTGGGGCCACCCACAACTTTATAGCTTGCAGATTAGTGGAAGAGTTGGGCATTCCCATGATCCAAGGGAGAGGAGTGGGAGTCTCTTTGGGGACCGGTCAGAGGGAGCAGTGTGCGGGAAGATGCAGCGGAGTTACTCTCTCCATACAGGGGGAAGATATTACCCAAGATTTTTTGGTGCTCGAGCTGGGTAATACGGATGTTATTTTGGGTATTCAGTGGTTACAAACTCTGGGGGAGATGAAGGTCAACTGGAAGACCTTGATGTTGGAGTATGGTGAAGGGGAGCATCGAGTTACTTTGCATGGGGACCCCAAACTATGCCGGTCAAAGGTGGCTTTGAAGACTATTCTCAAGTCTCTTAGGAGTAAAGAGGAAGGATTTCTGGTGGAGTTATGGCGATTGGAGAGTGGTGAGCCAGTTGAGCAGAGTAATGTCCCAGAAGAGGTGGTCGAGTTGTTGGAGCATTTCACCCCAGTTTTTCAGATGCCAGCAGGGCTACCACCACAGAGAAGCAAGGAGCACGCCATTGTACTAAAGGGTGGAACAGATCCGGTTAGTGTGCGGCCATATCGTTATCCCCATGCTCAGAAGGAGGAGATTGAGAAGCTAGTCAAAGAGATGATGGAGGCGGGGGTCATCCAACCTAGCGTGAGCCCTTTTTCGAGCCCAGTACTGTTGGTGAAGAAGAAGGACGGTAGCTGGCGATTTTGTGTTGATTATCGGGCTCTCAATAAGGAGACTGTTCTAGACAAATTTCCAATCCCCGTTATTGAT
The DNA here is from genome assembly GCA_022539455.1 of Dendrobium nobile. Classification (NCBI taxonomy): domain Eukaryota; kingdom Viridiplantae; phylum Streptophyta; class Magnoliopsida; order Asparagales; family Orchidaceae; genus Dendrobium; species Dendrobium nobile. Next base: position 6,019,156 of record CM039727.1, read on the forward strand.
GAGCTTCTTGATGAGTTGGGGGGTGCTACAATGTTCTCCAAGCTGGATTTGAAGTCAGGATATCATCAGATCCGGATGAAGAGGGAGGACATTCCCAAAACTGCTTTCAGGACTCACGAGGGACACTATGAGTTCTTGGTGATGCCATTTGGACTCACCAACGCTCCTTCTACATTTCAGGCTCTGATGAACCAAGTGTTTCAACCCATGCTGAGGAGGTTTGTCCTAGTATTTTTTGATGATATTTTGATCTATAGCAGGTCCCTACAGGAACACTTGGAGCACTTGAGAAAAGTTTTGAGCACTTTACAACATCATCAGTTGTATGTCAATCAGAAAAAGTGTTCTTTTGCTCAAGGAAGTGTGGAATATTTGGGGCACATTATCTCAGCAGAAGGAGTAGCAGCTGACCCGTCCAAGGTGGAGGCCATGACGAGCTGGCCAACTCCTAAGAACCTTCGGGCTCTCCGGGGCTTCTTAGGACTCACAGGGTACTACCGGAAATTCATAAAAGGGTATGGATCTATTGCAGCCCCACTCACTGAGCAGTTGAAGAAAGACAGCTTCAATTGGGGACCGGAGGCAGATAGCGCTATGGAGGCTTTGAAAAGAGCTATGGTTAGTGCCCCGGTGTTAGCATTACCGGATTTCAAGCAGCAGCTGGTGGTGGAAACGGATGCATCTGGTTTGGGGTTGGGAGCAGTTCTCATGCAACAAGGGCGACCCATAGCTTTCTACAGTCAGGTATTATCAGGGAGGGCAAAGCTCAAATCGGTCTATGAGAGAGAACTGATGGCCATTGTTAAGGCCATTCAGAAGTGGAGACCGTACTTGTTGGGTAGAAGATTCCTTGTGAGGACTAACCAAAGGAGTCTAAAATATTTGTTGGAGCAACGCATGGTGACAGAAGAACACCAGAGATGGCTCTCCAAATTATTGGGCTATGATTTCGAGATTCAGTACAAGCCAGGATTGGAGAATAAAGCGGCGGATGCCTTATCCAGGAAGGTGGAGTGCTCACAACTTATTGCTACATCTGTGCCTCAGTTAGTGGATTGGGGGAATTTGAGGACAGAAAATATGACTAGCAAAGAATTGGGGAGCTTAAGAGAGGCCATAAGGAAAGGGAAAGAAGTACCGACAGGATATACAGTGGAGGATCAGCTTTTGCTACACAGAGGAAGGTTAGTTTTACCTAGGACCTCTTCCCAGATTCCACTGATACTTCAGGAATTTCATGCCAGTGCTATTGGAGGACATTCGGGAGGGCAGAAGACTTATCAGAGGTTGGCTAGAGAGATATACTGGAAGGGGATGAAGAAAGATGTGGAGGAAATGGTGGCTCAGTGTGATACTTGTCAGAGGAACAAGTATCAAGCATGTGCCCCTGGAGGACTGTTGCAGCCACTTGAGTTACCTGATCAGGTTTGGTCAGAGGTGACCATGGATTTCATCGAAGGCTTACCCAAGTCGGAAGGCTACACTGTCATTCTAGTTGTAGTTGACCGGCTTAGTAAGTATGCTCATTTCATACCGTTGAGACATCCTTTTAATGCCACTACCGTCGCAGCAGTTTTCATCCGTGAGATTGTGAGGCTTCATGGCTTTCCTGAGTCGATAGTCTCCGACAGAGATAAAGTGTTCCTGAGTCACTTTTGGAAGGAGATGTTCAAGTTACAAGGGACACATTTGAAGCGCAGTTCAGCCTACCACCCACAGACAGATGGGCAATCTGAGGTAGTCAATAGAAGTGTCGAGACTTACCTTAGATGTTTTGCAGGGGAGAAGCCCAAGCATTGGGTAAGGTGGCTGCCTTGGGCAGAATATTGGTATAACACTTCATTTTACAAGGCAGCGCAGATCACACCTTTCAAGGTGCTTTATGGGAGGGATCCTCCAACCCTGATACAGTACAGGCCTCATTCTACATCAGTGTCCTTAGTGGAGCAACAATTGTCTGAAAGGGATGAGATCTTGGGGGAGCTGAAGAACCACTTGTTACGAGCCCAGAACATCATGAAGCAGGCAGCAGATCATCATAGGAAGGATGTTCACTTTGAGATTGGGGAATTTGTTTACTTGAAATTGAGGCCCTACAGGCATAATACTTTAGCAAGGAGGCTAAGTGTTAAGTTGGCCCCAAGGTATTATGGCCCCTATGAGGTAGAGCAGAAGATTGGGAATGTAGCATATCGCCTGAAGTTACCACCCACTACTACGATTCATCCAGTCTTTCATGTGTCCCAGTTGAAGAAGTTCAAGGGAGATTCTGTACCAGTCGATACTTTGCCGCCAACATTGTCTGAAGATGGTACAAGCCTACTAGAGCCGTCTGCCTTGAAAGGGGTCAGACACACTGAGGACGGAGGGAAGGAAGTTTTGATTGAGTGGAAAGATCTACCGACACATGACGCAACTTGGGAGACCTATGAGATCATACAAGCTCAGTTTCCTGCTTTCAACCTTGAGGACAAGGTTAATCTTTGGGCGGGAAGTGATGATGGACCTGCTCGGTCCATAGCCAAACCGGCTCCTGTGGGGCCGGTACTCATTTACTGCAGGCGGAGAACCCGCCTGCCTGGGCGGACAAACCAAGGGGGGGGGGGGGGGGGGAGTAAAGGGGTGGGCCCCTTGGGCTCACCAAATTGAAAAGGTGGGATGAGATGTTTGCCCTAGGGGTATTGAGGGGATTTTGAGGGGTTTTATGTGAGAGTAAAAGTGTGTTAGGGGGGCTTTTTGGAGGGATCTTGTTTTGTGGCTATTTTAGGTTTCTTCTTCTCTAGGGCTTGGGAGAAAGCTTCCCTTCTCGAATTGGGAGCATTGTATCCGTGGAAACTTGTAAGTCTTTTGATATTTGAGTAAACGAAGTGTTTGTGAGTGTTTTCATCCAAGAAATTTCGCATTTTCCCATTGTTTTTGGGCTGTTTTGCTTGGATTCCGAAAATTACAACTCAAGGTCCATCAGATTGTGGGGTCAAAAGAAAGGCATGGGATCCGATTAAGGGGTTTGGGTTGGTTACATTTTTTATCTTATCCACACGTATTATACACAATTGTACTTTCAAAGTTTTTAATAGATAGAAATCAACTCTGAAATGAATGTGTCCAGAGGTGTCAATATTGGACCTGACCCGAAAATTTCGGGTTCGGGTCAACCCGAACCGGGTCGGTTCGGGTTAGGGATTTCGACCCGTTTGTAAAACCGGGTAGGGTTTGGGTTGACTCGAAAACCCGAAATTGATCCGGTTTGATCCGTTTTTAGTTAATTTAGGAGGATTTTAAGGGATTTTTATGAAATAAGTAAATGATATTTCAAAAAATTATAAGCATTGTTGCCCAAATTAAATTAATCTTGATTTATTTTAAATTAATTGAAGCAAATCTTACCTTAATTTGATTTAGATTTAAATAAATTAAATTAAATAAAAAAATTAATAAAATATACCCGAAGCGGGTCAGGTTCGGGTTCAGAAAACTGACCCGTTTGCAAAAACGGGTCGGTTGAACAGTGTCGGGTCAATTTCGGGTTGGACCCGAACCCGACCCGTGACCCGTTTTTGACAGCCCTAAATGTGTCATAGAGGACGGTTTCTACGAAATCAAAACTTTTTGTTGTCACTCTCTTGCACAAGGAAAGATACTTATTCTCATCAGCGTATAGTTGGTACTTGATACATATAAGTATATCAATCTATAAAGAAAAATAAAATACAAAAAAACATACACAAATATAAGAAAATGTATCTCTATCACTGAACATCAACAGTGTGAATGTGTTTATTTCTATAGCATGCATGAAATCGATGATTAGCTAAACATAATGGTCATGGTCAAGCAAAAACTATCAAGGGTTTCCTAACTGATGTTCAAGTGTTCAAGAAGGCATGTTCAATAAGAAAAGTGTTCTATAATTCTAATTGAAGATCCAAGCACCGAGGGTCTAAATGAAAATTAAAGCAAACCTTGTGACTGCAGGAGCACTGGAGTTATTGTGTTGCATATTGCACAACGAACACTATTTGTTACACTTTCATAACGGAGTAAGCTCCTGCAACCGGAGCAGACAAGTTCACCAGGCATCTGCAATTCCAACAATCCAAAGCTAATCATAAAGCGAGAATTAAATTATTTATTGTAATGGAGATATGAAGTGATGCAGATCGATAAGTAGGCAGCAAGCACCCTGTTCAAAGAAAATTACCAGTAGCATCCATGTCAAACATTCCTAGGACTAAAAAAAGTCTTATTTTTTGCTTCTGTTAATTCTTCCATGTCATTTTAGTTAAACAGATTCTTGAATCTAATGCAAGACATGTAGCACAACAGAAATAAGTGCATAACATCAACATAGCAGGACATGTAACACTGAGGAAATATGTTTTATGATCAGCATCTCACTATATCAATATGAATGCTCATAGATTTTCTTCTTCCTATGATTCAAAAGCAACCTTCTCAGGATAGCAGCAAGCAAATACACACAAGCCTACAAAAAGTAAGGGTATTTTTCATCTTAGCAATAAGAGGGTCTTCCAATCTTCTTCATGAGTGAGCTATTAAGACATGGAAACACACAAATGCCTAGCACATGTGCACATGTGTGTGAAAACATGCAAAGATTCAGCATGATGTTATAATCATATACCTCTTCATCATGACATCCATACCCATAGCAAAAAAGCGCAAGAATGCAACAAACTTTTGGTATGATTTGATAAAATCTTCCGCTATAATGGCATGATAATTAAGGTTTCATGGTCTATCAAAATTGGTGGCTTATTATGTGTTTTTCATATTCAGTTAAACTTTAAAGCTCTTCCACCATATTTTCCTTTAAGACTTGGCAAAACTATTATAAAGAAGTCACACTTTATTACGTATGTTTCCATTTGAATAAATTATATTTGATTGAAGAGAATAGTGTTCTTTTATTCCATACATCCATCATTGCATCAACATCCATTTCTCCATGTTTTCCCCCATATTCTCTCTCCCTCACCAATCCTCTTGCTTGGCATGACTTATTTGGTTCAAAACCCAACCTCAACTCTAAGCTTATGATGATGGGGCATCATGATAGCCCGTTATAAGCTTTACAACATTGAATTCCTAGTCATGTTTTTTTATAGCCACTAAATAGTGGTCAAGTAGTCAATCCATGCTATTATCAATAAATTTTCTTCCATGTGAAATCTACATATATCTATTAGTTTATAATAATAATCGACACTAAATAGACTTCTTCCAAATAATTAATTAGATTTATTTAAATTATTAAATTACAAGGTTAAAAGTTACTTAAAAGTTGTCCATAAAACATAATAACACCTCATGCAACACCAAACATTATGAATAGAGGAGGATTCATTAACCCTACTCCAAATAGTTGCAACATGGGTAATGTTGATGATGATATTTTAATGAAGAAATTTTTTCTACTATATCAAATCTCCAAAACTCTTTAAATATTCCTCTGTTCTCAATTTCAACTCCACGTACCACAAGTCCTCTTCTGTACTCACTCCTCTTAACTTATCCTCCTTACTATTCATCAGAGTCTTTGATGACACATAAAGTCATGTATTAAACATTCTCAGTTTTGCAAATGCAAGTTTTCTTTATGTTTTGCAATTTGCTTAATAAGATATATTGAGATTATAGTCATATGATATGCTAAACCCATGTGTAAGCTAAATGTTTTTACATTATCTACTTGCATAAAAGTGAAAAAAGTGTTAAGCAGCTAGCATGTACATGAACAAAGATAGTGGGAGGGATTAGTGATGTCAGTTGCTCTTATAATTTAACATTCTAAGCGATTAATGTAGCTTTGGAAATATATAGGGGTGTGGCAGTCCAATTTCCTCGCTTCTAACCAAATTAAAACAAAAGTGGCAATTGTTTGTACATTATCATTAGTTGCAGAGACCCATTGAAGTTTGAATCTCACAAAGATATATATACCAGTGATATAATACGCCTGAAAAACTTATATATCTCCCTTTGCAAATGAAAACAAAAATTTTCCCATCCATTTAAAAAAAATAACAAAGCGTAAGATGATAAAGAAAAGGATAATGCTAATATCCATATTTTAATTAATATAAAAATAGCAAGAAACAATGAAGCTAAAGAATGAATCCCCAACATTAGGGTGTGCCAATATGCAACAAAACAATGTGGCATCCCTTTTAGAGAAAATCATGAAATCTTGCACCTTTAGAACCAGGAGAATGTGAAACAAGTGGAGGAAACGCATTATTACATTCTGTTTTCATGCCAATGCTGATGGGAATGCGTCTGTGGATGTGTTGAGGGGAGAAAATTGGTCACCTGGGCGGAAGGAAAGTTGTTTAAAATGGCCCTAGGCACTGTGCTAATGCTTAGCTGCCATAGCTTATGTGCCTTCAAAGCATGCCTTATATAATATGCTTTTGATCTCAATAGACTCCTTTCTATTAGATTTTTCTTTCTGTTAATACACCTGTACACGTCACTGTCCGTTTGTACTTTCTTGCTTTAATCATCTATATATACAACCGTGTAATAGCCTTAGACATACACAATATTATTACAGCTTTTCATTTCCGTCTCTGTTCTTTTCTCTCTGTTCCTTTCTTTCTTCTTGTCTTGCCCAGATCTCACGATCTCTCTCTTTCCACCCAAATCCATAATTTCTCATATCACCACCCATCAGCCAAATTTTTTTGGTATGTTCACACATGTTGCCGAGGACAACTAGGTAATTCAATGCTGCTAAGTTTAAAGAAACTTCACGAAGAAAATTCATAACAAGAAAACCAATGCTGAATCCTGCAATTTACTTCACAAAACCAACTACATGAATTAAATAAATTCAAACTTTAAAAGAGGAACTTTTTTCTTCCGTGAAGAAAACAGGTGTAACATCAATGGAAACAATAATCATTCAACATCTATCACAACTCCAAGTAAAAATCAAACCCCACTTCCAACTCCAAATAGAAATTCAAAGGAATTAGAGTCGAAAATTCACCTCCCAAGAACAACGGCGTTCAATCAGTACGAGTCCGGGATTCCAAACAGGAAAATCGCACAGATCCGCAAGACCTTGCCTTTCTGGTTCCAGCAACGATCCGGAACAAAAAATCAACAGCCCAGCAGCAAAATCACGCAGACAGTACCTTCAATTAACACGCTTCCCCTTTGCTTCTCTTCCAAGGCTAATTCGGAGACGAAACCCTATTTGTTTCTTCTTCGTTTGATTTCCTTTCCCCAAAGCGTGTTGTTGCCGTTGAGAAAATGAGAATTATAAGACTATAAGGAGAAGAAACCGAGAAGAAAGATGATTTGATCCGTTTTACTTTGGTCCGGACACCGGAAGTAACTCTGCAGCCGGATTTCAATAATATGTGGTTAGGTGCTCTTATTTTTTACTCGTTCGGCCTAACAATTCGATTCGGATCGGAACCGGTATTATTATGTTCGAGTATTGCTGGGTATTGCTAGGTATTGTTTGACAATAACAATAAATACTGCTATGTCAAGACCAATAACTAGCAATACCGAGCAATACCCCGGTTTTGCTAGGTATTGCTCGGTATTGGTCTTGACAGAATGATATTTCTCGTTATTGTCGAGCAATATCGAGCAATACCTATCAATACCCCGGTCTACACAAATAAGCCAATACATAGCAATCTCGAGTCCTGTCCGAGTCGAGTCGTTGGGCCGCGCGGTAAAGAGTAAGAGCACGTGGCACTATCTTACTAGCGTCCGAACGTAGAGCTACATCAGGACACCAGACCTAATAAAATTCTTTACTTTAACCCTCACAGCTATAACATATATTGATGTTATTTGCAATTAGCCCCGTTAAAATGCCTGAAATTATATAGATATTTATGAGATTTTTTTATAAATTATTTTTTGTTACCAAATATTAATTTTAGGCGAGACAAAGAATGATCAGATGTGATCAACTAAGGACATAACTGTTCTTTGAGAATTCTTACTAATTTGAACAAATTGATATTATGAGAACAATTGTTTATAATATTAAGATAATCTAATTATTAAATTAATAAAAATCTAATGATTTTTTTAGTAAATTAACAAAATCCAAATCAAAGCATGAGGAAGAACATTTTAAAAAAGTTTACTAAAATTAGACATGTTAATGAGTTTAGCCAATTCATGAGCTAGCTCAAATTTGACTCTCTAGTGAGCTCATGAGTCGAACTTATCAAGCCATGAGCTCAAATTCGAGTTGGATTGAACTCGGCTCATCAGCTCACTAGCTAGCTTAAATAAATTAAAATTACAATTTTTTATTAATTTTTTATATATTAAGTAAAATTATGGATTAAAAATAGTTGTACAATGGATGATATAATAAATAATAATATTATTAAAATAATATTTTATATAAATTTAATTTACATATAAGTATATAATTTAATATAAATTATTACTAATTCATGTTAAATATTTTAATATAATATACATATATAACTAATTTATAATTATAATTTTAAATTTAAGTATTTTCTAAATGAAATAATAATGATATAATTATCATGCAAAAATATAAATGTATTACTACAATTTTTAAAAAATAAAAAAAATAAAAAGAATGGTTTCTATAATTTTAAATTTAAACCAATTTTTAAATTTATTCACATTTAATATAAGTTTATAAATTTAATATAAATTATTATTAATTTATGTTCTATACTTATATATAATTTATATCTATATATTATGCATCAAATTTATTTGAATATTGTATATAAAATTTTTTTAAAAAAAATTATCTTGAAAGTAATCTATCATGCGCACACATGATTCAACTAGTTGTTTAGTTCCAAGAGATTTTTCTTATATTATTTATATAGCTTTACTTCTTTTCATATGTAAAGAACTCGCAGTGGGAGATGGAATCATGTGAGTATGATTAATTAATACTTAGTATATTATTTTTGAAAACTATGGCTAAAACAACAAAATAACTAACTTTGATGTCACTCTTTGTCTTTGCCAAACCAACAAAATTATTGAAGCTATAATTTGTTTCACTGATTGTTGATACTCATTAAGCACAGATTGATATTCTTAAAATTCTATACTGAGATTCAATTCAAGTTTGATCTTTTTTAGCATTATTTCTTTTAGGTTTCGTTTGAGACAGTTGTTTTCACTATTTTCTAAAGTAGTTTTTTAGTGAAAAAAAATTTTTAACTAAAAAATTTTGTACTAAAAAGTTGTTTCAAAAATCAATAAGAAAATTGTCCCAAAATGAAGCCTCAATAAAGAGATTAGAATGACATTCATTCATCTGTTTTATGATTCACACTAGTTTTTATAGTAAAAATATATATTTTTTAATTATTGATGCAATATGTTTAATTTGATATTTTGTGTTAACAAAATTTTATCAAAACCTTAGTTTCATTTGGGACAATTTTTTTATTATTTCGATTTTTAGACTGCAACCACCTTTATAAAAAATGGTAATTGTCTCAAATAAACCCTTCATCTCAATTTGGTTTTGCAAACTTTTTATTTACATAAATTTTCTTCAAAATTTTATGCTCTTCAATAATGCTAGTTCTTCAAAATTATATAACAATATATGTTAATAGTTTATTTATTATCATATGAGGTAAGTGATTACTTTTGATTATTTTCTATTAGAGAGAAGATAATGACAATAATTGTGACAAATTGTTGAAGTTGTAAAGAGAAAATTGTCCTTATTTTTGTGCTTATGGCTTCACCCACAATAACATATAGATTATAGAATATATATATTTGAATTTATTTTAATAATAATGACTAATGTTTTGTATTAAGAAAAGTATTGGAAAATGTTTGATGCTTAATTAGTGATTGATTTTTTTTCTTAATGATTTATGGGATTATTTTCTTAGAAAAAGTATGAACTCCTTTATATAGTGGTTTGTGTCAAGCAAACATATAATTTGAATCATTTTTTGGGGCTCTTATTGGTGTTGAAGAATAATTGCCTCAATTGATGTATGGTATAATAGTTTTGGACATGCTTCTAATAAAATGTTGCATTATTGCATTCTTTCCCAATTGAAATATGATATGCTAGGGCTAATGAGCTTAATCCCTAATGTATTTCCCCTAGCTAAACAATGCTAATTGCACTTTATTTCACATAATCACATCAATACATCGTAATGTGTGGGGATCCCATTCAGGCTTAAGCTTCGTTTGGGACGGCTTTCTTACTGCTTCTTGAAGCAGCTTTCGAGTACAAAAATTATTATTATTTTTTTACTAAAAAGCTGCTTCAAGAAGCAGTAAGAAAGCTGTCCCAAACGAAGTCTTAGTTTGAGACAACTTTTTTACTGCTTTTTGAAGCAGCTTTCTAGTAAAAAATTTTAATGTTTATAATAAAAAACTACTTCAATAAGCAATAAAAAATTCATCCCTAATGAAACCTCAGTTATTACTCATATCGAACATTTCTACTTCCTCAATTTAGTCAATGACAACAAGAGGTTCATATGGGTATACTTAAAACAAAATCTAGCACCATTAGTCTTGTTCCAAAATTTTGTTAACATGATTCATAATCAATTTGACATCACATATCTCAATTCACTTTGGCTCTATTCACATTTCCAGCTTCTCTTGAACTCAGGAGTATTATATCTGAGGGGCAACTTGTTCTCTTCAGCTTTGTTTAGATACTGTGAACTTAGATGAATAAGAAATAAAAAATTAGTTGGATTGATAACCAAAGCCACTTTGTGTGTATGTCATTTTATTTTCTTTCACTCCAAACAAATTAAGCCTTCAATGATACCGTTATCATCTTCATATGACTTGTATTACTCTAACATCACTTCTTGATCCATACTTATCAAAAGTATACAACTTGAGATAAAAGAGATTTGATAACAAAACTGGCATGAAACATGAAACCAAAATTATACAATCTACAACAGTGGACTTTAGGGGCTGTTTAGTAGTAGGATTTAGGCCGGATTTGAGTGAAATCCAGCCAAACGGCCTAAAATGCAAAACCAAATCTCACGGCAAATGAAAGCCACCGTAGACAGAAAATTCCGCCTTTTCATGCTAAATTCCGGATTTCTGAAATCCTGTTTTTTGCCGGATTTGGCTCGAGAGGAAGGGTCCACTCATTAAATCCCTTCTATAGCCAAACAGTCACTGAATTTAATAAATTTATCATGAATTTTACCAAACAATTTTTAGGATTTATACCCCTCAGAATTCCGAAATCCGGATTTACGAAATCCTACTTAAATTAAATCCTGGGTGCTACCAAACAGCCACTTAAAATCATCAAAAAAAGATAGACCATTTGATTTGTTTCTCTTGAGTTACCCATAGCAAATTGCTTTCATGGGTTATATACAAATTTATTGTCTCTATCTACAATAACAAAGGCAGAATACACTTTATAAAGAATAAAGAAATCACTAAAGATACAAAATATAAATTTCATAATCATATATCTATATTTTAGGTGATATATCTTACTCTCGGTTCTCAATTGCAGTGAAAGTCAATGAACCGTGTGTGTTGTTACCTGAAGATTCTGGATTTGATGAAGAGGTGGATGATGAAGATAACAACAAGTCATTTGCCTTCTTCCTTGTAACCTTCAGTTCCATGAAGTCTGCAACAAGACCAGGTTTGGTAATCTTCATGGACTCAACGTCTACTTCGCCGGTCAACATCTTCACAACAGTGGACATTGCGGGACGAAGCTTTGATGAATCTTGGGTGCACAGAAGGCCAACCTTCACGAATAAGCAGGCCTTCTTGATGTCTAGATCATCAGATAGTGTTGCATCTATGATCAACTCGAGTTGTTCTTGCTCGTAAAGTGCCCAAACCTGCAAGATGAAAACTCCATTCATGATATAAGAAGGAAGAAGAAACCAGCATTGTTACAGCATAAAATAATAAAGCTCAATTACAATTGCACCATACCCCACGAATCAGATTGGGGTTTATCTAAAGTTCATTACATTTTGTCATTTTTAACACCTGTTTTCCAAATGAATTGCAATTCTGAGGTAGCAGGCAAGTGAATTTCAGGAACTCCTATAGAAAGGAACTAACGACATAAATATAAGGAAAAAGGAAGAAGAAACCAGCATTGTTACAGCATAAAATAATAAATGGAACATGTCCCACTTACCAACAATAACAACAACATCAAACCTTTGTCCCACTATGTGGGGTTGGCTACATAAATCCCTTTTCTCCATTGTGTCGTGTTAGAAGTCAAATTCTCATTTAAATCTAATAAAGAACGATCATTTCTAATATTTTCTAACCAAGTCTTTTTAGGTCTACCTCTACCTTTCTTAACATAAGTCAAATCTAATACATCAACTTTTCTAACCGGGTCATCAGAAGGCCGCCGTTTTATGTGACCAAACCATCTAAGACGACTCTCTCTAATCTTATCTTTCACTGGTGCTACTCCAACCTTTTCACGTATATGCTCATTTCCTATCCTATCTCTAAAGGTAAAGCCACTCATCCACCTGAGCATCTTCATCTCTACAACACTTAACTTAGTATTATACTTCTCTTACCATTACAGATTAATCTGAAACATAATAGGTAGAGGACAGCTTAAGTTCGTGGTTCTTTTTTTGTATTTTATTATTTTCTATGATATTGAAAGGAGATCTATTCTTTAAAGAAGCCACTATTATAGTTAAGTTTAATGGTGATTATGATGAACTTACCTTTTTCTTCGGAGAATAGGAAAAACATGCATGATTAAAATTGATCATCTTATGGCATAACAAAATACATTCCTCATATTTTTCTAAGCAATTACAAAATACCAGAAAAAATGAATAGATTTTTAAACGTGGCATCAGGGAAAAGGAATAAACAAGGAATAAATGCTGTTTTTCTTAAGTAACAATCAAATCCTACAGGTTGAAACTTGAAACTTATATAGTTTTAATGGTAGATGCATGGCTCAAAGCAGTCATGGGCATTGCCAAATACACTACTTTAAGGAAGCATGGGCACAAGCATAAGGGTTCGTTTGGGACAGCTTTCTTATTGTTTTTTAAAGCAACTTTTTAGTATAAATTTTTAATTTTTATACTAAAAAGTTGCTTTAAGAAGCAACAAAAAAGCCGTCCCAAACGAAGACTAAATCTGGTTCTGCTGGATCCTCTCATTCAATAAATGTATCAGAACACATGTACATAAGACAACAACGGTCAAAAGTATGGCTACATTATTTGCAAGATGGTATTCATATCAGAATCTAAGTAGGATGCAATATAGCCTCAGAAAGACTTAATGAAAAAATAAATAGAATTATAAAGAAGATGAAGTAAAAAGGATGTGATGTTCATAAAAATTTTCATCAACCATATGATATATTGAGCAAAATAATCAGTGAAAGCATCTTCCTTGAAAAACTCACTCACCCTATCAAGAAGAAATTGTTCTCCATAAGGCAGTCTTGTGTTTGTATTGCTTCTGCCGCTAACTATTTCCAATAGAAGAACCCCAAAACTGTAAACATCTGACTTTCGTGTAACCTGCCCGCGGATGGCATACTCAGGTGCCAAGTATCCTCTATAAATAAAACATTAGTACATCAGTAAAGACGAATAAGCATATCCCAACTCTAGGAATGCTAACTTCACCAACTTTCAGCTGCGTTTATTGTTATTTTCAGATATCCAAAAACAAGTAAATAACATGACCAGTATAAGGCTTCGTTTGGGACGGCTTTTTTTCTGCTTCTTAAAGGAGCTTTCTAATAAAAATATTAAAAATTTTGTACTAGAAAACTGCCTTATGAAGCAATAAGAAAGCCATCCCAAACAAAGCCTAAGTCTAATGCTTTTCTGATTTGACTTTTGAAACTTTTTCACACCAACATCACATATAATAGGACCGTAAAAACTAAAACGCATTGAAACGGAATTCACAGTAGATTAACTCACGCTGTTCCTGCAACTCGAGTGCTGACATGGGTTGCATTTGGAGGTAACAGTTTTGCTAAACCAAAATCTGATATCTTGGGAGTGAGATCTTTATCAAGAAGAATATTGCTTGCTTTGATATCACGATGAACTATGTGGGGTTCAACTTCCTCATGAAGGAATGCAAGCCCACGTGCTACTCCAATGCAGATTTTACATCTTGTTTTCCAGCTAAACTGAATGTTACTGCGGTTAGCACCTAGGAGCAAGAAAAATGAAATCACTTTATAGGGATTAATCAAAGAGAAAACTCAGACTTCATTATATTTACGTTAATAGTCCTTATTTAAATTACCAAGAAGAGTTTGAGCGAGACTATTGTTCTCAAGATAATTGTAGACAAGTATTCTGTAATCTCCTTCCATGCAGGCACCATATAACTTGACAAGGTTCTCATGCACTATATCTGTTATTGCAGCAATCTCTGATAAGAATTCCTTCGCTCCTTGTGTTGACTCAGTTGACAGCACTTTTACAGCAATATTAGTCCCATTCGAAAGTGTTCCCTACAGCAATCAATCAAAAACCTAAATAACGGTACTCTCTTAAAACTTAGAAGCTGATAATTTTACAAGAAAATATAGTCACCTTAAAGACAGGTCCAAAGCCTCCCTTGCCCACTTTATTGCCTGGACTGAAGTCTTCAGTAGCTGCTTTTAATTCTTCAAAAGAATATAATTTTACATTTCCCGCAACTGAAATTTATAAAATCAAAACCAAAACATTATTTCAAAAGAAGAATTAGATATCCTAATAATTTACCACATCAAAATACAATGAGAATAAAGCATGCTACAGGACTGCTCAGAGTTGAGATTTTGTAATGTAACTAATATGATGAATAGTTAATGTAACTAATATGATGAATAGTATACTGTCACAAAAAAATGAGGATTCACAAAATCACAAGTTACCAATAAATCCAATAACGCACTTTCTATAAATGAAATCACGATATACTAGAATTTAAGAACAATTCATAATGAAACTATCAAAAATATCCAAGAATTTCAACCAGAAATCAGAAACAAACATGAATTTAATACATTTTTGTATAGATTTTAGAAACAAATAAAAGCTATGAGCAATTAAATTAATTCAACAACTCAAATCTTTGACATCACTTTTTGATCACAATGAATGAATTTATCAAATTTTTAAATAAAAAAAAGCCTCAAATCAATATAAATAAAACTCATCCCTCAAAATCATAAAGTCTGAGTAGTAGCACACTCAAATAAATTGCACATCAAATTTATATTTAAGGAAAAAATTTTACCCAGGGAAAACGTTGTGAATTTCATGTCATAGACCTGATGAGGACATCCGACCTTAGAGAGTCTACCAGAGACGGGTTGTCGATCTACGGCCACGATTGCACCGCTTTACTTTTGATTATCATTGTATTATATCTATTATTGAAGTATTAGTTTATTATGTTTATGAGTTTTATTGTACCTTTCTTTTTATACCCTCACTTGAGGGCCTAGTCATGTGTATGCCCTATGGGTAAGTTGGTCTTTTGTATTTTCTTCATTGTATTGGCTATTTAAAGCCTCCTCCTTTGAGAGGATGATGATTATTAAAAATAGAAATTATGCACTTATGTCTTTGGTAAGGTTTGAGAGCTCTAGTGAGAGAAGTCCCTAGGTGAGGGTAACAGATCACCCACTAGCTGCAAGAAAAGTCCGGGCTTTTGGTCTATCTCTTCTTCTTCCTCCCTATCGCCGGCCACCCCTCCTTTTTCTTCCATATACCGCCGGCCAAGCCCCCTAGCAGCTAACCAAAACCTAAAGGTACCCAACTCCTTTCCCACAAGCCAACCCTTCTTCCTCCTCCACCCGCCGGCCATAAGCTCCACCACCCCCCCACCCCCCAATCACCCTAATTCCACCACCAACCCTAGCCGCCTGCTCCTAGTCCCTTTCCCTCCTTAACTTCCCTTTTTCATAAATTAGTTTGATATTAATTTGGAAAGTTTTGAATTTGAAATTCAAATCCTTTCTTAAATTAATTAATATATTTTAGAAACCCCTTCCCTCCCCCCTTCAATTTTGGATTGATTAAAATCTGAGATTAATTAGCATTAATTGCCCCTCCACGCTCAATGAATGTGGACACCACTCTCTCATCTCTCTTGGCCGGTCCCATTCCTCTCCTATTTTAATTAATTCCTTCCCAAAATTGGAACTCCAATTGAGGAATTAATTAAGTACCCTTTCCCTCCCTTCCACAATTAATTTAGGAATTTGAAACTCAAATTTCCCTCTCCTTTCTCCACTAAAATCTGAATCAAAAGTCACCTAGCCCTCCCAAACAAAATCTGAATTACTTTCCCTCCCGCTTACACTATTACCAGAGGTTCTTGACATCGGAAAGCTGCCCTGTGTTCCAAAAGCAGCCCGCTTGTTGTTCCCGGTTGCTATCCTGAAGATCCCTAACTGCTGTCCAGAGGTTCCAACAGTTTCTATTACTGTCTGGCCGTCCGAAAGGTTCCTGTTTGCTGCCCGGAAGGCTCCATACGGCTGTCCTCACACAGAACTTCCTCGAAATCAGCCGCCAAGCTCCCGATCTTCCTTCTCGCACATCAAATCAAGCCTAATAACTTGACGAAGGTGAACTCTTCCTCCAAATCTTATATCTTCTTAATTGCTCTCAATTGTAGCATTAATTGATTCATAAAGATCATGTTAACTCCCTCCACTAAGCCTAGTAATTTAGGGAGTGAGCGAGTGGATCCACGTAGTGACTAATCTCATTGTTAATTTAGGGATTTCTCGTTGAAAATCCTTCATGCGTGCTATGGTTGAATAATTGATTATTTTGTGATCTTAACTTATAGTTGTGTGACTTGGCTTAAGCTAGTTTCACCCCTCTTTCATTTTCATTCATTGTTTAAAATCACTATAAGTTTAATATTTAATATTGCTCTCAAACAAAAGCATGCAACTTCTTATTTAGCATTGCCTAAGCATTTAAGTCCTATATCAAGACCACTATTTATAAACCCCTCGTAACCTGACCTAGTATATAATGTTGTTGCGAGGTCAATTTCAATTTAATTTTAAATTAATTTCACCAAAAAATTACCCAATTTGTACCGCACTCAAATGACTTGCTCATCCAACTTATATTCATAAGATTGAAAACTATGAAAAAAAATCACCCAGGTCAAAAGTTGTGAATTTCATGTCGTAGACCACTATTTACATGTTCAAGTTCAAAAATCACCCCTAGTAACCTAACCTATTATATAATGTTCGTGCGGGGATCAATTTCAATTTATGTTTAAATTAATTTCACCATAAAATTACCCATTTTGGATTAAAATCTCCAAACTCAACCAATAGTTAACACAAACCCTATTTAAATTTCAAAAATCCCTATGCCAATCGAATGCAAATAACACCATTATAGTAGCCATTACAATACTGTTATACTAACCACAGCTACAATAACCAACAGATAAATGTCGCAGCCTCAAGAATGTTGTTAGTCATCCTTTATTTCTTTTTTCGTTTTATTTTTTCAAAATTCCAAACGCCACCCCTTAAATATTATAGACAACGCTAAAATCCACCCCAATCAATTCCGCATCGAAGCATCAGTTTCCATGGAAAAAAACAAACAAAAGGGTCAAAATACCACAGCTGATTTTATGAAGGTACCATTGCACTGCCTATGGGCACAACATGCTCACCTTCACTGGGTCGGAAAGTCTCTTTCTCTAAAGTCCCTTTTCTTCGAGAAAAGGACAAACAACAACCCATAATTGTGGATTAATAGAAAATTCCAGCTTATATCGGCTTAGAACCCCTGCAAAATTAAATCAGATCATTCAGAACGACATAATCCAGATTTATTTTGGATTAAGTGTACTTTTTTAAATAAGAATTTGATTTGAGAGGAACTGAGTTTGTGCATTTTAGAAATGGAATCAATGCTAGTATCCACAACTGTTTGATGAAAATCAGTGAAAAACGACCATGGTTTTATGACAACTCACAGTTTTAATTACGTGCCAATTGCCCCAGAAATAAATATTACATTGCTGGAAGCATTTCTATTGTTTTGTGTGAAACTAGAAGACTCTTGTCCTCAACAAATAATCTATGACTGGAATTTAAAATACCGAATGGTGAGACTTAGGTCAGATAAATTAAGAACCCAAATCCGGTGAGACTTAGGTCAGATAAATTAAGAACCCAAATCCACATCCTTGAAGAAAAGGAAATGTTTAAAATCAATATTTGAGGATGAAAGAAAGCTTGCAGCAAGCGAGCAATGGAGTCCGTATTCAAGTTCAAATCAGTCATTAACTAGTTAGCAAAAAAAATTCAAAATTGTTTGCTTCTATAAAAAAATTATTGTTTTTTATAATTATTGTGTATTAATTGGTTTTCCTCATTTCATAAAAGCAGATTTTTTCCTTAATAAACTTTTGATGATTATTTTTTAACTCTCCTGAAACTTCTATAGACATTTTTCTAAGCAAAATTAACCATTTTATCTCATATAAAATTTGATTCAACTTTGAAGTTCTAATTTGCTATCTATCATAGCATATTGGAAATTCAATAACCCCAAATATTTTAAATTCAAGTACTAACTTAAGGTGCTAATTTCTTTTGATTACTTTCTTTATATTACTAAGATATACATGCAAATTTACTTTGTTGGGTGTTTAAACTTTCTATTGAAGTTATCTTAGAATAGTATCCATAAAGCATCCAATTTCACTAGCAAATTGCATATTGGATAATTTTAGCCTAATTCACAATATCTAGATTATGCCACCCATTTAACATGAAGCAATTGGAAAAAGGTGCATCAAACCCTTCTGCATGCACACCTTCAACCGGAGGAAACTTTCTAATTTCCGCATAGCCACAATCTCCAAACCAAGGGTCTTCTCCATCGCACCAAGCTCCGTCATGCCAAAACTCCTTGCTAAACAAGGACCATACAATTTACACTATCCATACTATTTTTAGCAATTGTCATAACATACACATATAGCATAAGCAAAACATGAAACTAACTGTCAGAAGCTTTATATAATAGTGATAGAAATCATATTCACTGCGAAACTATTCTTGCTTATTTGCCGAAGTACTTTCACTACCTTCACAGAATTCTTTTTTCCTGACTTCTTCAACCAGAAAAGTCAGATCTTTTTCTCATGCTCGATGCCACATTTAGGTTGTCCCAATAATATTTACCCCTCAAATCTTTCATCTAGAAACACACTCTAGCCATATAGCTAGTTCATGAAAATTTTTCTGCCGTATATAACAGCAATTTAACTAAATTATGTTTCAAAAGTAGCAAAAAGAATTACGGTAATATATTTCTTCTTAGTGGGTAACCTGTTATTTCAAGTTAATTATAAAGGTTACATCTTCATTTGAATGAATTTAATATTAGTAAAAGCATGTCTACATAAAGGCAAGAAAATATAGTAATAAGGAGAGTACAAATAAAGGAGAATATTCCCCATATTGAGGATATATTATTTCAAAGATCCCGTGAGGATCTCATGAAGATCATGTCTTTTGAAGATATATTGGAACACCTTGGATGAGTTTTGTTTGAGGTGTGGTCAAAGGATGAGGGTCAGCCAAGTGTGGAGGGTAGGTGAGACTAAAGAGCATAACCTTCGGATTTAAGGCTTACAGTTTGGTTGGGGATGGATCTAGAGAATGAAACTACTTGGCAATGTTAGGGGAATATCAGGAGGTGTGATATGAAATTTTTGGTCGAGATCATAAAAGTATAGTGAGTGTAGTGGAAGTGGATAATGAATATACAATTCGCAATAGATTCTGTAAATATTCTCTAGCGCCGTCAGCCCAGCCGAGAACTAAAATGCATAGCGATAATATGTAGACATGCGTGAAGATCATGTCTAATGAGGATATATTATTTCCTTGGAATGGTCGATCTTTAGGTTTCCAATTATTGTGATGGAAGGCTAAGTATGTGTGGAACACCCTTGGATGATTGAATGAGTTTTATTTGAGTTGTGGTCAAAGGATGAGGGGTCAATCAAGTGTGAATGGTAGGTGAGACTAAAGAGCATAACCTTAAAATTCAAGGCTTAAGGTTTGGAATGTGGATGGATCTAGAGAATGAAACCATTTGAAAATGTTAGGAGATGTGACATGAAATTTTTGGTGGAGATCATAAAAGTTTAGTTGGTGTAGTGGAAGTTAGACCAAGATTAGATAGAGGTCCTATACTGGGCAGATTTTGGCTAGTCCTAAAATATTGCCTTGGTGGAAGTTCTAATAGTGTCTTTGGGGGTTGAAGAGGCTTTGAAGTATTAGAGGGATGTGTGAAGATCAAATTTGGTGGGAATTCAATGGATTTTGAAGTTGAAGGGTGAGGGAGGATAAGACCCAGTCAAGTAATACACTAGTTTGCCAGCTCCCTACAAGAGGCTTGTGTAATTTTTAATTATTATAGGGAGGAGAGAAAACTTGTACAATGTTGCTAGAAATGTAAAAGAAGGGGTTAGAAGAGGTCGGTAGAGAAAATCAACACGAAAAAAAAAAGAGATACCTGAGGCTTCCACCAAGAAAACCCAAGAGAGGGGTGAGGTGGAGTGTTCAGCCACCCAGCACACAAACTTCGAGTTGTCACTCCCAAATATTAGTCAAAACATCAAAATGAAAGAATCCTTTGAGGAGCTGAACCTTCAACAATGGAAGCTAATTAACACCCATGTGGTTGGATCTCTTGAGGAGAAGCTTTGGTGGTGTGAAATCCTCTCCTACTTCAAATTAGAAGGAGAATAGAAGGGTGGCAGATCTAGAATCATTGATTAATTGTCTTCTTTTCCAGTTCAAACAAAAGAATAGAGTAATAAACAATAAAAGAGAAAATCCTCCATAATGAGGATAAATTAAAAACTATAAATTCCAAATAAATATTCAGCCCATATGATCATAATAATATGGCAACCTAATAATTATAATAGATCCAAGAGGAATGTTATCGAATTGCTCAAGCCTCATCGGCTAGATCATAGAAGTCATCAATTGTGGAGGATAGTAAGGGTAAGGAATAGAGATCACACTGGCTCAATGATCCCGAACAGCGAGATTGTGAGGAGCCTGCAACTCGAAGGAGGTATTGTGTGTTGAGGGAGGAGAAAATCGTAGATGACGAATCGCAAGGTCGACAAACAACTAGATCGATTCGAACAAGAGATAACTTGTAGCATTTATTCTAATACTATGATAGAAATCATAAATGCTACATCATTATTGGAATGAATTTGATGTTAATACAAACATATATATAAAGGCGAGAAAATATAACAATTAGGAAAGTATATACAAAAGAATATACTCCATAGTTAGGATATATCACAAGAATACATACCATGAATTCCTAATAAACATTTGGCATATGTGAAAATATTAATACGATAATCTAATAATTCTACTAACTCTTAACATTTACGACCATCCTGAAGCTAATATTTTCTCTTGATAATGCTTACTCTTTTTCCCAATCTATTCATTTGACATATATGTATTTTTTTCATAAAAAATTCACCTGCTTCTAAGTTTCAAAACCTGAATAAGTTTCTACCTCCTCAAGAATAGCTTTTAACATTTTACTTTTCTCTGGATTAGAAATAAAATCTACTAAAGGGACAGTATCTCCATCGCACATAAATAGTACAAATGAAGCAAATTCCGTCAAAGCAAACCTCCATGATGATTTGAGGATGAATTTTCATATCCTTAGTTCAATGCTCTACTATTGCCGCTATCAAACCTCCTATAGGAATTTCATCTCTGAAAATTCACATATAAAGCTTCGCTTGCACCTCTAAGAAAAATACCCAATAAAGAAGGGGTTCATGTACACATTCTTACCCTATAGTGTTAAGGAGATTATTTCCATGATTCAACCCATGACCTCAGGACAAATGGACGGGAAGCCCTCCATTCACTTCATCTTTAATCCTTCAAAATCAGCCTTCTTTTAATTATGATATCCACTATACTTAAGCATAGATGGCTCATCAAACATTGCATCAATCCTCCTCACCACCTTTCATCATTGGCTCCCAACCATACTTCTCCGTAATTTTTTTCACACCCCATCATAAATAAGGTGGCTATGAACCAGTGCCTAGATCCACAGCTCGGTGAGGCACACCTTTCAGCACGGCCAGGCTGAGCTTGCTTCCGGTGTCTCCCAATTATATGCGCAACAAACTTAACAGAATTATAAATTGTCACTTCATCATTGAAAAGAGAGAGGGCTCAAGATCTATTTCATCATCCACAATCCCTAACACTTAAAGATGAAAAAAAAAAAAAGGTAAGAAGTGTTCATCCCCCTAGACCAAGCGTTGAGGAACCCTCTAATATAAATTCGTGTTTTCTCGAAACTTGTAAGAACCATAAGATTGCCAAAACAAAAAAAACAAAATTCAATAGTAGTACAGATCAAAGACGTCAGAGCTAAAGCGCTATTAGAACATCCAAATTTTCACAAACACACGTTCTCAAAGCAAATCACCTGAAAAAAACGCAATCCAAATGCACAGAGTTCTCCGAAATCAGGAATAAAACTAGAAATCAAGAATCTCGTTCGAGACCCGCCTCAGTTCCCCGACTCCACAATCCCCCTGAACGAACGTTGAAGACTAAGAATGCAGCAAAAGCTTGTAAATAAACAATAGGCACCAAACCCACAATTCTCACTCAAAAGAGAACAAACTAGAACCAGGAAACCCAGTCTCAATGGGGAAAGAAGGCACCAAAGTTGAAAAGCGGCGGCGGCGGCGGCGGCGGCGGCAGCAGCGGCGGCGTAAACAAAGCTAGATGAGATAAGAATGGAGTGAAAAGAGCAAGAGAGGAAAAGAAGTAGGGGGCAAGGCTTCGACCCGCGTGGGTCAGTCAAACCCGATGGGCCCATATTAAATGAGGATAGGGCCCGATGGGCCCCACGACTGCCAACAGGTCGACCATATATCGAATCTTGTTTCTTGCTGTAGATCCACACAAATAATGTAAATTTATTAAATTTCGTGTACTAAAAGGACAAAATTTTCTTCAGAATATCTTGCGGGGATTTTTTTTTCAGAATATTCGAATTAAAAATATTATCATAAAACAATTTTAAATTATTAAATTTATTTTTTTAAATGTGATAAATTACTATAATAAAACTTTCTATGGATAATTATTTTGTTTACAAATATTTGATTGGTTCAAATATATGGCCTAAAGTCGTCGGGCTTAATTAGATCTTACATCTTAAATTTAATAATTTTCTTAAAAAAAATATCACATTTAATTAATTCACACGTGCTCATTTGATGAAAATAATTATTTTATTAATGGGAGGTGGCTACTAAAAAATAAGAATCCTAATTCTAATTCTTATTGGCTATAAAAAAAAATCATGTTTCACATTGCCTTATGAGACTTTTGGATACATCCAAATTAAGACTTTTGTTTCATTTGAGACGCTTTTTTTATTTGTTTTTTAAGCAACTTTTAGTAAAAAAATTTAAAATTTGTATTAAAAAATTACTTTAAAAAATAGTAAAAAAATCGTTTAAATGAAGTCAAAAATACAATGAATTGCCACTCCGATCAATATAGTTTAGTGATTAGATTTTTTTTTTTAGGATAAATTTGACGAAATTAAAACAGTAAATAAACTGAGTGTTCAACAAACTATTGTGTTTAACTCGAATACAAATCAAATAAGTTTAAAAAAATTATAATATTCAATTATTAAATAAATAAGTTTGAATAACTATATATTCGATTGATTTTTTGTTCATGAATAACATGAATTAAAGCTCGTGAATAAGTTTGATAAAAAATTATAATTAATATTTAAAATAAAACTTAATTAATAAAGTTAATTGTGAATCTGCTTTTATTAAATTGCTATTTTTTTTCTTCTTTTGACCAAATATTTAGCATTCAAACACAGCTTAACTGAACTCGCTTTGGTAAAAAAAAATGAGAGAACTTTTCTCCGTTAGGTACGGATTGTGAAATCTATGAAAAAAAATCATTAACAAGCTATTTGACTAAGTACAGAAGTATTTTGTTTTTTATAAAATTCCCCAAAAAGTATATTAAAAAATAGATTTATTAACTTTGTTTGTAAACCTACCATTAATTTTGGAACATCCCTTAATTGCAGCCGTAATTATTGCTTAATCAAGAAAAAAACTCATTAAGGAAATGATTAGAAGCCATTCCGCGGCAAATGATGTACAATATTAATATATAATCGTTTTAATATTTTATTGTCTCATATTGTTTTCATTTGTTGGAGTCTATAATATATATGAATATGACTCATAATTTGTACTTCAATTATGTTAAATAGAAAACATTGAATTTTTTAGAAAAATATTTATGATTATTTTGAAAATGAAATATTAAAACTTGAAGATAATTGTATAAAAACTTAAGGAAATTATGTAAAGAAGATTTGATTTTAATATAAAATCAAATAAAATTAAAAATATAAGAAATAATTTCCAAAAAAATAGAAAAAAAATCAAGTGAAATATGTATATGAAGTGCATAAATAAATGCTGATGGCATAAATTTATATATATAATTGATTAGGGTGTCAATATTTGATATGACCTGAAAACCTGACTCAGAATCGACCTAAAAATTTCAGGTTATGATCAACCCGTTTGGAAAACGAATTAGATTCGGGTTTAAAATCTCAACTCAATTGCAAATTTGGGTCGGATTCGGGTCAACCCAAAAACCCGACATCAAATCGGAACGGGCCCAATTCTGATCACAACACCGTGACCCCGCCACACTCTCATCCGCTCACCCCATGTCCTCTGCTCGCACTCATCCTGCGGCCTGCCATTACCGTTAATGTCGTCGTCGCTCCATCCCCGACCATGGCAGCCCTTGTGACTACTGCTTTCATTATGTCTACGACATCCCTCCCAAGTTAAGCAAAGAGTTAATCACTGATTGCTCTAGCCTCAATCCATGGATTTCTCGTTACGATGCTTTTTCCAACAGAGGATTCGGCGCCCCTGCCACTAATCCTACCAGAATCGTGTCGAATTCCCTCGGTCTTCCTGCTGCTGAACCAACAGGTCTGACAAATCCCTCAGATCGCTGCTCAGAACGCTGATCAAATCCCATCTGCGGACATTCTGCAATCCTATGTCCTGACTGACCACATCGAAAGCACAGACCAGCCATCCTGTAGCACTGGCCAAAGTGTCGTCGTCCACAGTTCTGGCACACAGGTGCCGAACTGACTGATCCAGAACTAGTCGTACTAGTAGCAGTACCAGACGATCCTCCGCTCTTCCTGGAATCTCCAGATCCAGATCCAGGAACAAATCTCCTCTTCCCAGAGGAACCACTGCCAGATGTCTCTCCTCCAAACCTCTTCCTACTCGCAGTCCACCGCTGCTGAGTAGCCGTCAAGTCGTTCTCAATCAGACGAGCTCGCTCCACAAGCTCAGAGAAATCAGTAATCCGGAACGGTATCAGAGGCTGCCTCAAAGTGTCTCGTAAGCCTCTCAGAAATCTGTAGCACCTCTCAGCAGACGTGCTAACCAGCTGCGGAGCGTACCTGGCTAATGCAGTAAACTCAGCCTCGTACTGCATCACCGTCTTGCTCCCCTGAACAAGTCTCAGAAAACTCTCCTGCATCTGCTGTCGTGCAGAAGGGGGAACAAACCAGTCCCGAAATACTTCAGTGAACTCTTCCCAAGTGATCAAAGAGTTCAATCTGCCCTGAAATCTGGCTGCTTGCTGGCCATCCCACCAGTGCTCAGCCTCTCCGTCCAACAGAAAAACAGCTAACGGAACTTTCCTGTCTGCAGGACACTGCATCCCGTCAAAAGTCTTCTCCAATCTCCTCAGCCACTCCTCAGCAGCTCTGGGCTCAACAGCGCCCTCAAACCTCGGAGGCTTCAACCTCAAAAATAACTGCAGGTGTCGATCAATGTCCTCAGATCTAACAGTCGAAGCTCTGCTCTGAGTCTCGCTCATCATCTGAGCAACAAGCGAAGCAAACTGTGAAAGCGTATCAGCACCGACCACTGGGGCTGTACTCCCCACTGGTGCTGCCTGATCGTCACTCTGACCATCTGTCATGTCTGGGTCTGGCTGATCCATACAGAAAAATCCAGAAAATCCGGAAAACTATCACAAAACAACACAAAATAACACAATAAAAAGCCAAACGACCCAAAACTACCTCCCAGACAGACTCACTGATCACTTCCTAGAGCTCTGTTTTACAATCCAACCTGTTTCCAAAACCAGTGCTCTGATACCAAAAAAGCTTGTCACGACCCGACCCGAGACGAGACGGATCCCGCCCGCGCCGGATCGCGACGGGGAATAGCTAACCAGGATCTGGCTTTGGATTAGGTTACTGAACTGATCTTCCAAATTCTTAACTCAACAGAAGCACACAGAACAACAGAGCTACTAAAAACATCAAATGCAGCGGAACAAAATATCTATCTTAATTCATTTCCTCAAAATAATCATCTACAGAACAGTACATGGCTTTCAACAGAAAGAAAGACAGAACAGGAAAGCCATGACTGTACAAAAATCAAAAGTACAAAAGTACCTAATCTGATCAGACTCTGAAATCTAATCCTGGACTTCCTTGCCCTTCCCAGAACCTGAAAACCACCAGAAAGCAAGGGTGAGCTCAACAGCTCAGCAAAGCAACAAACCTCCAATCAAAATCCTCAGAACTCAAAACCAACACAGCAGACAAATCCGTACAGAAATCAGAACGGAATCGGACAGATATCAAATCAAACAGAACTGTACGGAAACAGAAGTCGTATTAAATCAGAAACAGAACAGATCAGCATATCAGATCAACAGAATCGGATTCGTACAGATCGTATCAGAACGGAACAAATCAACAGAGTCAGAAACAGAAATCAGAATCGTACGGATCATATCATATCATAATCACAATTTCGTACAGAACAGAACAGATACAGAAAGTGGTACAGATACATATAGCTAAATGCCCTGACACTGACGGAATCTCTACGGATTCCGGCCCCTTATGCCTCCCTTCCCAGACACTGACTGAATCTCATAGGATTCAGGCCCCTTATGTCTCCCTTTGTGCTCACGGCACCAAAACAGATGTGCTTATAGCACCAAAACAGAATTCATCGGATCCGGAACAGAACAGATATCAGATTTCAGATTGAGCTCATTTCAGATTTCCCGTTTCACTAACTGAATCTCATAGGATTCAGGCCCCTTATAACTCCCTTTGCATAGCATATACAGATAGCATATCATTTCAGAGAAAATCCGGACAAATCAGGAATTACTCAAAAATCGGGCAGCACAACGGCAGTATACGGAATTTACACAATTTTCCTGAAAATCAAAATTCATCAAATTCGCACAGAATATAGATATCAACATTTCAGAACATTTATTCTACTGCACAGAGAATTTCCAAGTTCACAGAAAAATCTAGTCGACTAAAAACACAGTCGAATCAAAAATATCCGGACAAAAATCTTCAAAATATAGTCAAAACGTGCACACTCGGCACGGCGGCGATATACAAAAAGTTACGCGGTAAAAACTGAACCGTTCAAAAGATACGGACGAAAATCGCTAACGGAAACAAAATCCGGACAGAAAATACCGCCAAACACGACGGTTCTGAAAATTTAGAAAGTCGGATTGTGCCTTACCTCGTGCACAGCAATTTCCTCAACAATCTCCTCGGACGAAAACAGCTCGGCGTCGCCCGAAAATCCGCTTTTCCACTTTTTCCTTCGTTTTTCTCTCTCCTCAGCTTTTTCTCTCTCTTCAAAATATCTCAATTCTATATATATCCAGACTGATCGTCCCGGACGATCGAGCTTCGTACCGGACGATCCATGAAGAGAGGAATTCCGTCCAGACGAAAAATGACATATCGTCCCTGGCGAAGGGTTCACGGGAGAATTTTCGTCCAGACGATCCAATTTTCGTCCCGACGAACCATACAGCCAAAACTGATTTTCTGCACAACCTGTACCGATCGTCCCGGACGATCCATCTTCGTCCCGGACGAACCTGGAGCAAAAACTGATATTACAATCTCCCCAACTTAAAAAAAATGTCGTCCTCGACATTATCCAGTCCAAACTCAGTCAAAACAAGTACGGGTACGACCGTCTCATGTCAGACTCCTTCTCCCAAGTTGCTTCCCGTGCAGTACGGTGCTTCCACTGGACTTTAACCATCGGAATCTCTTTATTTCTTAACTTTCGGACGTCGTATGCCAAAATAAGCTCTGGCTCTTCCTTGTACACCAGATTCTCCTGAATCTCAACCTCATCAGCTGACAACTTCTTCCCAGAGTCTGAAACCCACTTCCTCAGAGTGGATACGTGAAACACATTATGCACATCCGGCATAGAATCAGAAAGCAATAGGCGATAAGCAGATTTTCCAATTCTTTCCAAAATCTCAAATGGTCCAACATACCTTGGACTAAGCTTGCTTACCTGACCAAATCTGCTCACACCTTTCATCGGGCTGACTTTGACATACACAAAGTCACCAACCTGAAACTCAACAAATCTGTGCTTCTGATTGTAATACTTCTGCTGACGATCTTGAGCGGCTTTCAATCTTTCTCTTATCAAATTGATCTTCTGAGCAGTTTCATCAGCAAAAGTGGCCCCCAAAGCCTGTCTATCTCCGACCTCCGTCAGAGTCAAAGGAGTACGGCACTTCCTGCCATACAAAGCCTCGTACGGTGCCATACCGATACTGGACTGAAAACTGTTGTTATAAGCAAACTCAATCAGCGGAATATGATCCTCCCAACTTCCGCTAAAGTCCAGAACACAAAGCCTCAACAGATCTTCCAGTACCTGAATAGTCCTCTCAGACTGTCCGTCGGTCTGAGGATGAAAGGTTGTACTGAAATGCAGTTTCGTACCCAAGCCTTGCTGAATGCCTTTCCAAAGTCTGGAAGTAAAGCGTCCATCTCGATCAGATACGATCACACGAGGCACACCGTGCAATCTGACTATTTCCTTCACATAAATCTGTGCCAAGCGATCAACTGAATCCGTCTGTCTGATCGGAAGAAAATGGGCTGACTTGGTCAATCGATCTACAACCACCCAAATGGCATCATGTCCTTGTCTAGATCGAGGAAAACCCATCGCAAAATCCATCGTTACCTCCTCCCATTTCCACTCAGGGATAGGCAACGACTGCAACAGTCCACCTGGTCGCTGATGCTCTGCCTTCACCAACTGACAGGCTTCGCATCTCGACACAAACTCTGCTACATCTTTCTTCATCCCAGGCCACCAAAACAAAAGTTTCATGTCAGCATACATCTTACCACTGCCTGGATGAACAGTGTAGCCAGAATGATGAGATTCACACAGAATCTCCTGCCTCAAGTTTCCAAACACCGGTACCCACAACCTATTCTTACAGAAAATAACACCAGAATCAGAAATTCGAAGTTCAGGAGTCTTACCAGATCCAATCTGAGCTATCAACTTCGAATAATCAGAATCTGACTTCTGGGCTTCCTGAATCCGTGCTTCCAAAGAAGACTGAATACTCATCTGAGCCAACTCCAAATCACTGGAGGAAACCACCTCCAACTGCAATCTCTCCAAATCACGAATCAGAAAGTCATCACAGGTAAGCTGAATACCTGAGAATCCAGAAGACTTCCTGCTCAGAGCGTCCGCTACCACATTCGCCTTCCCAGGCTGATACTGAATAGTCAAATCGTAGTCCTTGATCAACTCGAGCCACCTCCTCTGTCTCAGATTCAGATCCTTCTGAGTAAAAATATACTTCAGGCTCTTATGATCAGTAAAGATCTCACATCTGACGCCATATCTTCAAAGCAAAAACTACTGCAGCTAACTCCAAATCATGTGTCGGGTAATTCTTCTCATGAGGCTTTAACTGTCTCGAAGCATAAGCAATTACCTGACCATGCTGCATCAGAACACAACCCAATCCTTTCAGTGAAGCATCACTGAACACCTGGAAACCCTCCGTACCTGACGGAAGTGCCAACACTGGAGCTGAAGTCAAACACTCCTTCAATCTCTGAAAACTAGCTTCACACTCCGGTGTCCAAACAAAAGGTACTGACTTCTGAGTCAGTCTCGTCAGAGGGGTCGAAATCTGTGAAAATCCTTTCACAAACTTCCTATAATACCCGGCC
The DNA here is from genome assembly GCA_022539455.1 of Dendrobium nobile. Taxonomy (NCBI): domain Eukaryota; kingdom Viridiplantae; phylum Streptophyta; class Magnoliopsida; order Asparagales; family Orchidaceae; genus Dendrobium; species Dendrobium nobile. The sequence goes on from CM039727.1 coordinate 6,049,410, forward strand.
ATGCCCAAGAAACTACGTACCTCAAATACCGTAGTCGGCCTTGGCCAATCAGCAACAGCCTGAATCTTCTGGGGATCTACAGAAATGCCTTCTCCGCTAACCACGTGCCCCAAAAATGAAATGCTCTTCAGCCAGAATTCACACTTAGAAAACTTGGCATACAGCTGATGCCTCCTCAAAGTCTCCAACATAATCCTCAAATGTCTGGCATGATCATCCTCAGATGCAGAATATACCAGAATATCGTCAATGAAGACGATCACAAACTGATCCAAATACTCCCTGAATACTCGGTTCATCAGATCCATAAAAATCGCAGGCGCATTGGTTACCCCAAAAGGCATAACCAAAAACTCGTAGTGCCCGTACCGAGTACTGAAAGCAGTCTTCACCACATCAGTTTCCTTCACCTTCACCTGATAGTATCCGGATCGCAAATCAATCTTCGAAAACACCGAAGATCCGGAAAGTTGATCAAACAAGTCGTCTATCCGAGGCAAAGGATACTTGTTCTTGATCGTGACCTTGTTCAAATCTCTGTAATCAATACACATACGGAGTGTACCGTCCTTCTTCTTCACAAACAGAACAGGTGCTCCCCAGGGCGAAACACTAGGACGTACAAAACCTCTGTCAACCAACTCCTGAAGCTGAACTTTCAACTCAGAAAGTTCTTTCGGTGCCATCCTGTACGGAGCTTTCGATATCGGAGCGGTACCCGGAAAAACATCGATAGAGAACTCCACATCTCTATCCGGAGGTAAACCAACCAACTCCTCAGGAAAAACATCAGCAAACTCCCGTACCACAGGGATCTCAGAAACAGAACCAACCTCTAGGTTCAGATCCCGCACCGAAGCTAAAAATACTGGGCATCCTTTCTTCCACATTCTGCTCACCTCCAACGCAGAAATCAGACTGGAGAGAACACCTCGTAATCTCTGAAATACAACTCTCTCTCCAGCCATAAGCAAACTCACTTGCTTCTTCAGACAGTCTATCTGGGCCTCATACTGACTCAGCCAATCCATGCCCAGAATCACATCATACGACGAAATCGGCAATCGAATCAAACTCGATTTCCACTTCTTGTCAGAAATCTCGATCTCACACAAACAAAACTGTCGAGCAATCAATGGATTCCCAGCCGGTAAAATCACAGACAAAGAAACCGGTAGAACCATCGAATCCAAATGTAAAATCTCAAAACAATGCTCGGACAGAAAAGAATGACTCACTCCAGAGTCAAACAAAACACGACAGGGCTGATCAGAAATGTAAACCGTACCTGTCACAACATCCGGAGCATCACGAGCCTCCTGCTGACTCAGACTGTAAACTCGTGGCTGAACTGGAACAGGAGCTGAAGCAACAGAACTACTCTGCTCCCTCTGAATCGTAGGTGGTCTCCGTGGTGCAGAACTAGAACCACCACCTCTACCAGCAAATCCCTCAGGGCGTGGAGGAACAGTCCTCGGTCTTCCTGCTGCTGAACCAACAGGTCTGACAAATCCCTCAGATCGCTGCTCAGAACGCTGATCAAATCCCATCTGCGGACATTCTGCAATCCTATGTCCTGACTGACCACATCGAAAGCACAGACCAGCCATCCTGTAGCACTGGCCAAAGTGTCGTCGTCCACAGTTCTGGCACACAGGTGCCGAACTGACTGATCCAGAACTAGTCGTACTGGTAGCAGTACCAGACGATCCTCCGCTCTTCCTGGAATCTCCAGATCCAGATCCAGGAACAAATCTCCTCTTCCCAGAGGAACCACTGCCAGATGTCTCTCCTCCAAACCTCTTCCTACTCGCAGTCCACCGCTGCTGAGTAGCCGTCAAGTCGTTCTCAATCAGACGAGCTCGCTCCACAAGCTCAGAGAAATCAGTAATCCGGAACGGTATCAGAGGCTGCCTCAAAGTGTCTCGTAAGCCTCTCAGAAATCTGTAGCACCTCTCAGCAGACGTGCTAACCAGCTGCGGAGCGTACCTGGCTAATGCAGTAAACTCAGCCTCGTACTGCATCACCGTCTTGCTCCCCTGAACAAGTCTCAGAAAACTCTCCTGCATCTGCTGTCGTGCAGAAGGGGGAACAAACCAGTCCCGAAATACTTCAGTGAACTCTTCCCAAGTGATCAAAGAGTTCAATCTGCCCTGAAATCTGGCTGCTTGCTGGCCATCCCACCAGTGCTCAGCCTCTCCGTCCAACAGAAAAACAGCTAACGGAACTTTCCTGTCTGCAGGACACTGCATCCCGTCAAAAGTCTTCTCCAATCTCCTCAGCCACTCCTCAGCAGCTCTGGGCTCAACAGCGCCCTCAAACCTCGGAGGCTTCAACCTCAAAAATAACTGCAGGTGTCGATCAATGTCCTCAGATCTAACAGTCGAAGCTCTGCTCTGAGTCTCGCTCATCATCTGAGCAACAAGCGAAGCAAACTGTGAAAGCGTATCAGCACCGACCACTGGGGCTGTACTCCCCACTGGTGCTGCCTGATCGTCACTCTGACCATCTGTCATGTCTGGGTCTGGCTGATCCATACAGAAAAATCCAGAAAATCCGGAAAACTATCACAAAACAACACAAAATAACACAATAAAAAGCCAAACGACCCAAAACTACCTCCCAGACAGACTCACTGATCACTTCCTAGAGCTCTGTTTTACAATCCAACCTGTTTCCAAAACCAGTGCTCTGATACCAAAAAAGCTTGTCACGACCCGACCCGAGACGAGACGGATCCCGCCCGCGCCGGATCGCGACGGGGAATAGCTAACCAGGATCTGGCTTTGGATTAGGTTACTGAACTGATCTTCCAAATTCTTAACTCAACAGAAGCACACAGAACAACAGAGCTACTAAAAACATCAAATGCAGCGGAACAAAATATCTATCTTAATTCATTTCCTCAAAATAATCATCTACAGAACAGTACATGGCTTTCAACAGAAAGAAAGACAGAACAGGAAAGCCATGACTGTACAAAAATCAAAAGTACAAAAGTACCTAATCTGATCAGACTCTGAAATCTAATCCTGGACTTCCTTGCCCTTCCCAGAACCTGAAAACCACCAGAAAGCAAGGGTGAGCTCAACAGCTCAGCAAAGCAACAAACCTCCAATCAAAATCCTCAGAACTCAAAACCAACACAGCAGACAAATCCGTACAGAAATCAGAACGGAATCGGACAGATATCAAATCAAACAGAACTGTACGGAAACAGAAGTCGTATTAAATCAGAAACAGAACAGATCAGACATATCAGATCAACAGAATCGGATTCGTACAGATCGTATCAGAACGGAACAAATCAACAGAGTCAGAAACAGAAATCAGAATCGTACGGATCATATCATATCATAATCACAATTTCGTACAGAACAGAACAGATACAGAAAGTGGTACAGATACATATAGCTAAATGCCCTAACACTGACGGAATCTCTACGGATTCCGGCCCCTTATGCCTCCCTTCCCAGACACTGACTGAATCTCATAGGATTCAGGCCCCTTATGTCTCCCTTTGTGCTCACGGCACCAAAACAGATGTGCTTATAGCACCAAAACAGAATTCATCGGATCCGGAACAGAACAGATATCAGAATTCAGATTGAGCTCATTTCAGATTTCTCGTTTCACTAACTGAATCTCATAGGATTCAGGCCCCTTATAACTCCCTTTGCATAGCATATACAGATAGCATATCATTTCAGAGAAAATCCGGACAAATCAGGAATTACTCAAAAATCGGGCAGCACAACGGCAGTATACGGAATTTACACAATTTTCCTGAAAATCAAAATTCACCAAATTCGCACAGAATATAGATATCAACATTTCAGAACATTTATTCTACTGCACAGAGAATTTCCAAGTTCACAGAAAAATCCAGTCGACTAAAAACACAGTCGAATCAAAAATATCCGGACAAAAATCTTCAAAATATAGTCAAAACGTGCACACTCGGCACGGCGGCGATATACAAAAAGTTACGCGGTAAAAACTGAACCGTTCAAAAGATACGGACGAAAATCGCTAACGGAAACAAAATCCGGACAGAAAATACCGCCAAACACGACGGTTCTGAAAATTTAGAAAGTCGGATTGTGCCTTACCTCGTGCACAGCAATTTCCTCAACAATCTCCTCGGACGAAAACAGCTCGGCGTCGCCCGAAAATCTGCTTTTCCACTTTTTCCTTCGTTTTTCTCTCTCCTCAGCTTTTTCTCTCTCTTCAAAATATCTCAATTCTATATATATCCAGACTGATCGTCCCGGACGATCGAGCTTCGTACCGGACGATCCATGAAGAGAGGAATTCCGTCCAGACGAAAAATGACATATCGTCCCTGGCGAAGGGTTCACGGGAGAATTTTCGTCCAGACGATCCAATTTTCGTCCCGACGAACCATACAGCCAAAACTGATTTTCTGCACAACCTGTACCGATCGTCCCGGACGATCCATCTTCGTCCCGGACGAACCTGGAGCAAAAACTGATATTACATAACCATAATGAGCTAACAGCTCAGCAAGACTACACTAGCCAATCAAAATCTCCAGAAAATCTCATATCAAAATACTCACAAAAGCGTTAAAAACATTTTATTCAAATAGCTGTGTAGCATTCAGATACACGTACATAAATAAAAATATTAGACAGAGTTCAGAGATTCATATAGAACAGAAATCAAATAGAATACAGATATTCGTACAGAATAGATAAGATAATAAAGATAGAAGAATTGAATCAAATTTATGTCACAGAATTATTCAAATCAGAATTCAAATCAAAGTTCAGAACATATTTCAGAAAACAATCAAATCACATTTCAAATAGATTTCCCTGACCCAGACAGAATCTCAAAGGATTTTGACCCCTTATGCCTCCCTTCCTAACACAGACAGAATCTCAACGGATTCTGACCCCTTATAACTCTCTTCTGATATCATGAACAACACATCAACATGAACTCACATCAGATACAGAGAAATCAGATTCGTATCAGAATATTGTCGGAGAATATAACAACAGATAACGAAAATTCAATAGATCAAAATTCACAGTTTCAGAAAATTATCAAATTACTAGAGATCGTAGAAAACATCATTTCAAGACTTACATTGTACTGAAGCAATATTTTTCAACATCCAGATAATTTCATATTCGATGAAAACTCTGTAGAATTAAAAATATCTGGTGAAAATCTTCCAGAAAATACTCAAAACATGCAAAATTACAATCTCTATAACATACCAAAAGTTACGCGGTAAAAATTTTATCGGTGTAAAGTTATACCAATTTTTCGCTAACGGAAAACGAATTTGAAACATAAGACAATGATCTAACTACAGCGATGGACGAAAACGGACCGAAGATGCCCAAAATGCGATTTTCTTCCTCTTTCCTTTATTTTCTCTCTCTTCTTCTTTCTCTCTCTTCAAAAGTATCTCAAAATATCTATTTAATGAACTCGATCGTCTAGACGATGCTCTTCATTCGTCCTGATACGATCTCCTCTGGACACGGATTGTACAGACGAAAATGGATTTTAGCCCCTAGACGATGTTCTCTGGCAAAAATTTGTCCCGACGAACTCAGGTTCGTCCAGACGAACCTGCTATTTTACTCAGTTCATACAGGCAGTTTGTACAGACTAACCATACAGATTTTCAAAATTTCTTCAGTTCGTACAAACGGTTCGTCCGTACTAACAGCACAAAAAAAATTCAAAAAGAACTTGAAATTTGAGGGTTTCACATTCTAGACATCCTATAGTACTGACAAGAATGACATCGACCACAACTCTAACACACAGGTACCCTACTAACAAAACCAAAACTGGCTACGTTGTCACTATTATATACTATTGCATATGCCGACTGTCCACCTCTCCTAAAATATCCAGGTGTAAATCTGCTCTTCTTCCCATAAAAGCCACTACCATAAGTCTCACCACTAAATCTCTTTGTAATAGTAGTCTATCGTTGTTGAATAGCCATCTGGTCGTTCTCTATCAAACGAGCTCTCTTCACAAGCTCAGAGAAATAAAAAATGTGAAATGGCATAAGAGGATATCTCAAACTATCTCAAAATCCTCTCATAAACCTGTAGCACTTCTCTACATGAGTGCTAACCAACTGTGGATCATATATAGTCAAAGTAGTGAACTATGCCTCGTATTACATAACTATCATGCTCCCTTGAACTAGCCTCAGAAAAGTATCATGCATTTGTTTTCGTACAAAAGGCGGTACAAATAAGGCTCTAAATACACCAAATAACTCTTCTCAAGTAATTAGAGAGTTCAATCTCCCTTAAAATTTATCCTCATGCTGGCCCATCCATCAATGCTTTGTCTTGTCATCCAATAGAAAGACTGCTAATTGTACCTTTCTCTTAGGAGAATATTGCATAATATCAAATATCTTTTCCAACCTCCTCAATTAGTCCTCCATTGCTCTGGGCTCAATAGTACCCTCAAATCTTGGAGGCTTAAATATCAGAAACATTTGTAGATGTCTGTTTACCTCTTTAGATCTAACAATAAGAATCCTGTTATGTGCTTCACCCATCATCTGAGCTATCAAAATAGTAAACTGTGAAATTGCATATGAACCAACAGTTGGAGCAGAACTATATACAGGAGTTGCATGACTAGTACTCTGTCCATCGATCATATTTAAGTCTGGTGGATCCATAATCACATAGAATATGCAACTAAACACATGTACATAAAAAAATTCTCATACAGACTTGAAACTACCCCACTAGACTTATTGGTCAATTCCTATAGCTATGTTTTACGATCTAATTCCAAAACCTGAATTTGATACCACAAAAGCTTGTCACAACCCAACCGACCATGACAGATTCTATCGTGTTGAGTTGTGACATGCAAATATCAATATCTAATTTTAAAATTATTTTAGATTCTTATGCCAATATATAATGAAATAAACTACAGACTATAGAGTTACTAAAATATTCAAATACTGAAAATAAAATAAATATTTACACTACAATAAATATCTACCAAGTTTATTTCATTTCATCAAAATAAATATTTACACTACAATGCATGGCTACAGACAAGAGCTACAAAACTAAAATTTAATTAGCCTTGATTGTACAAAAATCAAAATAGCAAAATATATATGACATCAGATCTAATCCTGAACTGCTAATGCATAATCTCTTTCCCCTTCATAGATTTTGAAAACTAAAAGTAAAATTATAGTGAGCTATGACAGCTTAGCAAGTCACACAAACCAATCTAAAATTTCAAATATTTTTCTATCAAATATTTTGATGAATATTTAAAAGCAATTAAATATAATTTAAATAAATCACTGAATTGAGAATCACAAAATTGAGAAATGTGATAAAAGCATAGCATTTATTCTATAATTTAAATAACAGTACATAACAAATAAATAAATTGAAATTTATATCACAGAGTAGTTCATATCACGTTTTTCGGACCCAGACAAAATCTCAAATGATTCTGGCCCCTTATTATTTCCTATGTATTTGTGTTTATAACACCAGAACATATCATATATCACTGTTTCGGACATAATCTCAAAGGATTTTGGCCCCTTATAACTCCCAACAATTCCCTGACACAGTTAGTGTGAGACCTCGTTCCTTTGCTGTAGCTGCTGGAAAAGTAATTTTTCCCCAGGATTGGCCGGGCCGATGGTGAGATCGTCCAGGCCGATCTGCACTGTTCAAAATGTCGGCCTGAGAACAGTTCTGGGAGTCGTCCAGGACGATTGATTTTGGTCTGATCGTCCCGGGACGATTTGGCGATCGGCCGGGCCGATCAGACTAAGGATATATGAAAATGAGCTCGTTTTGAGGAGAGAGAAAACATTTTATAAAAATCAGATATTTTGAGGAGAGAGAAAGAGCGGAAAAGCAAAGGAAGAAGTCCGATTTTGGGGCCCGCGGAGTGATTTTCGTCGTTCGTTGCTGTTGGATATTGTGTTTGTCTCGCTGTAAGGATTCCGAACCCTACTTCTGTTTTCGAAGATTTTGATGTTTTGCGAAATGGTGCTCAGATTTGTGTTTTTGTAAGTGATTTTCGTACCCAGTTTGGTACTGACGAAGATTTCACCGCATAACTTTTGGTACGTTGTAGAGATGATTATTCTGCACATTTTAATTATTTTCTGGAAGATTTCGTCCGGTCCGTTTTGATTCTGCGGGGTTTTATTTTGACTGTAATTTATTATGATGTCCGAATTGGTTTGAGCAGTAGAAGAATAGTCTTATAGTGTTGCTGTGCACGTTCTGTATTAATTTGGTGGATTGTAGTTTCTGGAGATTTTTGTGTAAATTCTGTAGACTGCCGTTACTCTGTCCGTTTTTCGTACGATTTCCGATTTCCCTGAGATTGATAGATTGAATTGATACGTGTATGACTATTGATATGATTGTTCTAGATTTCTTTAATATTGCTTATTGTATCGATTATTCATTGAATTGATTGTGTTACTGAAAGACAAGTGGGAACCTAATTGAACGTTGGTGAAGATAGACTTGACCTGTACAGGATGGTGGGCCGACGGGCTTTCCTTTAAACCATTGATCATTGATATAACGATTGGGAGTTATAAGGAGTTTTATATGCCGACGGGCGGCCGACGGGCAAAAAGAGTGACGACTCTTATTGATAGACCAACGTACGGATATCTACAACAGCAATACGGATTCTACAACAGCACTATTGATAATAGCCAGTTAACCTGGTTGATCATGACTAGTGTTTGTGCTTGTCGAGTAAGACCATTGTATGACATTGTATGATCTTGCATCATATGGACTTCTTGATATGCATTGATTTATTGATTTCCGATTGATTTATCGATATTGACGTGGATTTATAGATTTATTGATATTGTATGGATTTCATCGACAGATTTATTGATTGCATTGATTCATCGCTATCGATTGTATCGACTTGATTTATGGATTATCGATTATGGACTATGGATTATGGATATGGATTGTATTGATTCATAGACACCAGCACCGACATTGATATGGATTCTGTATATTGATTCATAGATATTGATATCGACATTGATATAGATTGTATTGATTGATAGATATCGACATTGACATCGATATGGATATGATATGGACATGTGGATACTATTGATACGACGGATTCTGATATACTATTGATGCATTGATATATTGGTTCGTCGTGCCGATTATCGATTGATTGACTGGATTGATTAGTACCGTATGGATTTGATTTATCGTAGAATAGATTCCTTTCTGGAGCTGATTGTATTGATTTCTATTGACCTGATGATTTCATTGTATTGATTTGACTTGATTCCAATGGATCTTTCGCCGTATTGATTTGATTGTTTATCAGGAGTTGAGCTTATTGACATAATTGACTGGAAAGTGCTTTATTAATTGAGATGATTTCCTTATTGTAGCGTCACGCGTCGTCATTATGGAATGGTTCTCACGAATGTATTGATATTGAATATCGTATATTGGCATCGAGTAAATTGTATTGAATAACTGACTAATTGCTTTGTAAGAGTACGTTCTGACATGAGTCACTTATTGATTGATTTGATGTTATAGTTTGCTATTGACTGAAATAGATATTCAAGTGATAAGATGAATATGATAGATACAATAGATTGACTAGACGACACGACTGATTGAACTGATAATATTGATTGACAGAAAATGCTACGATGAATAGATATTGACTGAAAGCACTTATTGATTTGATAGCTGTGACGTATTGATTTATTGTTTCTTTTGCCGCCGTATTGACTTTTGAGTATTGATTGATTCGATTTGATTTGATTTTCGTACCTGCATAGATTCATTGATCATAGCTGACTTGACTCGATTGACCTGCATATTGTTTCGATCGTGCTTTGATTTCAGTTGTAGGCTTTGGTGACCTGCTGGGCTAGTAAGCTCATTATATGTGGTTAATAATTTCAGGTGCAGGGCCTCCAGCTTGAAGATCTTTCTGCCGAGTTCTGTAGCTTTTAGTTCTGTAGCTCTTTGTTTTGTAGCGTTGGTAGGCTTTCTTTTGTAGCCGGTGCGGCTATTGTATATGACCTTTTGGACGCTTTTTGTCTGTACTCTGTTGTACTATATGTGAATTATAGTATCCGCTGTTATTTCTTTTCTGTAATGTAATTATCTCTGGCTCTGGATATATGTATGCATGGACTGATATGAACAACAGATAAGGAAAAACAAAAAGAAAGAGAGGCAATAGAACGATCAGATGAATCCTTTCGCTACACGGATCTTGGGGTCGTCACAGTTAGAATCTAAAAATATTCTTGCCCATTATGACTCCGAACAAATATAATTTACTCACATATGTGCATATATAATCATATTATAACAATTAAAGAGTAACTAAGCATGCATCAAAATTTCAGTGTTGTATAACGATAGACAATAGAAAATCTAACTAGACAAAAAAACACATATTTAGAAAATTATCAAATTATCAGGGATTGTGTAAAATGATGTTTTAAGATGTTTATTGTCTACATTAATATTTTTCAATATCTAGATAATTTTATATTCAATAAAAACCTCATAAATTTCAAAACCCTCCGTGAAAAATTTCAAGAAAATATTCAAAATGTGCATAATCGTAATCTCTACATCATTCCAAAAGTTACACGGTGAAAGTACTTTTACCGGTGTAAAATTATCACCATTCTTCGCTAACGAATATAAAAGTTTAATCGAAATATTAGCTAAAATTTACACATTTTTGAAATTTGAGATAAGCATTATGTGACTTACCTCGAGACAAACAAGTTTCCCAACTGAGCCGACGGACGAAAATGGCCCAAAATTACCCAAAATAGGACTTTGGTTTTCTCTCACCTCTCTTTTTATCTCTTACTTCCTAAGCAAGTCTCTATTTGGATATTTTTAGAAACGAAATAGTTAATGTGATTAATAAAGTATTATGGCTTTAGATATTTTCTAAAATTTTTATTATAAAATAATATATAATAATATTATTATAATTAATTTTCAATATAAAATTCATAGAAATTCTTTTAGGGATTCCAAAATTTTTAAAAGAATATTCATAAATTAACTCATTTTATTTTAAAAATTCTGGTGAAATCGGTTTGCAAAACGAACACCTAATAATCCCCAAAACCTCACTTATAAATGTTCTAATGAAGACGGTTTATGATTTAAACTTCTCTAAGTAAACCAAAAAAATCTTGAAAATTTAAAGGGTTTCACACTACTGGTTATAGTCTCTCTGACATTCATCGCCAGTCGACTATTGTCCCTCAGAGGCTCAGACCATCGTTGTTCACCAACTGCGGTCCCTCCGATCATCGTTGCCCGCCAATTACTTTCCCTCCATCCATGATCTCATGTCAATTATGATCAATCTGATCATCGTCACCCACCAATTAGGGTCCCTCCAACCTCTGTTGTCTGCCTACTATAGTCCCTCAAATCACTGTTGTCCACCGACTACGAGTTTACGATCCCTCCAACTTTTGTCGCACGACTATGGTCGTATACCAACCAAATGAACAATCCAATATTCTCTTGAGAATAGCTCTGCTATCGTTGAATTCTTCCAAACCAACTATATAATATGATCTATATGATGTACATTAAGTCAATGCCTTCCCTTGAGGAAATGCCATCATTTGTAATCAATAAAAAATATAGAGGATTCATTTTAATTGTGTTATGTCTCGTGATTTTTTTCCTTTTTAGAATTTTCCACGTAAAAAATATTGACGTTTCTTATGACTCTCACATCCCTCTCTATTATCTTGCAAATTGTAATTCAATTTATCCAAATAAGAGAAAAAAAGAAAGAAAGAAAAGGTTACGTATAAGGAATTAAAAAGCAGTAATTTATGATATTTATATTATTATTCTTAAAACTGTTATTAGATTTTGAACAAAAATATAATTGAATTTAACAAGATTATATTTGAACACAAGAAAATAGAATACAACAATTAAAAAAAAAAAATAATTCCATTTTATATTCCAAAATAATATAATATATTTTTTAAAAAATTTAAATTCATCCCAACACGTTTTTGCGTGAGGAGACTTTGATAAGAAAAAATAAATAAATATGATTTTGCTGGCATAAGCTAACATTCCAATTATAAGGAAATAAGTTGACCGATCTGGTTTGGAATTATTAAAATTAATTGACTTTTTAATTCAAATACTTTTCTTCTCGTAGACTGAGAGAAATAGCATGTGGTCTGATCTATAATCTATCTACCGACTATGGTAGCTATTCGTTTCTTCCAATCAACAAATGCGGCTCTAAGATGTTGAGATATTTTTTATGTACATTTGATCATAATAGTACATATCAATTTTAAAATTTTAGAACTTAGGCTCTGTTGAGACAACTTTTTATTATTTTTTAAAACAGAATTTTAGTTTTGTACTAAAACTCTATTTTAAGAAGCAATCAAAAAGTCGTCTCAAACGGAGCCTTTGTTTGAGACGGCTTTTTTATTGATTTTTAAAACAGCTTTCTATTTTAAAAATTAAATTTTTATATAAAAAATTGTTTTAAAAAGTAGCAAGAAAGATCCTTTTGAGATAGCTTTCTTATTACTCTTTAAAAAGATTTTTTAGTACAAATTTTTTTTGAATATACTAAAACATTGCTTCATAAAACAGTAAGAAAATTGTCCCAAACAAAGCCTTAGGCTTCGTCTGGGACGGCTTTCTTCTTGTTTCTTAAAACGATTTTTTAGTACAAAAAACTTAGTTGTTGTACTAAAAAGCCGCTTTAAGAGAAGAAAACCGTCCCAAACGAAGTCTTAGACTTATAAGAAAAAACACCTACCATATGTGAATATGGCGAACATACAAAAGAATAATAAAGAGGTCAGACACTACAAATAACATCAATATTTATATTGCACTACAAAAATAATACCTTGCATCCAAAGAGAGAAGAGTGGGACTATTTTACTGTGGAGATGCAACCATGCATATTTATACGGAAGGGGACAAATGTTATTTTCCAAACCCAATTAACTCAAGCTCATCATACGAGAAGACCCGAATATCTTAGGCAAAATAAAATAAGCAATCAAAAATATACTGTGAAAATTATAAGAACCAAACAAAAGAAAAAATACTTAGAGATTTCTATGTGATTTTAAATATCTCTTTGTGAAAGCTCACCAAAGAAGTTTATTTTTCTATTTTATTGTCTTTATGTATTGATTTATAAGCAAGACTTGATTATAGGCCTCTTTGAGGAGGCCCATGTGATCAGAAAAGAGATGGCGCCCTGAGAAATTATAAAGAGGGTAAGCCTTTGATCTAAAATACTTATGGAAATAGGAGAATGAGAAAGAGAAAACTAGCTAGTTGGAGATCTAATGAGAGGAAGAAACCTAATGTCTTAAATGAGAAAACCTAATGTCTTACATGATTTGATTGCGTGCTTAAGTCCATGGTGCAATTTGTGTGTGTGTGGAGAGAGAGAGAAATATTAATACTATAATAGTAAATATGTGTAATAAGAATAAATTTGTATAGTAATAGGTCTCTCTCTCTTAGAGAACGCCACTTCAAATGTGAAAGGCCGAAAACCTCAATTCTGCATTTCAATGGATTCATGTACGCTTATGATAATTCTTCTTGATGATTTGACATATAATTCAGAATCGATGAATTTATTTTCCGACTCCATTGAATCCTTACAAGCCGACGAGTAGACAACTTCACGTACCATCTTGGGCAAGTTCAACACCATGAGTTCCTTAGACCAATAAGTCTGTCTCCTTGGTGACTTGGCTAGTCTATGCTCTAGGAATAGAAGAAGCTTTGGGCGAGTATCAATTGGGTTGATTACTAGAGGCTGCTTGAATCAGATTTAGACTCTTATAATGACTTGTTCAACTTAATCCAAAGGACTACGAGTGTAAGTTCATTAAATTAGTCTTTTTTATTTTTTATTGCTCACATAATTAAGTTTAATGTATCATTAACTGTATTTTTAGCCACCGATTGACTTCTCTTTCTTCTTCTTTAATGCAGTGGCTTTCTAACCATTGATTACATATACATACCAATAGTCACTTCAACAACAACATGATCTTGAATTTAACTACTTTTTGTAATACTTCCAATCATTTGTCTCACAAGAAATATCATCCAACTTATTAGCAATACAATTACACAACTTACAGAATATATCTCTCAATTTATACATAAAAGAGGAATCAGTTTCTCCTTTTTCCTTTCCAAAAAGTTCAAAACCAGTGAAATTGAACAAGAAAAAACAGTGAACTTATCATAATTGTTGTAAAACAGTTCAAGCTTTTGCATCACCTGTAGTGATTTCCTGGAAAACTTGAAGCCTATTACGCTGCTTCCTACAGCTATACCTTCTACCCATCCCAGACAAGTAATCTGAATCATCATGAGACTTACCACCACTACCTGTTAACTCAGTCCCAAGCTTTCTAACCTCCAAATTGCATCCAGGCCGTTGATCAGAAGACAATGATCTACGTTCCTGTTCGGCGTTCTTCGCGGTTCCTCGCCACCTCCCACTCAGTTCTTTGCATCCACCACTTCGATATTTGTAATAGGAAGTTTTTAGTTTGCTAGAGTTCATATTGTCTTGTGTCAACTTTTGGGTCTCATTCCTATTTAGCTTCTTAAAGGAAGAAATAGGTGTCCTAGTTGCTGATTTCTGATTCCTGCCACAGCTTCCGAATTCAAAATTCTTATTGTCTGACCTCTCTTCCTCTTCTGCTATGTCAGCCCAAGATCTTCCAGCAAACTTTAGTGAACTACTACTGATCTCAGCATTCTCAAAAGCCAATCGCTCATCCTCCTCCACCATATCAGCCCACGTCTTTTTCTCAGTTTTATAGAACAAGGACTCTACTTTTGACCCTGAGCTCAAATCTGGAATTTCAAAAGAAATCTTAGCTCCTTCACCATCTTCTTCTATCTGAAATTCATCAGTGAAGGCTTTTAATTTGTCAAAGCTTTGATCATTTGAGGCTGATGTCACAACTTTCTTGCTGTCAACCACAAATTCCTCGCTCTTTGGCCTGTGAATCTGGATGTCAAGCCTGATGAGCATATTTTCAGTCCCACTATCTAGTATTTTCCTTTCAACTGAGTACTCTGATATCATCACAGGTTTGGATTGCGAAGTAACTTTTACTGACACAGGTGAAAGAGAAGCCTCTTGAGAAGAAGACCCCCATATACTGCTCTGGGAAAGAGCATCAGGTGATACTTCATGATCCAGTGATGCCATGTCGAAATCCAAAGGATCTGTAGTGGCTTTCTCATCACTGAAAGTGCATGGGTTAGAAGATACTGACGAGTTGCTCTTTACTGTTTTTTGGTCTGGTATCAGCTCCAATTCATTCATGATTTCCCATGCTCTCTCAAAGGATTTCTGATAGGATTCTCCATTGCAGTACTTAGTAGGTTTTTGAACATCTGCAAGGATGATTTTGGCTTCTGCAAGTCTTCCTGTATGCATCAAGCAGATAGCTAAGTTGCACATCTTATTGTAATCTTTCTCTATTTCCAGAGCTCTTCTGCAACCCAAAACATATTAAGAATTAGGAACGTATGTTTTGTAGCAAAGAACATATTCTCGTGATTCAGAACTCATTAAAGTAACCTTTCGATTTCACTCGGTTAACAGGAATGAAATCAAAAAGTCTTTCAAACATAAGATTGAGATAGAAACAAACCGATAAAGCGGTACGGCATCTTTGTAATTTTCACATTGCATATAAGCCCAGGCAAGGTTGCCTAACAACCTGAAGAGATAAATGCGGTAAATAATCATGAACATGTCCAATAAGTTTTTAAGAAATGATTTGAATTGGATAAAAGTCTACCTAGATTTTTCTTGCTCAACGGTTACATGGAATTTTTTCCCTTGTGACCTAGCCGTTTTCATTATCCTCCCACCAAAAGCAATGCCCTCATCAATCATCCTCAACTTGTGGTTGAGCAGATCAATCTGTTCAGTGACCCTTCCACATTTCTGTACAAACATTACATTAAAAAAAAAAGTTTTAAGTAGAAACAATTGAAATAGCATTTGAAGAAACAGTTTACCTTGTAGAGGTCAAGAAGAACATTATCAAGAGGTTCCTGTGCTTTTGTAGAGCACAGTCCTCGAAAAGATTTAATGGCCTCAATAGCTTCTTCGGCTCTATTCAACTGTTTCATCACTACAGCCATGTCTTTCAGAGCACTGTCAACTCTATCCGCAGAGTTTATTGCACGCCAAAATAATACAACTGCTCTGTTTGGATCCTTCTCCACCAACTAATTACACTCCAAAGAATTCATTAAGCAAGGTTAAAAAAGATCAATGATGATTAATTAATTATAGTGATTCAGTATCAAGAATTCACATATAAAAAGAAAAAGTGCTACACAGATTTAGTTGCGCGTTAACCTTAAAATTATTTGGAGAAATTTACTGTATTTTTCAGCATTCTTAAGTTTTATTTTTATGAAGAGGAGAGCTTGTATGTATGTCCTATGTACAGCAGAATTTATGGTTCTAAATTTCAGAATCAGGAGTAAAATTTGCAATGGTGGAAACATGATGACTCATTATTTGCATGAGCCAGTATAAAATTCTTTTATAATTTTTAATATTTTTTTTCTTTTTGTGTTTCCGTAAGTTTCTTCTATTTAATAAAGTTAATTAAGCAATTTAAGCAAACTATCAAACATCTAGTCATCTTCCTATAATTCAACCCACAAAGAGGGAAGAAAAGTTATAAACTTTTCTTTTATGCCCTTTTCAAAATCTTTGAGTATAGCTAAAGAAACTAAAATATCACCCTCCACCTCATGCAGAAACCAAGCTACCCGACATTAATGGAAATGAAATTACATCATAAAAAAAAAAAAAGAGTATGAAAGAACATAAAGAAACATGAAGCTTTCTTCAAGAATAAAGACTTGTTACCTGAACATGCTTGGCCTTCACATATGGAGAATCTCCGGAGGGGATCTTGAGTTGCGCGTGATCAGAAGATAAGCTTTCGCTGAATTGGTCGGCCATAGCGGGAGATTGGGAGACTTCAAGAAATAAAATCAAACCTACTTCACTTCTCGAGAAGCTATTCTCAAATTAACTGAATAAGTGAGGTTGTTGGAGGAAATCGCCCGGCGTTTGAGCTCGATGGAATGAATATTACTTCTACTTGCCGGAAGAGATTTCCAGCAGCTGAGAGTATGCAGGCTTTCCTTCTCTGTTAGAGATAGGGGAGCGATGTTTGTTTTATAAACGGCGGGATTGAGTAGGCGGCTAACGGATTCGAACGTTGGAATTGAAGAAGACTCGTGTGAGACGCACGTGCAGGAGAAGGTTACCGTAGTCTTGCGTTTCTTGGGAAAAGATCATGACCATCGGTTGATTTCGTGAGAGAAACCTCTTTTTTTGCACTTAAAATAAAATAAGCGCCCACCTTTGCTTAGTTTGATTGGTGGACGAGTGCAGTTGGAAACCTCTCAACCCGTACTTGATTCTCCTCGCGCCTCTTAAGCGGAGCCCAATCAAGTGCGGGCCAAGAGGTTGCTAGGGTGGGTGCATTTTCTAGGTCTGTCGAGTATTAGTCACGTCGTCAAACTTCATTTCGGGATTGGCAGCAGGTGGATACCCGTTTCATATATATATATATAATAATAATAATAATAATAATAATAATAAGCAATGTTCATTCTCAATGTATCCTGGCTCTTTTTTTTTTTTACAATTAAAATGTAGAACCCCTTGTTAAAAATAAAGTTAAACTCTTAAGCATTGAAATAACTTTTGATGTAATAGTTAAAATTTTATTAGAAACTCTAAAGTTAAGTATGATCGTATATGAACGTGATGGGTGATCTAATGAGAAATTACACAAAAAATATAAAATCATGAGGTTGTTAAGTCAAAATAGATATTATCTCAATAGTTGCGAGTTTGTGTTATTACTATTTGTGTCAGGGCAATGCATCAATTGGAAGATAAGAACTTTAACTCTATAATTCTATATGTTTGTTGGATGATTAATCTAGGTTAAGGAAAATGATGTTGAAATTGATTGTCTAAACTATTAAACATTGAGGTTATTTTTAGTGTAACATTTGAAATTTCATTAAAAACTTTAAAGTTAAGTGTGCTCATACAGGAGCACTATTGGGATTGGTGATTGCTGAGAAGTTACACCAAGAGGAAAAAATCATGATTCTGCTAGCTCAAAGCAAATACTATCTTGATAGTTAAGGATTTGGACTATTATATTTAATGAAGTAAGCAATGTTAATTCTCAAGGTTCAATGTATTTTTAATATATAATTGATGTGATATATTCTATATGAAGTGGTATCATCTTGCAAATATCCTACAATAGAAAATTCAATGTATTTTAACATATATTTAATACTTTACTAAAAAATTAACATAATGGAGCATAATTTTTAGTGTAATATTTCATTGCAAAATTTGATTTCAACAAACTTACAGTTATAGTAAATGTTTCGGCAAGATGAACTCAATAAAATCAAAAGTATCAAATTTGACTCCATATGAGTCAAAATCAAACATCTGAATCCCTCATCCACAATTCATGCATATTATGTTGTAATGAAAATGAAGGAAATAAATTATTTGTGCAATAACTAAAAAAAATTCAATAAAAATCTAAATAAATAACATAAATATTGAAATAATGAAAAAAAAAAAGAAGACTAACGCTAAAAGAACCACCCTTGCAACCAAGATCCACTAAATAACTTAGTAAAGTTGGTTAAAAAATAGTAGTTATCAAATGAGTATGACACGACAACTCTAAAAATAACTACTATGTATTAAAACTGATACATCATGCAAAAATTATATTGATATGACACTAATCTCAAAGCAAAATCAAGTTTGAAAGTTCTGAAATCAAAACCAGGAGCATCTGAACTCCGTTTTCAGCAAACTTACAGTCGAACTGAGCGTCTCGGAAATACAAACCCAACGACACCAAATTCGACCCAATCTGAGCCCAAATGGGTCCAAATCAAGGACTCGAAGCGCTAATGGAAGGTTCAAACCACAATTTGGATTACCAAACGGATTCCAAACATAACAAGCTTATAGTCAAATCGAGTGGCTCGACGAGACAAATCCAACGAGCCCAAGATTACTAAATTCCGACATCACTACGACAATTAAACGTCAATCGAACGGTTCATGATCAAGGGATTCAAGATCGGCCGTCCATCCAACCACTTTCAACTAACCCTTGATCCTCCACCTATTTACGGGTCATGCCATTCCTAAAATCTATAAATAGAGCCCCCTCTCCTCTTGAAAAGGAACCCCGGAGCTTAAGGAAAAAAGAGAGAGAACGGAGATCGCTCTTGCTTCCTAGCCTACTCGACCACCGCCGGAGTTTCGCCGGTCCACCGCCGGACCATCGCCGGAGTTCTATCAGACCACCACCTGACGCCCTGTGCTCCACCGGACCACCGCTTGACGCCGGAGTTCTATCAGAGCACCACCTGACGCCCTGTGCTCCACGCGGTGGTCCGGCGGAGCTGAGGGCCTCTAGTGGCATTTCGGCGGAAGTTCGAGCCTTAGGTGGTGGCCAGGTGAAGCATAGGGCCTCAAGCGGTGATCCGGTGGAAGTCCGGGCCTCAGGCAGTGGTCTGGTGAAAGTCCGGGCCTCAAGTGGTGGTCCGGCGGAGCAATGGCGTCAGGCGGTGGTCTGGCGGAGGTGAGGGCCTCAAGTGGTGGTTCGGCGAATGTCCGGCGAAACTTCGGCGATGGTTGAGGAGGAGCTCCTTCTTTCTTTTCTCTTCTTCTCTTCTTACTTCGGTCCCCTTTCAAGAAGAATGAGGGGTCTATTTATAGATTTATGGAGTGGCATGACCCATAAATAGGTGAGAGATCAAGGGTAAATGAGGAGTGGTTGGATGGACGGCTGATGTTGAATATCTTGATTGTATATCATTTGTCAGACATTTAAAGGTCTTAATGATGTCGGAATTTGAAGATCTTGAGCTCGTTGGATTCGTCTTGTCGAGCCGCTCGATTCGATTATAAGCAAGTCATGTTTGAAAACTGTTTGCTAACCCAAATTGTGGTTCGAACCTTCAAAACAGCAGTTCAGATCCTTGATTTGGACACACTTGGGCTCAGATTGAGTCGAATTTGGTGTCGTTGGGTTTGTATTTTTGAAATGTTCAGTTCGACTATAAGTTTGCTGAAATCGGAGTTCGGATGGTCACAATTAAAATTTCAGAAGTTTCCAACTTGATTTTGCATCGAGATTCGTGCCCAATCAAGATACTTTTTGACGACGTATCAAGTTGGGATGCCAACAAATTGTATCTGAATTCCCTCGCTAACCTTCTTTTGCTAACATATGACCATTTTGTTCTATCATCATTCTAGAATTTGGGCCATCCAACCATTATCAGTTGTTCAAGGGACCCTCGTCAGTTTAATCTCGATCTTACATATGAATGATCACATCAACTATCATCACACGACATCATTAGTCCCCCGACCTCCATCATAACCTAATGCCTACCATTATTTGATGTTTGTTGATATCTATTGCCACCTAATGACATCCATAATTTATCATCGTTTAATATTCCCTATTTTTGTCTCAAAGGAAAGCTACCTTAATTGTATATATATAGTCGTAGATAAAATAATTCCCCCTCTTACCAAAAAAAGTTATCCTAACCTTCTCACAATCGACCTTCGACTCAAGGTCGCAGAATAAATGGGTAACCCTAAATAGCTGAAAAAGAAAAAGGTCGCATATTATATTCAGTTATTTATTTAATTTATAAATCACATATGGACTAGCAACCGTCTATTTTCCCGCACTTTATATCAGAATGACTATCCGAATCAGCCCTATTACGCGCTGTTTCATTTCCCAATGCAATCCCACTGAGTCCAGTGAGCTCTCCCCTAACTTGCCCTAAGTCCGACGACCATATGTCCATCCGCGGCCAGATTCGGGTTCTGAACGTGGCTGAGAAGCCTTCGGTGGCGAAATCGGTGGCGGAGATTCTATCCCGCGGTGGCAGCGGCATGAGGTCCCGCGAAGGGCGGTCGCGCTACAACCGCGTTTTCGAGTTCGAGTACGCCATCGGCGGCCAGCTCTGTCACATGCTAATGACCTCCGTGACTGGCCATCTCATGGAGATCGACTTCGAAGATCGCTTCCGCAAGTGGCATTCCTGCGACCCCGCGGACCTCTACCACGCCCCCATCCGCAAGTACGTCCCGCAGGTTCGTCATCTCCGCAGCATTTGCTCAAACGGTTCTCCTGCATTTTAGGTTTGGTAAAAAATAGTACATTTTTGTATCGGAGCTGCGTTTGTCTGCTTTTAGGCTTATGCATTTGCGACGTCCGCCTGAGATATATATATTTTTAAACTTTAAGGATTAGTTTTTTAACAATTTAGTTGGCTTCAATTTCAATACCCGGGCATTATAGAAAGCTCTATATTGTTCCTACTCTTCCTGGATGAATTTATAGCTTTGGAAATACACTTGCAGGCCAACTTTTCCATCTAGCAGGAGTATTGGTAGCTAAATTTTATAAAAAACAGCGGAAAATTTGTACAAAATGCTAAATGAAGCCTAAAACTCATTGAACCATACATAGCTGGTGTCAACTGTGTGCAGGACAAGTTGGATTTGAAAAGGACGCTGGAAGAAGAAGCTAGGAGTTGCCATTGGCTTGTATTGTGGCTAGACTGCGACAGGGAAGGGGAAAATATTGCATTTGAAGTGGTTGATGTTTGCACTTCTGCAAATAGTCACCTCAACATATGGAGAGCTCGTTTCTCAGCATTGATAGATAGGTATTAAGATATAGGGGTGATGCCTTTTGATATTCAAGTCTTTCATTAATTTACTTCCTATATTGACATGCAATGGTAATTGCATAATGACAGGGAGATACATGCATCTGTTCAGAATCTTGTTAGACCCAACAAATTGTTTGCAGATGCAGTGGATGCCAGGCAGGTGGTTTAAGAAACACATCCCTTATGAGTTGAAGATACTGCCAATTGTAGAGTGTTAGGGAAACACATGGCTTCTTTATCTTCATTGCTATCAGCCCAAGATTTGCTTTTTTTCTTTCTATGTTATTTTTTAGGCCTTTGTTTCTTCAATAAAAGAAGCATTCAGTGTTGACTTCCAGTTTCCATTCCACTCAGTTAATTAGAAACCTACAAAGATAACTGATATTGGAAACTCTTGGCAGGAAATTGACTTGAGAATTGGTGCATCATTTACTAGGTTTCAGACAATGCTTCTAAGAGATGCATTTGTTTTAGATTTTGCTGGGGATGATCGAAGTATTGTTCTGAGCTATGGCCCTTGTCAGGTTTTGTACATAGAGACAATGTTAGCTTATTAACTCTTCTATATCTGTGTGGAATTAGGTTTGTGAGCCATGCTTATCTAATTTTTTTTTTCTGTTTCCTTTCTCCTGCAGTTTCCTACTCTGGGTTTCATAGTTGAAAGGTATTGGGAGATACAGGCACATGAACCTGAAGAATTCTGGACCATTAATTGTTCTCATACTTCCGAAGAGGGCACTGCTACTTTCTCTTGGATGTAATGAAATAATCTGCTGCATTCTTAACGTTACTTTGAAGTTGTTACAGATGATTTTCTCCCTTTTACCTCATTCTATATATATATTTTTAATGCAGGAGAGGACACCTATTTGATTACACATGCGCTGTTATAATTTATGAAATGTGTGTTGAAGATCCCATGGCAACTGTCAGTCACTTGTTAATGTTTCCAAGTTGCAGATTGGTTTCGCTAATGAGCTTAATTGATAAAAAAATTATTTTTCAGGTCACTGATGTTAAACATAAGGAAAAATTGAAGTATCCTCCTTATCCACTAAGTACTGTCGAGCTCCAGAAACGGGCATCTAGATTTTTTAGGATGAGTTCCGAACATACAATGAAGGTGAAAATTTGGTAACTATTGCCAAGATGGTTTGGTTTTGCAGTCTGGTTTATTTGACATTGAATTTGTTCTTATAGGTTCAAGAAAATAGTCCGGTAGGGTTTATTGTTTGCTTTCTAGTCATATGGGTGTTATGCTGTTGTGTGGAAACTATTGATGTATTAAACCATAAGTTTGTTGAAAAATAATGAGTGAACATAAGATTTTTTATTTTTATTTTTAAGATAAGCCAACTAAATTATTTTAGCGCTGTTCATGCTTTGATAATTCTGCGAAAAAGAGGTAAAAATCTTTCTAACAAGTTATTAGGCAACCCAATAACATGGAAACTAGGTTTGATTTTTCACAATCTTTGGACCATAGGTTTCTTACATCGAGACTGAGTTGAATTCCTTGTCATCAAATATTCATCTTATTTTTGTGCTTTATTTTGGATTGATTAGTTGGTTTCATAGTAAGCTTCATCTTCTGTGGTAATCTTTTTCATATTTTTTGAAACGCTAGGTAGCTGAGGAGCTTTACCAGGCTGGATTCATCAGTTATCCACGCACAGAGACGGACGGTTTCTCAGTTAACACAGATTTACATGTTTGTACCTGATTTCACGGTTAACCGTATGATGTTGTAATAATTTTATTTTAATCCAATGCTCATTTTGAGAGCAAATTTAGTTTTCTTGTGTGACTAAATTTTATTGTAATTCTACGTATTTTTGAACAAATGAAGGTTGATTTACTTTGACCTTTCAGCCAAAATTTGGTTTTCGAACAATGTTGAAAGAGTACACATGCATAACATCTAGAGAACTGAGTTGATTGCAATCTGATTCCCTAGGCTATTGTACGTGAGCAAGTTGCAGATCCAACTTGGGGTCCATATGCCCAACAACTTTTGGACCCTGAGGTGAGGCTTTGGAGAAATCCTAGTAATGGTGGACATGATGACAAAGCACATCCTCCTATTCATCCAACAAAGTTATTTGCTGGTGTGCCAGGATGGACTGAAGATCATAAGGTTTGTAACAACCTAAGAAGTCATTTTCAGGCGACAGTTGGTAATCTCTATCTCTCTCTCTAGACAATGCTTTGTTAAGCCTTTTTTTTTTCCAAATCTTCTGCTATGAAATTTATTATCTATGTTTTTCAATCTTATTACTTGCATATTGAGCTTTTTATTGATATTTGTTTTATCCTTTCAGAGATTGTATGAATTTGTTGTGCGCCATTTCCTTGCTTGTGTATCACAACCAGCTGTAGGAGCTGAAACTAAGGTTGAGATTGATATTGCTGGTGAACAGTTTTCTGCTACCGGGCTTGTGATAAAAGCAGTGAGTAACCTCTTTTTACACTTCATCATTGGAGTTGAAGAGGAGCTCTCCA
The DNA here is from genome assembly GCA_022539455.1 of Dendrobium nobile. NCBI lineage: Eukaryota > Viridiplantae > Streptophyta > Magnoliopsida > Asparagales > Orchidaceae > Dendrobium > Dendrobium nobile. The sequence goes on from CM039727.1 coordinate 6,073,823, forward strand.
TGCTTTCAAATTATATTTATCCTCAAAGATAATCTCTCTTATTGTCCACTTGCTATTTATTTTTAATATTGTGATGATAAATCTAATTATTCCAATTAGAGGCTATTTGATTTGGCAAAAAAAGGAATGTAAAGTAAATTGGATACAATGTAAGGTAAATGTAACTTATTTTGAATATTTTGGGCTTAGTTGACTGTAAAGTAAATACTGGGGAATTATTTATTTGATTTGATTGAGTATATACATAGTGAAGTAATTCTGGAAGAAATTGTCTCCTTCGTTTCTTTCTGAAAGATATCCAATCAATCAGAATGGAGGTGAGAGAGGGTCTTTTTCCTCGCCGTGTCCTTTATATGGAAATCAGGGGCCAAGGAGCCATTCCCTTGACCCGTACTGATGAGAATTTGACTCCACGAGAAATTGAACAAAAAGCTGCCGAATTGGCCTATTTCTTGCGTGTGGGTTGTTTGTTTGGGTGTGTATAGAGTAAAGTAAAAGTAGTATAATCATATCTAGAGTAGAACTAGCAACAATTTAAGGATGACAAAAAATGATCAATACTATTTCATTAGTCCCAAATACATTTGAAGATAGAGGTCCAAAATGCTGATATATCTCATTAAGTTAAGTCCTATATTATAAAATCATTTGTCTATCTTCTCTGCATCTATCTAACCTTTGATTCCGCAAGTTTTGAGAAAAAGGAATGACTTATTATTGGGTTTTTGGATAAGTTGTTGTAAATAGCAGCGATCTCTTTATTAAAAAATTCTGTAATGCTTGATAGCTCTTTCATGCGTTAAATGAACCTTTTTTATTCCTCAGAAATTCTTGTTGTACTTTGAATTGTATTAGAAAATTGAGTTACACTATCAGCCATTATAACAATGTTGTCTTGAAGAGTTTGGTCAGTTGCAGACCCCTTATTCTTTTTTTGGTGGGATACATCTCTTAGAAGATGTGATATTGTTCGTTTTATTATTCATGCATGATCTTTTTGAATATCCAGTTCAGCCCAACTAATAGGTTGTGATGCATTTATGTTAGTCTCTACATAACCTGAGTTATTGTTATCATCCAAGTTAATTTGTTGGGTGCCAATTGGAGTTTGCTAATTTCTCAATTTAGCCCAATCTCCATTAGCATGTCCATCATTGTAGACCTTCTCTAACTCTATGTAATTTGCTTAGTAGTATTCATAAAAGTTTTATCTCTTGGAATAGTCTGGATCACTACAAACATAAAGCATTAGCCTTATTTTATTTTGTATTTGTTGAAAAAGGTACTTGATAAGAAAGAATGCCTGGATATGTGATGCGTACTTCTCAAGACTCATTAATATAATTTTTTTATTTTCATTCCAAGGTGCTCTAAACTTTTTTAGTATGACTCCAAGCAATTATTTTGTTGCTTAATTATTACCACAATTCCATGCGATTCCATATGGTAGTAGCAATTTGGTTTCTTTTCTTCAACCATTCTCGGAGTCATATAACTTTGCCTCACATCTCCTTCTAGCACAACCTCTTCTTGTTCATTCATTTTTTGAGACAATGAAGTCATCATCCTCACCTTTTGTAATTATCCAGTTATATATGATACAACATGCAAGCACAATGTTAACTTAGGTTTCCAATGGAAAGAAAGGTTTGTGCTTTATATCTGCAAAACAATTCTTCAATGAATCAAATGTACGCTCTACACTTTACATAGTGATGAATGTTGAAGATTGAATTGCTCTTTGCAAAAACTTCTTTAGGTGATACCCTGTGGCACGATATTGAGAAATTAGTTTTTCTTTGTTAGAGCACTGATAAAAAGTAGACATAATTTCAACAAAACTTGATAAATACACAAGAAATTTAGGAAGAACAAAAAAAAACTCTTTTTTATTGAAAGAAATAAGAAGAAAAAAACACAAGATACGGTTGGATAATCAATTGGAGAGGAAGATCTGGCTCGCCGAAATTCTCTAGCCGTCGGCTAGAAACCACTCAACCTAAGCAAAACTAATTCCATCAAATTCAAGCATTATCTGAAATCATTCCATAGTTAGCCTTAAATAGGCTCACATAATTCCTTCCCAAATCAGCTTTCTTTCCCGAATAATTTTCTCTCAGATTTGAATTCAAATTAAATATTTTCCCTTATTTATTCTCTCCCAATTGTAATTAAAACTTTCTTAAACAATTCCCCCTCTCTATTTTTGCCCGTCGCCCACCTTAGTGGGGCCCATCGGCTAAGCTGCCGGTCCATCAATACTCCCCTCCCAAAGACCACCTTGTCGTCAAGGTGGAATGAAGGAAACTGTTGCTGATGCATTGAACTAGACAATGAATTTACATTGGGTCGAACGATCTCTGTCTCAAGCATCTTCCTGATCAATCTCCCAATCTTTAAGATGATAGCATGCTCGTGTTTCCGCGGAGGAGACAACCCCTGAATTGGTTGGAACACCCCTTGATACTGTTGTAGGGGCGGCTAAACTATACCCGTGCTTCTATCTTTTACCCATCCTTTTTCTCCTTCAAAACTCTGCAGCTCTACAAAAAATTCAACTCATTTACCCTTTTCTCTCCTTTGAAGTGGCTCCAAAGGTGGCATCTCTTCTTCTTACCCCAAAATTTTCACCTCATGATCTTCCCCTCTTCTTATCAAATTAGGGTTTCCTCCACTCCATTGGATGTTGGCAGCTTGATGCAGGACTAGGTATATGATTTAAATGAAATAAGATTTTGCATGCTTCAAGTAAGAGCAATAAGAATTAAAAACGTTAGCTACTAAACGATAATAGAAAACAAAAGAGAGGTGGCTTCACTTAGGCCAAATCACACACCAAAAGTTGAGATCACCAAAGCAATTAGAATTTGAACATATGCAAATTAAGAAGATTTTCAATAGCATCCCTAGATTAACAATGAGATTAGAAAGCATAGAAAATCAAAATTCATGCACTACGTTTACTAAGCATTGGCAGATAGCTTTGCATGATTCCTTGTGCTTGATTCACAACCTATAAGAGAAGAAGATTAGGAGAAAATTGAATAGGAGGAAAAGTTCACCCTTGTCGTGGGACGGTGGTGATTTGCCACCGAACGGTGGAAAGCTGCTATTCGATGGCTTCGAACAAGGTGAAGATGATACGATCCAAGTACTCCTCGGCGGAATTGTCTATTTCCGAATTGACGTCGAAGAAAGTCGACCAGAGGATGTCGACGAATCCTTGCTCATTGTAGACGAAGCCAGAGTCAAGATCGGGATCGGCCATACATCGATTTCATAGGGTTGAAGTGTTGTAGACGATGTCCTTTGCTCTCTTTAAGGATTCCTCTTGAGAGAAAGAAGTTTCTCTTAAGAATCCAAGTGAGAAAAAAGGTAAGAGGTGCCCGACTAAAGGAAGAGGCTTGTGGAAGAAATTGGTTCAGAATTTGGGGAGGAAGGATGAAGGGAAATTTGGGAATTTGTTTCCTTATTTAATCCTTAAGTTTGGAAAGGATTAAAACAGGAAATAGGTGAGAGGGAAGGGCGGGTAAGAGAGAGGGAGAAGTTGAATTTTTTCCCAAAGTAAGATGCTTGATTTTGGAAAGCATTTAGTGGGTGGCATAGAGAGAGAGAGAGAGGGAGGCTTGGGGCAATGAATCAAGCTTTCTTGATTTAGAATATTAAATTAGGAATGAAGGATTTCATTCCAATTTAATTTAAAATTCAAATAGAGTGGAGTTTGGAAACTTTCCTAAAATAGATTTCGTATTTTAGGAAACAATTCAAATTCAAATAGATTTGAATTGTGAATTAATTGAGTTACATAAAATATAAAGACCTAATTAGGAAGGATTATTGCAAGCGTTGATGGAAAAAAAAAAACTCTAGGGGGACTGGCAGCTAGGGTTGGATGGCCGCCGGTTTTGGTGAGGGGGAGATGGGGGGTCGGTTGGGATATGGGGAGTTTAGGGTGTTAGCCAAGAGGGAAAAAGGTGGGGGCTTATGGTGGGCCGGCGGGTTGGGGGTTTTTGGAGGGACTATGGAGTAGAAGGGAAGGGAGGGAGAAAGGGGATGAAGACAAGAAAGAAACTAACCACGAACCAGGACTCTTCTAAGGTTGGTGGGTGATTCACTTCCCTCTCCAAGGGATTTCTCTCCAAAAACTCTCAAGCTCTCAAAAGAACTAAATGTGCAGGAGTTTCATTATAATTCATTCATTACCTTCAAAAGAAACATAAGGAGGCTATATATAGCCTCATACAATGAATGATAATATAATAGACGACTTAGCCCTTAGGGCTTATACATGACAAACCCTTAAGTAAGGGTAAGAAGGGAAATACAACCAAAACAAATACATAAAGCAAATAACTAAAACAAATACATATGATGACTCAAAAATAGATTGGCGCAATCGTGGCTGTAGATAGTCGGCCACATCTATGATATACTTTCCATGATCTGATGTCCCCATCACAGCTGCCCCACCTCCAACGACGCCGTTTTGGTTTGGACTTCGAACATCTTCCTCATCATATCCTCCATGATGGTAAACTTCCCACCGATCTTCTCATGGACGACTAAAAGTTGACTTTGGAAATAAAAAAATTTAGATTTCAGTTGTCTACTCTCCTCTTCCAACACTTATACCTTTCTTTCTGCTATAGGTACCTAGATCTATGCTCTGATACCAATTTGATAGGAAGTGATGCAATTTTAGCAAAATTAGAGAACCAAAAAAGAAATTTAGGAAGATGAACACAATTTTTTTTTATTGAAAGAATTGAGAAGAAAAACACAAGATACAGTTAGATCATCAAGTGGAGAGGAAGATCCGGCTCTTCCAAATTCTCTAGCCGTCGACTAGAGCCCACTCAACCTAAGCAAAACTAATTCTAACGAATTCAAGAATAATATGAAATCACCCCATAGTTAGTCTTAAATGGGCTCCCCTAATTTCCTCCCAAATCAACCACCTTTTCCTAAAGAATTCCCTCTCAGATTTGAATTCAAATTATCTCTCTTTCCCTTATTAGTTCTCTCCCAATTATAATTAAATCTTTCCTAAACAATTTCTCCTCTCTCTTTTTGCCCGCCGCCCACTCAATGGGGCCCACCGGCTCAGCTGCAGGTCTATCAATACCTGCCATCAACTAGATAATATTTACCAGCAACATTTATTTTACTTATATTTTTGGGAGTATCACAACTAATTATGAAACTTTATATGGCGTCAACTTTTGTTTATTTTGGAACACAAACTATCAGGTTGCTTTAATGCATTTCTAAGCACAATGACATCTTGAACTGAACCTTCCCAACTGGCTAGAACATATGCTAAGCCTTCTTTGGCATGTTTCTCTCACAGATGTTAATGTTATGTCATCTGTTTGAAAGGCAGTGGTATTTCCCTTGGTATTTTGGAAACTTCTAACGTGAAATCAGGATATTTTATGCAACCCTTTGTATATCATGCTTTTGTTGATCCGAGCATGATTTTTTAAATAAAAAAATATAAGTGTCGAGCATAGGTTGGTTCGAAGTTATAATTCGTTAAAGGACAATTTATATAGGACATGTTTTTCTTGCTCTTCCTCTGAGGATTATCATATTTAAACATACAAATATGATTAGAAAGCTTTCTCATATTATGATTAGTGTATCATATGAAGATTCAGTCCATGCTGTTCCTTTTATTTAGTTTAAAGTTCAATTATTTGATTTAAATATTACCATATAGCATGGTTGTAACTCCCTTTAAGCTATTGCTTATTTTTAAATCTTTCTGCGACTCACACTTCTTGTAAAGTTCATCAATTTAAATTTAATCCATATTTGGCTAAATAGCTAAAGTTTTTTATTATTTGAATTATTGTCAATATGTTCAAGTATTTCTTACCGTTTATCTCTTTACCTTTTTATTGTAGAGAAACTACTTGGATGTTTATCGATTTGAATCTTGGGGTGGTGTAGTCATTCCAACCTATAATATTGAGCAACAGGTCAGTTAAATATGGAAAAATATGAATATCTTTAATAAAAATTTCCCTCCTAGTTTCTATTCTATTTATGTTGCATTTTCTTAAAGTATGATTTATATTTCTTGCGAGATTTTGTAGAGAAGCCCACAGTGTTCTCATCGAGAACATTGCTTTATTTTCTAAAATGTAGATTGATATTATGGCCATGATTTTCGTGATGTTGGTATTAAAATAGATTTGGGAATCAACACTTCTTATGGGCGTTGTATACTTAATTATCCATTCATTTTGGAAGAATACATTCGATTAAGGAGATAACTTGACTTTAGTTTCCAAATTACTTGTTCTATGGTGGTGAACTCTCAAATATTTTTTTGTTATATGTTCTGGTTTGGACAATGGGTGTGGGGACGAATGGTAAATCTTTTGAAGATCTCGTGATTCCATTGATTAGAGGTTTTTGGGTGGGCTAATCCAAAGAGTTGGGGATCCTTGGCTAGGCTATTTCAATGTAAGCTTTAAGTTAGGGAGCTATGTGCTACAAGTATAGACATTATGCTAGCAAGCTTGTGTTGATCATAACTATAGATCCTTTGAGCTTGTCATGTTTGTTGGGCGCTATTTTATCAATCATTGGTTGTCTTATCGAAGTCAATTTTTTATGGATCAAGTGCAAAGCTATTTAAGTGATTAGTGAGAGTGTCATTACCTTTAGGGTTGAGGGGGCCCTTTGGGGATCTGGTTGATTCTCTGGAAAGAATATCGGTGCCCTGATGCATGCAAATTTAGTTAGAAGTCAATGCAGGTTTTGTGCCACCACTTGAAGTGGAAATGCATACAAGTTGCATAATCACCTCTTTGGGTGGAAGCTGAAGTTGATTTTTTTATAGTCTTTTAGATTGGATGGTGAAGTTGATTTCATTTTATCTCTTAAAGAGTGAAAGATGGCGTTGATGCCTTGGCATCTTGTTGAGTGAGGTGTGAACCATCATTGATTTTGTTGGTGTAACCTTTGTAGGTTGAAGCTACGAAGTCTTAGATGTGTAGGTATATTTATTTAGGTAAGCAACTTTTTTAGCATCCAAGCTCAGTTTTGAAGTTATGTAATGTCACATTTTTGGGTCTGGAAAGCAGTACATCCTGGCAACATGAGACGCAATGAAAGGATATAAATATATCTTTTGTATTCACAAAAGAGAAAAGTGCATAAATCATTAATACAATCGAATATATCAGAGTAAATAATAAGAAGAAAATTAAATGTTCACTTTATTAATATTAATTTAAAAAATAGTACACCAAAATAATATTACTATTACAAGTAAAATAAGCCTAAAAAAATAACAATATGAATGAAACTACCCAACCCAAATTAAATGCATAATAATTTGCTACAAAATATAAAATATCAAATATAGTCTACGATTGATAAATCTGTTCCGGAGGTGATTGTCCGCTAACACACTGGCAAGACCTATTGTAAAGAGACAATCATAAATGAGTTTGATAAATCAAACCTAACAGGTAACTCATATATTAAAGTATAAACAACAAAGGAATGAGGCATGTAGAGTGAACAACCAAAAGAGGCGAGAGTAACATCATATAGTCACTATATCAAAATAGAAATGACACATGCCATGTTTTCTATGGTAGATGCTAGTGCTACAAGGAATATGCCAAACTACTACTAATGCTAAATCCTTTCAATGCTTATAAATGCAACCAAACTAGGTATCATCGTACCTCAAAATGACTTATCAATCATTTTTTATTTTCAATTCATGTCCAATTATATATTTATACATTTATACGTATATAACTATAATCAGTTTATCAAATATCCATCACGAAATATAGTAACACAATCATAAGTGCTTTTACAAATAACCAACATGTATTATATAAATCAACATGATAATAACAAATTGTATAACCACCATAATTTACAACATGGGTATAATTTAGTGTATTAAACAGAGCTGATATGTATGAATTAAATTTTCTACAGCATTAACCATTTTAAATGATAAAAGCTCGTGCATCAATAAATAAAAGTGATGTTATTACTTTTACATGATGCTTTCAATATAAGTGATAAATAAAATTCCTAACATGCACAATACTAATAAATAAATGTTGAAAATAGAACTGACAATCTAATATCCAAAAGCCTAGTACAAGAAACAAGAATAACACCCCTAACAAAGCAGGGTACATTTATCCCTTAATAAATAACAGTTACTCACGTCTAGGCAAGTGACAGTAAACCCCAAGCCAAAAAGATGTTCAATCGACAACATCACTAGGATAACAACTCAAAGGCCCTATAAATGAAAATTCTAATTTAATATTCAGGATAACACTAAAGGAATCAAATGCTTGAAACATAAAGCTTATATAATTCAAACCTAAATATATACATTGAATATTAAAAATCAAGCCTATAAGATTCATGATATAAAATGATAAAGTCAAAAACATCTAAAATAACATAAATTTTATAATTTATAAATTAAATTACAACCTAGAATGAGAACTTACTGTCATGAATAAAAATATAGAAGATAAGTGAAAGTGATTAAGATGTAACTCCATTGATCCATTCTAAATATGTCATGACCCAACCTGGAGGCTTAAATTAACGATGCAGGAATAAACAGTTGGCAATTGATTTGTATTTTAATTTGCTAAAACTATCACCAATGAATTGAAAGAGCCACTAAAAACTTCTAAATAAAGAAGTTATAATAATTATCTTCCCCTTGGAGAATCTCTTCTATGATATATATCTTCTACTCATTTTAAGTTAATGAAATAATACCTTTGAATGTTATTGGAAACAAAAGTAAGTTATAAAGAACTCAATTAGTAAATTATTCTTCTAAATTTCTGTGACACTAAGCCTTTGAAATAATATACATGCTTATTTCCAAACATAAAGTAATTTCATTTAAATTCATTTCAAACATGACCATCAATATTATACATATATCATATTTTTTATCCTTTATCGTAAATAATATAACCGTCATAGGAGCCACCGTCTAAAATAATACCAACAAAGGTACTCATTTTTTATTTCCTTTTTCTTTTTCATAACCTTTTCCATTTACATGCACATGTATATTGCGTCCCCAGCCAGTATTATGAGGGATGTGCTCCATTAGTCTACATGCACATGCAAGCATATATATCTTAACCATTTCATTTATATAACATTCATTTATTTTATATGAAAAATGCAAATCATAACATATTTATTTTCATTTGATTCAATATGACTAATCATTGGATATGAGAAAAACAAATCATAGTCTAGCTTGCAATAAAAACTTAATAAGCAAGTATCACTATTTTTCGATGCATTTAATTTAAGAGAGAATAAAATCATTACTGTAATTAAAAGATATGGATACTCACCTTAATTAGATGCCTTGAAAATTCACCTTTGCCATCACTTTGTCGACGCCATCTTAACACCTATATGATTACATTGTACTTTATAATTTATCTCCAACCCAAATATTCTTTAATTTTAGTATTAAATTTTACTCCCATAAATTTTTACCAATCTAACAACGATGTACTATTTTATTATTATCATTATTATTATTATTTTAAATAAATATTCAAATTATTTCATATATTAAATTTTTAAGATGAATTTTGCTCTTAAACCATTAATTATTTCAATAATTAGCTTTGAAATCTTATTATCTTTAATTTAATTTTAATATCAAAATATATGATCATGAATTTTAAATTAAATTCAATAGCATTTCAAAATTTCTATTTGTAAAATTTATCTATAATAAATTTTTTAGATAATGTTAATTTAATAATTTAATTATATATCACTCATTATCGAGTTTTAATCTAAAATCTAATCATTATTATTTAATTTAACTAAATATAAAAAAATCTTTAAACACTTACATTTTCTTAATACGTCCTTGCCCTCGCCCTCGCCCTCGCCCTCGCCCTCGCCCTCGCACGTTTGCCTCTTTCACTTAAGCTTGCTCCCGACCTCGTCCTCTACTTCGCTCAACTCCTCTCTTTCTCTCGATTTCCCCCATCGTCATTAATGCAACCGAAAACTCTCTCTCTATTTATTTCGTTTGCTTTCTTTCTCACTATTCTTCCTCTCGACTGTTGCTTTCATTCGCTCGTTTAATTCCAATGGAGTGAACAGATCGTAGTTATTTGCCACGAGGAGTCATTGCTTTTTGTTTATGAACACATCTTCTCTTGCTATTGCGATCGAATCTACCGGCTGCGCTAACCTGCGCTCGGCCTGCTCGCTGGCTCGCTATCTGCTCGCCCGCGGTTTAATTGCTCGCCTGCCTATTTTAGTGAAAGGACCAGGTTCAGATGAACTTGACCAGCCAATTCTTACAAAATGCCCTAAAAAATTTATAACAATAATTTATTCTCGACTCTCATTTGAACGATCTCGGTTAGTCAGTATGATAGAGGAGGAATACTCAAACTAGATCCAAGAGAAATAAGGAAGTAAGATGGGAGCTCTTTTCTAACAATGACGTTGATTTGGGGAAAACACCATGAAGAAGAGAGAAAAGAGGGGAAAGATGAATTTGGTGGCTGCTGTTTGTGAGAAGGAAACAAAGAGAAATGATAAGGTAAAGATTTGGTGGCTGCAGAGAGAAGGATTGAAGATTGAATGATGCCCTAGCCTCCTATTTGATTTAAATGGCGAGAAGGTCAGGAGCAGGAAAATCACGAGGGGAGGAGGGAGAATTGCGTGATTCACATGATTGGAGAGAGAGAAACATGCACGTGAAAGGAATGGTTGCTTCGTGCGGCTTTGTCGCGATCCTGAGCAAAGGGAAGGGGGCAACTCACATGTTGCTACTGCGTGCGATGGGTTCTCGTGAGCGCTTGGACCGACCAGTTCAGGTTCAAATGGGCAACATTAATTTTCTAGACTTCCCAATAGCACCTCGTAAGATTGTTGTTGAATTAGCAAGCTTTGCAGTGTACTTCAATTTTATAGGTGCCTTGACTTGTTTTTTAAGGTTAGCGCAAAAAGTAGTCACTGGATCAATCATATTATTTAGAGGTCAAAGAACTTGGTGTGGTCCTATTGAAAAAAAAAAATATTTTATTTTTTTAGTATTGCTATTATAAATTTTTTTTGAAGAATTTCCTTTAAAATTTTAAGTATTTTAAATACCTTAAATTACAAAAAACTAAAAATCAATGATTGTTACAGGGGCTCATTACTAATTTTAAGTATTTTGCTAGAATTGTTTAGGATTTTATTTTTTCTTGTTGATATAGCAAACTTAAGGGATGCCATATGGCGTTGCAATGCCATGGTGCAATGTTGGCATGGATGGGATATTCTGACTCTCATACATGCTTTTATTTTGCATTAAGGTGCCAATCATGTGATGGTCCTTCTCGGTTGGGTTTGTCATTCCGGATTGATGGAGTATTGGCTCATGTTTACTATTTCGGGTTAGGTTGTCAATATTTGAACTTATTATGCCCATATGACTTTTTTGGTTCACGGAGCTTCTTGGATTTATTCTACTTGTATCAATTTCAACTGAATTTAAAACATGGTATTTATTTTGTGATGTGTCCTATTGTTGATATGTTGACTATGGATTGGTCTTTGTGTTAAGTTCAACTCAATGTGGTTTGCCTTTTAACCTTGGTTGGACCTCTCCAAATGTCACAATTGGGTGAAGGGCTTATGTGAAATTTAGGTTTATGACTATCATCTTCATTCGGCAGAGGCAACCTATTGGGGAGAGAAATTGAGGAAGGTAAATTGTTTGATTTAGTTTACATCATGAGTTTTACATGCTATAGGGGTATTTATATCCAAAAAAAGGAGCTAAAATCAACCACTTCAATGCCTCTAAGATCTGACCTATAACTGCAAATTTCATGTCAGTATTCTCATATTTAATCAAAACAATAATTTTCCAATGTAGTTTTACAAAAATAGCAACTCCTAAGGTCTGTATGGGGGTAGCTTTTTCATTACTTTGCTTTTAAGATCACAACAACATTTTTGTTTGTTTACTGACTTCTTGTTGCTTTTTTGCTAGAAATTTCTGTGGTAGGAAGCATTTTTTAACAATTAAATCTATTAATGTGTGATAGTTGTAATAAAGTTGCTGTTTGACTCTTTTTAAATTGAATATATTTATAATGATCAATGAAGCTTTACAAAATGTTACTTTTCCCAGAATAACTTTACAACCACCTTTAGAAAAAAGGCTCAGCCCTCCCAATCGGATTCTTAGTTTTTCATATTGCATAGAAATAATGTGTCAATCCTAGATATATTTTTGCATCCATGGAAATTGATGCATACAACTAGATAGAAAAACCAAAAGGGAGAACACATGGGCTAGTAGAACTTTTCTCGATTCAAAATTTAGAAAGCCAACATCAAACAACCTCCAAACAAATGAAAGTTAGGCAAAACGAAAACTAAATTAAAAGTAAAACAAGCTACCCTCATAACAACCGACTAGCGGTCACCTCACATGCAACGAAATAGTAGGTAAAATAAAAGAAGTGCTTTAGGACATGTAAACCAAGGGTCCATCACAGCTACTTGGGCCAACGTCCACCACAAAACTCCTCCGACAGATGCTATCAAACCGGCCAACCAGCACCTCCAATAGCTTGAGAAGAAAGATACAAGTGGAGTGGAAACTATTGGATAGAAGAAGTAGGTAAGAAGCCTAAGACGAAATCGAAGAGAAGAGAAGAAAAATGAAACAAGCTCGCAATCTTTCCCAAGAAGAAACCCTCATGTTTTAGTGAACTTTGCTCAGCAAACAACAACCTCTAAATGCCTCAAAACATCACATATATGAAGGTGAAAAGAGGTAGCCAAACAGTCTCAATCACCTCCAGCCGAACCAACCAAAGAAGGGGAGTAAAAAGACCAACAGGCAACGCCTGGAACAACACCCGAAGGGACCACGCAGGGGACAAAAATAGACAGCCATGGGAACAAAAGTCAGGCGGAGAAATCGAAAGGCCAACAGAGAGGGGGGAAAGAACCAGGACCACTCCCATTTAAAAAGAGCTGAACTACAAGCAATAATGAGCTGATTTTAGAAGAAGAAAACAACCGCTCACCAAAGACAATCAAGCCTAACCGAGAAACCCAAGTCAGCCCAAGAGCTAAGGCACCAAAGAAGCTAGTACACCCAAAGTATTACATGTCCAAAGCACTACCTACTCATGATCATTGGTTGCCTTCCATCATATGGTAGCATAATAAAACAAAAAATAGTATTCATATTAAAATAATAGTAAAAAAACTGAAATTTGCATGCATCAGAAATATACCACCTATAACACTGGGTATAATAGAAAAGTGTCATATACGGAGATAAGGAGCAACTGAATCAAAGGCATGTGGAACACAATGCATATCTGTGAAGTAATGACAAGATTATCATAATCAAAGCTATATGACTATTGAAGTCAAGAAGGTAGTAGGAATACTACTTAATATATTCGTGCAAGATAGTGAAGTAGAGGCAAAGTAAGTGCCAAGGTGTGAAATTCGGTTGAGGCATGGAACCTGAAGATGCAAAGGTTTATTATTAATGGTTCAAATGAGCTTAAGCCATATGACATAATAAATATTAAAATAGTTTAATTATAATATAAATTATGTAATAATTTAAAATTTTAAAGGTTAATTCATAACTACTTAATTAAGGCTTTTGAGCAAGCTTGATTAAGGCTTGACAAAAAGCACGATAAGAAGCTTGATTAATTGTTATCATGAATAATAATAATAATAATAAATTTATGATATTACGTATAACTATAAATATAGCTTATAATAAGAATAATATTTTGATATAATATATGAATTTTATAATATAAAAAAACTTTATGTTCTAATTTTATGATATTCATTTTAGAGATCAAATTTGTAGTCTAAATTCGCAGCAGAGTCTAATGCCACAGCATGACTCCCCATCTAGCATTCACATATCTTTTTTAGCCCCATATCATAAGTTTAAAGTAGTTGTCTTTATATATTGAAAACGCTAGCCACAGCTAACAAGCCAAGTTGCATGAGATGACAATCATCATTATTGAATTTGCCTACATATGCTTTTGAATGAATTTTAAAAAAATTGTATATGAAAGCTGTTACTTGTGGTTGGATCAAGTATTTTCCAATTTCAGTTGGTTTACCTGAAGGATCAGCTTTAAGCCCATAACTTTTTTTGCTTTAGTCGTGGATGTTCTTACTATACATTTGCAGGAGGATGTACCCTGTAGTATGCTTTTTGTTGATGATATTCTTCTTGTTGATGAGGCTAGATAGGTAGTTGAAGGAAACTTAAATTATGGAGATCAACCTTAGAGTCTAAAGGTTTTCATTTGAGTAGATCTAAAATCGAGTAATGGAGTGTAATTTTAGATGTAATAAATGGGGGGATTGTGACTTTGGTCAATTAAGTAATAAGAGTACACGTTTTAGATATCTCAGGTCTATTATCTAGAGTGATGGTGAAATAGATGAGGATATTATTAGTAGAATTCAAGTTGGATGGTTGAAGTGGAGGAATGCATCAAGCCTGTTGTGTGATTAAAAAATACCCCTCAAATTTAAGGGAAAATTCTATCAGATGTTGGTGAAACCTGCGATGCTTTATGGAGTAGAATGTTGGCCATTAAAAGAGAGGCATACAATTAAGTTAAGTGTTGCAGAAATGAGGATGCTCAGGTGGATGAGTGGCTTTACTCTTAGAGATAGAATATGAAACGATCATATACATGAAAAGGTTGGAGTAGCTCTAGTGGCAGATGAGATTAGAGTCGCCTTAGATGATTTGGCCGCATAAAACATCGGCCTTCTAATGACCCATTTAGGAGAGTGTATATATTAGATTTGGACTATGTTAAGAGATGTAGAGGTAGACCTAAAAAGACATGGTTAGAAAATATTATAAATGATATTTTTTATTAGATTTAAATGGGACTTGACTCATAACAGGATATAATGGAGAAAAAAGATTCATATAGCCGATCCCACGAAGTGGGATAAAAGGCTTAATGTTGCTATTGTTGTTGTAAAAAGATTTAATAATACTCATGTATGCTATTAGAATTTTGATTAAATTAAAATTTAATATTTTAAGTTCAATTAGATTGGCTTGAGTCTAAACGAGTGGCTCGTTATGTACAAAATAAGCTTTAAATCAATGGTTTTTAAAAGCCTTCAGTTTGAACCAAGTTCGATGATTTTCGGTGGAATCGGTCGTTCAAAATGTTTCGAGCTAGTTCAATGCAAAGTCGATGTTCGAACTTGACCAGACTAGCAACTTGATCGGTTCACTGTCGAATCAGTTTAACTGGTCGGTCCGATTTTCAAAATGTTGGTTTGTACTAGGACTAAACTTGTCAAATTACAACACTAGCACAAGTAAACTAAAACTATTAAGGTAATTAAAACACAAGAGAACACTAAGGATGTTAAATTTGGATTCACGGGTCGGGTTTTTGTTTAAATTGAAAATTACATGATATGAATATATGTCAAGCACGGACCCTACTCATTTATTAAATAAGTCAAAAGTATGAACAAGAACTTGACTCGAGTGATCCCTACTTGATCAAACCTAAACCGACACGATACGACACACAAAAGTCGTGATGGTTTAATGTCAGCTTGTTTGAGATGAACATGATTACTCAATTTGGATATCGCAACTTAAAAAAACATAACAAAAAATTATAAAATAATATTACTTTTTTCATGAAATAAAGAATCAAATAATAAAATCATTATTTTTGGGTTAACCTGGACCAGATACTATTTTTTTGAATCGCTTAAGTTGATTTGAAGTGGCCCCGATTCTTACACGGGTTGATCTGAACCTGAGTTGGATTAGAGTCAACTCCAATATTGTTATTCCTTAAGAGTACACATTTCTATCTCGTAGATACAAACATCATAGGCATGGTTGCTTAAAATTATGCTTAAAAACTTTGAAAATACAATACCAAGACATAATATTTATTCAATGCTCAATTTTGTGCTTCGAACAAGTATTTACTTTCAGATCCCTTAGGAGGGAGAGTGTGGGAAATAATTGACGTTCACATGATGGCCACGAGACAACCTGCATAGCTGAAGTGTCAGTTGGAAGAGATGGCTGCTTTGATTTTCTATTTAGACCTCTTAATCACGTTCCTGTGTTCCAAAAAACTTTTGCAGAATCTTTGTTGATTGCAGCAAACATTTGTTCAGCAAAAACAGTTTAAAAGAAAAAATGTTTTAGTTGTCTGTGGAATTTATAAATTCATTCTCGTGGTGATCAATTTCTCTACTGGTTTATTGCAGGTTTATTCTTCAATGTTCTTAAAAGTTTTTATTTTACGTTGGCATAGACTCTATCATTTTGATTCATTAGTTCCATGTCTTTGTATTACGAAGCTGGAGAAGCAGATATTACTATTTTCAGAATGTACTACTAATTGCTCATGGATGCTTACGATTAAATTAGTATATTGGTGCCCCTAGCTTTCTTGTTTATGTTAATTGGACGCTTTTTTAAGGTTGAATTCTTGTATTGTGGTTTTTTTGCAGTTTATTCCTACAATTTTAACTCTTGATTCAGGGGTCACAAGGCCGCCCCCTCTTTTAAGCGAGTCAGATTTGCTTAGTTGTATGGATAAGGTGATTGAAGCTCCTGTTTATGTGTTATTAATGGATATTTGACTCAAAATTTGTGTCTAATCCTACTGATAATCGTATCAGACAAACTGAGGATTTCTTAATTGTGAAGTACCATTTAGATTTGATTTTGTGATAATGATGAATTTCATAGTTGGCTTCTTAGATAACCTCCTCATATTTTCCGTTTTTTGATCTGTTTATAGGCCGGCATTGGTACGGATGCTACCATGCATGACCACATCAAGAAGTTGCTTGATCGGCATTATGCAACTAAAGATGCAAATACACGTTTTTCTCCTACAAAACTTGTAAATTCTGGCATCTCCACTTTGATAGTCTCAAATAGAAGATCTTTCATATCTAGATATTTTTAGATAGTTTTTATCCATGCTTGCTGCTTTTATTGACTTGCTATTCTCCAAAAATTTAAATGATTTGAGTAGCTTCTCCAACAAAACTCGGGAATGTCAATATTCCATTTTGATTTTCTTAATAGAGAATCTTTCATTTTTAGAATTTTTATCTCCGCTTACTGTTTTTTCCACCTGTTATTTGAGATTTTCAAATATTTAGATGTTTTGAGTGGCATCGTCCTGTACTCTTAAGTCTAACATGTTGACAACCAGCTTATAGACTAGTACAGTTACCACGCAAATAACACATTATGTCAAATTTCACTAAACAGTATTTGACTCTCTTTGGGTTATTATCTTGAGATTTATGAGCGACTCCCCTGCAAGTGCTAGTTTTGATAGATCTGCTTAAGTCATACAGGTGACAAAGTGGGACATTTAGAAATTAGTAATTTGATGAGTTTTTCACAGAACTCCTGAGCATTTGGATGATTAATTAAGTTCACCTCAAGCATTGTTACGAGTCCTTATTGTGCTACTTTTATCTGCCAACCAGGTTTTATCTCATTTTCACGGGGTTCACATTTATCCCATGGAAATGAACACAAATCTACCTTTTTATTGAAGCAAAGAAAAGTAAAGTATTTGCCCTATTGATGATGAAATTCATTAAATCTCCATGCCAACATTCACATGCAATCATTCACATGCAATCATTCACATGCAATCATACAATATTTATCGTAGGAGGGATGCTAACATTTCATTCAAACATATGCTCCTATTTAATGTAGTTATGCATTTCTATTTGAAGGCATTTTAAAAAAGATATAGGTGCATTCTAAAATATACATCAAAAGTTGCCAATGTACATTGCATATTAAAGAAGGAACATTGCATAATAAAGGAGGAACATTGCATAATAAAGAATGAACACTATTGAGTATATGGAGGAACATGCTATTGAATATATGGAGGAACATGTTATTGACTATATGATACTTTTAAATAAACATTTAGAGAGGAAACATATTCTGAAAGTTAAATTACATATACCTACCTAAAGCAGCAAGCAAACTCTCGGACGTGTGCAAATTGCCATTTATTCTTTCGGCGCCTTTCCTCTACCATTTCCAAAACCTAAAAGAATGTAACTTTGATTATCCAACATTAATCTTAATTAAATTTCATTAAATGAGCATCTTAATGTCATTATTTTCGGATTTAAATTAATCATAAATTTGTTAAGTTCAAAGTTTGGTCCAAATCCATGATTTCCCTTTTTTAGCTCTTTATAATTACCTAACTAAAGTTAAAGTGACATGAATTTTCGGTTTTGCCATAAAACCCTAAATTTGGAATCTTAATTTCCTTATTTTCATCACCTAATCATGCTAAAACTTCCTAATACCTAATGAATATTTGGGGCATGAATATTTTCCGATTTCTTTTAAGTAAAAATTAGGAAAAATGCAAAATTTTAAAAAATCCTAATTTTTGTCCTTCAAAACATTCCTAGGGTTATTAGGAACAATATTTGTGAAAGTACTTTCAAAGGAATTAAGTTTTGAAAAAAGCTCTAATTTTGAAAATCTCAAAATTTTGGAATAAAACTAAAATAAATGTTTAGAAATTATTATTAAGCTTCCCTAATCATTCCTCTTTTAAAAAAATCTTATAATCTTTAAAAATGGGAAAACCCTAGATTTTTCAACCTAAGAAAATCTAAGCAAAACAAAGAGATTTTTGTTTTAGAAACTTACGTTCTTCTTCCTTAAGCTTTTCCTTTCGATTTCCTCCAAAAACCATCACCAAAAACCGTCGGTCGCCGCTCACTCGAAGCTTTGCTTGCCGCCCTCTCCCTCTCTCACGTTTGGCCGAACGAACAAATGAAGGTACATTTCGGTCCCTTTTTAGGCCTTTAGGGTGATGAGGGAAATGGGGAAAACCAAATGATGCATGGGCCCTTACATGCATAAGAGTTATTTAGAAAAGGGATGTCCTATTTAGTCATTTGCCCTTAAATAATCTTTGATGATTTTTAATTTCTAATCCATGCGAAATTAACCCTAAGTCATTTATACCAAATCGATCGAAATTAAATGCAGAATGTTATACAAATTATTTATTCGAATTATGATAACTTAAAAAATTTGCCTATTTTTGTCAAGGTGCATCGCAACGCGTTGTGACGCTACGACTTGACATTTTTTGGATTTTACGGAGTCCCGAGAGATTTTTTCCTATCTTTTTTTTGCAGTTCAATGCAAGTTATGGTTATTATTAATAACTTTGGTGTCAAATAAAACAATCTATTATGAAGGCAATGCAAATATAGATTAAGTAGATCTAAAACTGAATATATGGAGTGTAATTTTAGTAATAATAGATCTAGTGGATAGATTGTGACTTTAGACGATCAAGTCATTAATAAGAGCATATGTTATAGATATCTTGGGTCTATTGTTTAGAGTGATGATGATATAGATGAGGATATTATTAGTAGAATTCAAGTTGTATGGTTGAAGTGGAGGAATGAACCGGGATTGTTATGTGATAGAAAGTCCCTCTCAAACTTAAGGGAAAATTCTATAAGATGGTAGTGAGACCTGTAATGCTTTATGGTGCAGAATGTTGGCCATTAAAAGAGAAGCATAATATTAAATTAAGTGTTACAGAGATGAGGGTGCTCAGGTGGATGAGTGGTTTTACTCTTAGGGTGCGTTTGGGACGGCGGCACAGTTGCTTTGCTTTATAAAAAGTTATTAAATTGCCGTTTGGGGGATTGCGGCAGAACGACGTCAGAAAAAGTTTCGCGGCACATAGCTGCTTCTCGCGACCTTTCCCCATGTCCCGCGGTCCGCTGCTTTCCGCGAAAAAATGACGTAAATCTCTGCCGCGACCTTCCAAATGTTCGCGGCACATAGCTGCTCCTCGCCGTCTCTGCAATCTTCCGCCTCTTCTCTTCATCCGCCAACTTTCCAGATGGCATCAACTCCCTCGTCTTCCTTCTCTTCTCCGCCGCCCTTACAAGACGTGGATCCCGTGGGTTGCATACCAATCAAGATCCGACGGTCGGTTGCTTTCATCCATGAGACACTACTGTGTGAATTCTTTCTATTTTTATTCTAAAAGGTGAGATTCCCCCCCCCCCCCCCTTTGCTTCACTGCCATCTCTACACGTCACACGTTTTCCTTCCCATCTCTACACGTCACACGTTTTCCTTCCCATCTCTGGAGAACCAAAAACCAAGGTAAGGAATTCTCGATTTAATTTTCTGTTTAGTTTTCCTGATATTTTTTTATGAAGTTGGTAGATTTGCGTACCGACCTAGATGTTGATATGTTGAGCTGCTCGGTGGATCTAATGGGTCTTCGTGATCTAACATTGAATCGATCAGTTCTTCTACTTTAAAGTACTTATGATGCCAATACGGACGTTGTTTGCCGATGAGGATGAGGTTGAGGTTGAGGTTCTAAGTCTGTGGGGATAGAAGAAGAGTGACGATGAGCCTCCTCATATTGATCCTGACCAATTCCATTAAGATTTTTTTTTTTGGGGAAATTCCCATTAAGATTATCATAGTGGATAAATTAAATATTATATTATGGTATTTAATAGTTAAAAAATATTTAATAAAATTTGATACAATTTTTTATTTAGAATTGTTATTTATTAGCGTATTATTTTTTTTGAAAAAAATTGACATTTACATCATTTTTTTTCATCTCAATATGTAAGGGTATAAAGGTAATTTATTCCCATACAACTGCAGCACAGCAACTTAACAGTTATACTTCCCAAACAAAATATACTACTTTATGTACAGCAATTTCTGAAAGTAACTTTCTATACAATAACTTTGCAACCTACTTTACCGACAGCTGCAGCCGTCCCAAATGCACCCTTAAAGATAGGATACGAAATGAGCATATATGTGAAAATGTTAGTGTATTTCCAGTGGAAGATAAGATTAGAGAAAGTCACCTTAGATGGTTCGGTTGCATAAAACGACGGCCTTCCGATGACTCTATTAGGAATGTAGATGTATTAGATTTTACTTATATTAAAAAAGGTAGATGTAGACCTAAAAAGGTTTGGTTAGAAAATATTAGACATAACCTTTCTTTACTAAATTTAGATGAGAATTTGACCTTTAACATGACACAATGGAGAAAAATAATCCATGTAGTCGACTCAACATAATGGGATAAAGGCTTGTTGTTGTTAGTTAAACAAGTATCAACAATGTTTTATCAACTATGCTTTATCACATGACCCAACTTATTATGTGACTTCTTTTTCCATGTGAATTAAAGAGCTTATATAGACAAAAGCAATGCTAACATATAGTGTCTAAGTGATGTAGGACTAAAAGACCAAGGTGAAGTTCTCAAGTTCACTATACATACACTACATATTTCTACATATATTTTTTAATTAAAATTTAATAATGCAAATAATATTTAATATTTGTCTAATATTTTTTTCATTTTATTTAGTTATATAATATAAAAATTGATTTATTTTTATTTTTATCTATTTTTTAATGATAAATAATATAACATGTATTTATAGATGTAATTTTATAATGTAAATTTTATATACTTTCTATAGATATAAATTATATCCAAATATATAACATAAATTAGAAATTATTTACATTAAATTTAAAAATATGTATGTAAACTAATTTTATATTAAATATGAATTATATTATTTGTAAAGTATGATTTTAAACCTTCAACTCATTCTTAGTTTGAATATTTGATATATATGATAGGATGAGTTTATGTTAAAACGTAAGGTTATATTGTCATATTGTTATGTTAATTTTATTACTTTTAATACTATTATTTTTAATTACGTCATCCGGTTCTTCCCCAATCAAATTGGTTGAACCGGTCGATCCGTGAACCTCTCATTCTTCCGGTTCGTTGTCCGGTCTGATTTTCACAACCTTGATTTTATGTCTACTTTTCTCATTTGTCCTTGTTCCATTTTATTATCATCAAAATTTATATCTTTTGATTAGTTTAACACCCTATCTACAAAGCTTTTGTCATAAATTCATTTCAAACATGTTTGAATTCATTTTTTGTGGCTCTTTAAAAACGTAGTTTTGTTTAGTAGTAATCTTCTCATGCAAGGGTTAGATCTCTGAAATTGCTCATGCAAGGGTTAGATCTCTGAAATTGTTTACAATAAATTTCTAGATTATCCTAAAACTTTTAGAAGTGTTCTAAACATAATTTGTTATTTTATCTCACATCAATTTCAATTCAACATTAAATACCAATTAGCCTCTTTAAACAACTTATCTCAAAAGATCAATAACTTATCATGTTTGAAGTTACACGATATTATCATACATAATTTCTTTTGATTGCTTTCAAATTTAACTTGTTCTTTTTGTTGTGTGGTTAAACCTTCTCTTTGCATCATCGTAACAAAAAGAAAAATCTTTTCTAAAAAAAGTCTATTTTTGATTTGGCTGCTATTCATTTGATATAACTAGATGCTTATATCATTTCTTAAAGTATGGATTTGTTACTATATGATTGTCTAATTTTAAAGCAAGATTGCTTTTCCCATTATATCATTTCAAATTTTATACCCACCATGATTCTTCATATATCCTATCTTATTAAAACATACAAGTCCATTAAGTCATTGCCAATAAATATATTGTTTTCTATATGCATACTTAATAATTCATTCATTTCTTTAAGGAACATAAGTATAAATCACATTTATAATGTTCTTATTGATAATAAACTCACTAAGAATTATCTTCTCATCAGTTGATTCAGTAATAAGCAATAAAATGGCTTTAATAAATACCATATCAACCTATCACTTAACTTTTTCCATAAAAAAATTATTTTTAGTCTCTTTCCACTATCATCCTTGTCATATTTATATTACTTACCTTTCAACTTACAACAACAAAGATAAATGTACATGACATAATTTGTGATGGATGTAAAACTGATAGTGTTCAGTAATGTTAATTATCATGTGATATTTTATTATTATAGGTTGACGCGTCTAAATCTTTTATACGAAGAATGGATATATAAGTTAGGCGATAATTTCTAAAGTTAAATTAAATTATTAAATTGGGGAAGTTTGATTGGAGTATCATTCAATAAGAGAATTTCATGAAGACTTGTAGGTTTTTTAGAACTATAATTAGATTAATTTTGCTATATGAATTTGATTCTCATAACAAAATTTCACTACAAAATTGAGTTTTCTCAAAATGAGAATGTTAAGATTGATGTGTGACAATTTAGGAAGGGCATATGATAGGAAGTACTTCTTGAAATAGAAGAAAACCTTGGCTGAAATTGAATTTTAGCGAGCCCAAAACAGTAAACAAGGAAGATCTTGGTGGAATCATACAAGAGAAAGTTTTTAATTGATGATAACGGCATAACACTAGAGTCCCAAACACGCTAAGAACAATCTAAATTCTGCAAACAACACATTCCCCTAACCCTAGAAATTCACATACTTAAAGCAAACAATAAATAACAAATACCGAAATAGCCCTCCACCATTTCTCTCCCAAATCTGCCATATTTCCTTAAATATTTTCCTCTCAAATTAGCCCTCAAATAAACCCCCCAAATGTGCCCTCTTCAATTATGAAACATTTTTTAATTAATCTTCTACAAATCAGCCCCCAAATATGCCATCTTCAATTAGGAAATATTTCCTAATTAATCCCCTTCAAATCAGCCCCCTCTCCTGCGGCTCTCGCTCCTGCCGTATCAATACTCCCCCCTCAAAAAAAAGAAAAGAAAAGAAAAGAAAAAAAAGCGCATTGTCCTTAAGATGGAAGGATAGAAAATGACTGAGGAACACCTTGTCTCTGGCCAACTCTAAATCTCGGACGTCCTCCAGGTTTTGCAGCTCCACAATGTAGCCCTGCCTTGCTCATTGTATTTCCTTGACCATGATTTTGAGTGAAAACATAGTTTTGGACAGGCTAGGATCCCCTCTAATGATCACTTTACTCCTTCAATCTTGAACTGCATCGTTAGCGTTTGCCAATCAATTGATCTTTCCAACTTCTACAGCCATTTTATTCTCGACATTAGTGCTCCCTAGCTCCAATGGGAGAAAGTCCTCCCTCACCTTGAATCCATGTATGGTCAGAACCATCCCCTACACACTCCTTTGCCTGTCATCGTCTTCCCAGTGCTCATTATCACCCCATAGCACCCTATGTCCTCTAGTTTGACCCTCAATTGCTCTACTACTTGGTTGGATATGAAGTTGTGGGCAGCTCCACTGTCTATCAACACTACTACCTCTCTATCTGCTATTTCTCCTCTCACTTTCATGATGTGATTCGGAGTGAATCCACCACTGAGTTCAAGTAGTCCTCTGCCATGTCTAAATGTAGCTTTTCCACCTCTACCGATGCCTCATTCCCACCTCCCTCCTCAACCTCCTCATCATCACAGAGGGTGAGAACCAGAAGAGTTAGGTCCTTACACCCGTGGCTCGGTGTATAACTCTCATCATATCTAAAACTAACCCTTTTGACACCTACCTTTCTGTAAGGCGCTTGAAGATGTCTCCAAGGTGATATGCCGAACTCCAGTGCCTTTCTCCTTTGGTGCTTCCCTCTGAAACGACATCGTCTGGGTTCTTGGTGCCAGGTTTGTAGAGGTACCCCTGTAAGCCCCTCCCATGATGTGCTACTGCTGGCCTTCTCCCTCTGATATTTTTCCTCCACCCTCTGAGCAAGCACTATTGTCTCTCTCAGCCTTCTAGGTCTTAGCACCCTGAGTTGTGCTCGTATGTCTTCCCTAAGCCCTTTCATGCAATTCCCTTCCAACCCTTCTTCAGAAATTCCTTTCAGTCTTCCTGACAATAGTTGAAACTTCTCCTGATACTCCATGACTGTCCTCTCTTGAGTTAGGGCATAGAACTATTTGTGGAAATCTCCTTCCTTAATGTCTCGGAAACACTTCAACAAACACTCCTTAAATCCCCCCCCCCCCTCTGAATAGATCGAATATCGAGCCTCCCTCAACTGAAACCAAGCTAGGGCTTTTCCCTCCAAACATAGCCCTCCCGCTATGAGTTTTTCCCCTTCCGTCGGGCCATTAATCGCAAGTAATGCTCTACCCGATACACCAAACCTTGAGCATCTTTCCCTTCAAACATTGGCATCTTCAATTTTCTCATTCTTGCATCCATACCCCATCTTTAGATGCCTTCACCCATCCGAAACAAGGAAAAAAAAAAAGCTCCATTAAAACTCTATTGGATTATAAATTGAGAGGGTGAGAACCTAGTTGCGAAGATATTTATAATCTCCTTCCTATTCAATTAATGGAACCTTCTCTTCAATCTTTAGTGTGTGTAGGACAGCCACCAGACCACCTAGAAAACTGTGTACTTGTTTCTTTTCTTAATCTCCTATTCATCCTCTAGATGCTCAATATCAGCTTCATTGACAATGTATAATATGACTAGAGTTTAACAAATCATTGTAGATGTCAGTACTTGTTAGGACTTCATACTTTTTTATATGGTATGTTGTTGACTACGATCTTTATGAATTGCTGCAATAACAGAATATCTAGATCATATTGCACTTTCCATTTTAAAAGGTTATATCTGAAAATGGTTGCGATGGAGTATTCATTTGAGATGAAAAATCTATTACCAATTTACCAAATCTGTTTACTCTAGGAAATAGGAGGGATTCTTCAACTATGGTATGATGAAATTTTAAGTGCATGCCAATTTTGCAGTTTTTTGTTTATCTTTATTCTTCTTTTGGTTAGAAAATAAATACTAAATTTGGTGTTATTACTTTCCATCTTTCAAAGAGATAGCATGGGTGTGAATGCCCTAAACAAGATTTCTTTTGTTTGAAAACTTTTATTTGTTTAGATAGTTTATTTTGTCTATTAAACTAGTAAACCTGTTCAATCTTCTTAAATTTGTAGTTGTGTGATCTTTACATCTGTAACTCATATGTTACTAAACATCGAATATGTTAATTGTAGGGAGAGGCATTGGTGATGGGATACGATGACATGGGGTGAGTTAACAATTATATTAACATTTAAATGTTAAAGGCATCAACAATTTTGTATGTGGCACACTTTTCATAATATCATTATATTTTTGTCAGGTTAGCTTGATTTTCATCTCTTGCACATCGTAACAAAAGAAAAATCTTTTCTAAAAAAGTCTATTTTTGATTTGGCTGCTATTCTTTTATATAACTAGATTGCATATCATCTTAAAGTATGGATTTGTTACTAAATGATTGTCTAATTTTAAAGCAAGATTGCTTTTCCCATTATATCATTTCAAATTTTATACCCACCATGATTCTCATATATCTATCTTATTAAAACATACAAGTCCATTAAGTCATTGCCAATAAATTATTGTTTTCTATATGCATACTTAATAATTCATTCATTTCTTTAAGGAACATAGTATAAATCACATTATAATGTTCTTATTGATAATAAACTCACTAAGAATTATCTTCTCATCAGTTGATTCAGTAATAAGCAATAAATGGCTTTAATAAATACCATATCAACCTATCACTTACTTTTTCCATAAAAAAATTATTTTTAGTCTCTCTTTCCACTATCATCCTTGTCATATTTATATTACTTACTTTCAACTTACAACAACAAAGATAAATGTACATGACATAATTTGTGATGGATGTAAAACTGATAGTGTTCGTAATGTTAATTATCATGTGATATTTTATTATTATAGGTTGACGCTCTAAATCTTTTATACGAAGAATGGATATATAAGTTAGGCGATAATTTCTAAGTTAAATTAAATTATTAAATGGGGAAGTTTGATTGGAGTATCATTCAATAAGAGAATTTCATGAAGACTTGTAGGTTTTTTAGAACTATAATTAGATTAATTTTGCTATATGAATTTGATTCTCATAACAAATTTCACTACAAAATTGAGTTTTCTCAAAATGAGAATGTTAAGATTGATGTGTGACAATTAGGAAGGGCATATGATAGGAATACTTCTTGAAATAGAAGAAAACCTTGGCTGAAATTGAATTTAGCGAGCCCAAAACAGTAAACAAGGAAGATCTGTGGAATCATACAAGAGAAAGTTTTTAATTGATGATAACGGCATAACACTAGAGTCCCAAACACGCTAAGAACAATCAAAATTCGCAAACAACACATTCCCCTAACCCTAGAAATTCACATACTTAAAGCAAACAATAAAACAAATACCGAAATAGCCCTCCACCATTTCCCTCCCAAATCAGCCATATTTCCTATATATATTTCCTCCTCAAATTAGCCCTCAAATAAACCCCCCAAATGTGCCCTCTTCAATATGAAACATTTTTAATTAATCTTCTACAAATCATACATAGCTGCTCCTCGCCGTCTCTGCAATCTTCCGCCTCTTCTCTTCATCCGCCAACTTTCCAGATGGCATCAAACTCCTCGTCTTCCTCTCTTCTCCGCCGCCCTTACAAGACGTGGATCCCGTGGGTTGCATACCAAATCAAGATCCGACGGTCGGTTGCTTTCATCCATGAGACACTACTGTGTGATTCTTTCTATTTTATTCTAAAGGTGAGATTCCCCCCCCCCCCCCTTTGCTTCACTGCCATCTCTACACGTCACACGTTTTCCTTCCCATCTCTACACGTCACACGTTTTCCTTCCCATCTCTGGAGAACCAAAAACCAAGGTAAGGAATTCTCGATTTAATTTTCTGTTTAGTTTTCTGATATTTTTTATGAAGTTGGTAGATTTGCGTACCGACCTAGATGTTGATATGTTGAGCTGCTCGGTGGATCTAATGGGTCTTCTGTGATCTAACATTGAATCGATCAGTTCTTCTAATTTAAGTACTTATTGATGCCAATACGGACGTTGTTTGCCGATGAGGATGAGGTTGAGGTTGAGGTTCTAAGTCTGTGGGGATAGAAGAAGAGTGACGATGAGCCTCCTCATATTGATCCTGACCAATTCATTAAGATTTTTTTTTTTGGGGAAATTCCCATTAAGATTATCATAGTGGATAAATTAAATATTATATTATGGTATTTAATAGTTAAAAAATATTTAATAAAATTTGATACAATTTTTATTTAGAATTGTTATTTATTAGCGTATTATTTTTTTTGAAAAAAATTGACATTTACATCATTTTTTTTCATCTCAATATGTAAGGGTATAAAGGTAATTTATTCCCATACAACTGCAGCACAGCAACTTAAAGTTATACTTCCCAAACAAAATATACTACTTTATGTACAGCAATTTCTGAAAGTAACTTCTATACAATAACTTTGCAACCTACTTTACCGACAGCTGCAGCCGTCCCAAATGCACCCTTAAAGATAGGATACGAAATGAGCATATATGTGAAAATGTTAGTGTATTTCCAGTGGAAGATAAGATTAGAGAAAGTCACCTTAGATGGTTCGGTTGCATAAAACGTCGGCCTTCCGATGACTCTATTAGGAATGTAGATGTATTAGATTTTACTTATATTAAAAAAGGTAGATGTAGACCTAAAAAGGTTTGGTTAGAAAATATTAGACATAACCTTTCTTTACTAAATTTAGATGAGAATTTGACCTTTAACATGACACAATGGAGAAAAATAATCCATGTAGTCGACTCAACATAATGGGATAAAGGCTTGTTTGTTGTTAGTTAAACAAGTATCAACAATGTTTTATTCACTATGCTTTATCACATGACCCAACTTATTATGTGACTTCTTTTTCCATGTGAATTTAAGAGCTTATATAGACAAAAGCAATGCTAACATATAGTGTCTAAGTGATGTAGGACTAAAAGACCAAGGTGAAGTTCTCAAGTTCACTATACATACACTACATATTTCTACATATATTTTTTAATTAAAATTTAATAATGCAAATAATATTTAATATTTGTCTAATATTTTTTTCATTTTATTTAGTTATATAATATAAAAATTGATTTATTTTTATTTTTATCTATTTTTTAATGATAAATAATATAACATGTATTTATAGATGTAATTTTATAATGTAAATTTTATATACTTTTATATATATAATTATATCCAAATATATAACATAAATTAGAAATTATTTACATTAAATTTAAAAATATGTATTGTAAACTAAATTTTATATTAAATATGAATTATATTATTTGTAAAGTATGATTTTAAACCTTCAACTCATTCTTAGTTTGAATATTTGATATATATGATAGGATGAGTTTTATGTTAAACGTAAGGTTATATTGTCATATTGTTATGTTAATTTTATTACTTTTAATACTATTATTTTTAATTACGTCATCCGGTTCTTCCCCAATCAAATTGGTTGAACGGTCGATCCGTGAACCTCTCATTCTTCCGGTTCGTTGTCCGGTCTGATTTTCACAACCTTGATTTTTTGTCTACTTTTCTCATTTGTCCTTGTTCCATTTTATTATCATCAAAATTTATATCTTTTGATTAGTTTAACACCTATCTACAAAGCTTTTGTCATAAATTCATTTCAAACATGTTTGAATTCATTTTTTGTGGCTCTTTAAAAACGTAGTTTTGTTTAGTAGTAATCTTCTCATGCAAGGGTTAGATCTCTGAAATTGCTCATGCAAGGTTAGATCTCTGAAATTGTTTACAATAAATTTCTCTAGATTATCCTAAAACTTTTAGAAGTGTTTCTAAACATAATTTGTTATTTTATCTCACATCAATTTCAATTCAACATTAAATACCATTAGCCTCTTTTAACAACTTATCTCAAAAGATCAATAACTTATCATGTTTGAAGTTACACGATATTATCATACATAATTTCTTTTGATTGCTTTCAAATTTAACTTGTTCTTTTTGTTGTGTGGTTAAACCTTCTCTTTGCATCATCGTAACAAAAAGAAAAATCTTTTCTAAAAAAAGTCTATTTTTGATTTGGCTGCTATTCATTTGATATAACTAGATGCTTATATCATTTCTTAAAGTATGGATTTGTTACTATATGATTGTCTAATTTTAAAGCAAGATTGCTTTTCCCATTATATCATTTCAAATTTTATACCCACCATGATTCTTCATATATCCTATCTTATTAAAACATACAAGTCCATTAAGTCATTGCCAATAAATATATTGTTTTCTATATGCATACTTAATAATTCATTCATTTCTTTAAGGAACATAAGTATAAATCACATTTATAATGTTCTTATTGATAATAAACTCACTAAGAATTATCTTCTCATCAGTTGATTCAGTAATAAGCAATAAAATGGCTTTAATAAATAAATATATCAACCTATCACTATCACTACTTTTTCCATAAAAAAATTATTTTTAGTCTCTTTCCACTATCATCCTTGTCATATTTATATTACTTACCTTTCAAACTTACAACAACAAAGATAAATGTACATGACATAATTTGTGATGGATGTAAAACTGATAGTGTTCAGTAATGTTAATTATCATGTGATATTTTATTATTATAGGTTGACGCGTCTAAATCTTTTATACGAAGAATGGAGATATAAGTTAGGCGATAATTTCTAAAGTTAAATTAAATTATTAAATTGGGGAAGTTTGATTGGAGTATCATTCAATAAGAGAATTTCATGAAGACTTGTAGGTTTTTTAGAACTATAATTAGATTAATTTTGCTATATGAATTTGATTCTCATAACAAAAATTTCACTACAAATTGAGTTTTCTCAAAATGAGAATGTTAAGATTGATGTGTGACAATTTAGGAAGGGCATATGATAGGAAGTACTTCTTGAAATAGAAGAAAACCTTGGCTGAAATTGAATTTTAGCGAGCCCAAAACAGTAAACAAGGAAGATCTTGGTGGAATCATACAAGAGAAAGTTTTTAATTGATGATAACGGCATAACACTAGAGTCCCAAACACGCTAAGAACAATCTAAATTCTGCAAACAACACATTCCCCTACCCTAGAAATTCACATACTTAAAGCAAACAATAAATAACAAATACCGAAATAGCCCTCCACCATTTCTCTCCCAAATCTGCCATATTTCCTTAAATATTTTCCTCTCAAATTAGCCCTCAAATAACACCCCCAAATGTGCCCTCTTCAATTATGAAACATTTTTTAATTAATCTTCTACAAATCAGCCCCCAAATATGCCATCTTCAATTAGGAAATATTTCCTAATTAATCCCTTCAAATCAGCCCCCTCTCCTGCGGCTCTCGCTCTGCCGTATCAATACTCCCCCTCAAAAAAAAAGAAAAGAAAAGAAAGAAAAAAAAAGCGCATTGTCCTTAAGATGGAAGGATAGAAAATGACTGAGGAACACCTTGTCTCTGGCCAACTCTAAATCTCGGACGTCCTCCAGGTTTTGCAGCTCCACAATGTAGCCCTGCCTTGCTCATTGTATTTCCTTGACCATGATTTTGAGTGAAAACATAGTTTTGGACAGGCTAGGATCCCCTCTAATGATCACTTTACTCCTTCAATCTTGAACTGCATCGTTAGCGTTTGCCAATCAATTGATCTTTCCAACTTCTACAGCCATTTTATTCTCGACATTAGTGCTCCCTAGCTCCAATGGGAGAAAGTCCTCCCTCACCTTGAATCCATGTATGGTCAGAACCATCCCCTACACACTCCTTTGCCTGCCATCGTCTTCCCAGTGCTCATTATCACCCCATAGCACCCTATGTCCTCTAGTTTGACCCTCAATTGCTCTACTACTTGGTTGGATATGAAGTTGTGGGCAGCTCCACTGTCTATCAACACTACTACCTCTCTATCTGCTATTTCTCCTCTCACTTTCATGATGTGATTCGGAGTGAATCCACCACTGAGTTCAAGTAGTCCTCTGCCATGTCTAAATGTAGCTTTTTCCACCTCTACCGATGCCTCTTCCCACCCCCTCCTCAACCTCCTCATCATCACAGAGGGTGAGAACCAGAAGAGTTAGGTCCTTACACCCGTGGCTCGGTGTATAACTCTCATCATATCTAAAACATAACCCTTTTGACACCTACCTTTCTGTAAGGCGCTTGAAGATGTCTCCAAGGTGATATGCCGAACTCCAGTGCCTTTCTCCTTTGGTGCTTCCCTCTGAAACGACATCGTCTGGGTTCTTGGTGCCAGGTTTGTAGAGGTACCCCTGTAAGCCCCTCCCATGATGTGCTACTGCTGGCCTTCTCCCTCTGATATTTTTCCTCCACCCTCTGAGCAAGCACTATTGTCTCTCTCAGCCTTCTAGGTCTTAGCACCCTGAGTTGTGCTCGTATGTCTTCCCTAAGCCCTTTCATGCAATTCCCTTCCAACCCTTCTTCAGAAATTCCTTTCAGTCTTCCTGACAATAGTTGAAACTTCTCCTGATACTCCATGACTGTCCTCTCTTGAGTTAGGGCATAGAACTATTTGTGGAAATCTCCTTCCTTAATGTCTCGGAAACACTTCAACAAACACTCCTTAAATCCCCCCCCCCCTCTGAATAGATCGAATATCGAGCCTCCCTCAACTGAAACCAAGCTAGGGCTTTTCCCTCCAAACATAGCCCTTCCGCTATGAGTTTTTCCCCTTCCGTCGGGCCATTAATTGCAAAGTAATGCTCTACCCGATACACCAAACCTTGAGCATCTTTCCCTTCAAACATTGGCATCTTCAATTTTCTCATTCTTGCATCCATACCCCATCTTTAGATGCCTTCACCCATCCGAAACAAGGAAAAAAAAAAAAGCTCCATTAAAACTCTATTGGATTATAAATTGAGAGGGTGAGAACCTAGTTGCGAAGATATTTATAATCTCCTTCCTATTCAATTAATGGAACCTTCTCTTCAATCTTTAGTGTGTGTAGGACAGCCACCAGACCACCTAGAAAACTGTGTACTTGTTTCTTTTCTTAATCTCCTATTCATCCTCTAGATGCTCAATATCAGCTTCATTGACAATGTATAATATGACTAGAGTTTAACAAATCATTGTAGATGTCAGTACTTGTTAGGACTTCATACTTTTTTATATGGTATGTTGTTGACTACGATCTTTTATGAATTGCTGCAATAACAGAATATCTAGATCATATTGCACTTTCCATTTTAAAAGGTTATATCTGAAAATGGTTGCGATGGAGTATTCATTTGAGATGAAAAATCTATTACCAATTTACCAAATCTGTTTACTCTAGGAAATAGGAGGGGATTCTTCAACTATGGTATGATGAAATTTTAAGTGCATGCCAATTTTGCAGTTTTTTGTTTATCTTTATTCTTCTTTTGGTTAGAAAATAAATACTAAATTTGGTGTTATTACTTTCCATCTTTCAAAGAGATAGCATGGGTGTGAATGCCCTAAACAAGATTTCTTTTGTTTGAAAACTTTTATTTGTTTAGATAGTTTATTTTGTCTATTAAACTAGTAAACCTGTTCAATCTTCTTAAATTTGTAGTTGTGTGATCTTTACATCTGTAACTCATATGTTACTAAACATCGAATATGTTAATTGTAGGGAGAGGCATTGGTGATGGGATACGATGACATGGGGTGAGTTAACAATTATATTAACATTTAAATGTTAAAGGCATCAACAATTTTGTATGTGGCACACTTTTCATAATATCATTATATTTTTGTCAGGTTTAGCTTGATTTTGTATTACTTTGGTCATTTGACTTTATTTTCATTTATATTCATTAAAAGGATAATTGATGCAACATTTGTATAAATCAAAAATTTTGGCATATTTTAATTTTAGCTTCTAGAAAGTTAAATTTTCATAAATTATGAAGCTAGAGTTGATTTGAAAGGGCTATGAATGAAAAAGGTTTGGGTTTGATGCCATTTTTGTTAGATCATTTTCAAAAGAGTAAATTACATCTAGCCCCTAAGATTGAGGGCATGCTTCACATTTGTTCATATTTTAAAAACCTAATAGTTGGGCACCAAAGATTGATTATGCACTTCAAATTGGTTGTTCGTTGACCAAATTGTTAGATATTATATGGATTTTTAAAACGCCCTTTTACTTATAAGACCAATTGAAAGACCTAGTGATGTAGAACATAAGTGCAACAAATGATTTGATTAAGAAACTTGCACGCTTAAAATTTAAAGAACAATTATAAGAAAAATTATATTGATTTAACGATAAGATAAAACAATAAGGTGATAAAATAAGCTTAGGTCAAATCACATGCATAGGAGTTAAGATTATAAAATAGTCAATTAATCTAACGTTGTATACATGGAAGGTTTTCAACAAAAAATCCCTACGCTAACAATAAGATTAGTCACTATGCAAGGGTCCCTCACTCAACTCCATAGATCACTAAGCTTTAACGGAGGCGAATAAACATGAACTTTCAAATCTTCCTGTGGATGAAATTTCTTTGCTACAATTTCTAGATTTCAGCTGCCGATGGTCCCAAGGTAACGTTCTGATACCAATTTGATAGGAAATACTTGAGTTCGCAAGCAACCCTAGCAATAATTAATAAAAATAGCGGAAATGATGCGAAGATCTTGATGAAATCAATCCAAAATGATATATTATAATAATGAAACAAAGCAAAAGCAAGCCCAAAGCAATATACAATTGATCCTCAATTCGAGAGGAGGATCGATCTCTCCGTCTCTTTAGACGATGAATCTAGAGCCCAAGACGCTAAAGAAAAACTCCAAGAGAACCACTCAAAGCATGCATAACCCTAACCCTGAACAAGCCATACTATTAATACATTGATTTCCTAATTCAAACATCCCTAATTCAAATTTTCCCTCTCACCCTAGCCACCCAACTCTCTCTCATCAAATTGCTCCTAGTGGATCCCCCTAGTGTGGGCGGCAAGAGCTAAAGGAGGCGGCACATGTCCGCCTCCTGTAGACCTGAGCCGACCTTTGGGCCGGCTAAACCGGTTTAGGATGAACCGACCTAACACTATTCCTAAATTTGTTGAAAATTTTGACAGCATGTGCACTTTACCCTCATGAGGTGTTAATGGGGAGAGAATTAAGCTAATCCTGACAATGCTAAGAAAGAAGACATCATGTTGAGTGTGGTGATGAGTTTATTTGTCTTTTATTTTTTCCACTACAAGAAAGATATGCTTGGGTAGTGCATGTGACACCTCGGCATGAGAACCTTCACTTCACTCTAAGAATGATGCTCATGGGTAGCTCTGCAACCTTTAGTTTTACGACAGTATAGTGCGTGCTTTGGCCTTCTCTTATGCTAGAAGTTAGCGGTCAATGGCACCAAGGCATCGATGGATTGTAGTGCGAACAACTTTTCAAGGGAAGATAGTTCTTATTATTAAAGAGGCACTTGGGACCCTTTCTTTACATGAGAATTCAGCCCCGCATATTTATAGAGGGGTAAGGGGGAGCGAGCTACTTTTAGTAAATAATTAAGGAGAAAATTGGCTCTTTACCTTCTTATACTATATATCATATTTTGGGACTAAATTTGTCATGTTTCACCCTACTTACTGCAACTTACCACCAATATGTATATATAACACATGTTGGTAGATTTATTTTGGGGGCTTCTTGTGACCTCTTTGCAACACGGAATTGATTTTGGTGCATAGGATGAATTGTTGTTCCGTGGAAAATTCTAGGAGCATCTATTTGGACCCGTCTTAAGATTGTAGATCGGATGAACCAACTTGACCCTAGGCTTTGATACATTGCCAAAATGTGGAATTGGTATAGAGGTCAACTGTTGGTTGAATCCGCCTTGAATTTAATGCAATTAGGAGAATTGAACTTGGGTACTTTTGGAGAAAACAAAGATGTGATGGCATGAAAGTATGCTGGATGAAGTGGAACCTATAATTTATGTGCAATAATCTCAAAGAGCCATTTGCCCTAAACTCCATCCAAATGACTTGGCTACTCTTGACCTTAACACCTTTCACAATGTTCAAAGTGTTAAAACAATAAAGTATTTGTCAGCACTGAAAATCCATCAGATTAGAAAATAAAGATGTTGTTGAGCTTTCATTGGTGATTGGAAACTTGAATCTCTATTCTTTGTACGACAGAATGGAAAAATCTATGCATTTTCATTTGATAGTTTACAGGAATTTTTACTATGTTCTTAAGCTAATGTAGGTCTACGCAATTAGAATCCACTCCTTCAAGGGATTGAAGTGCTGAAAAAAACACTATATATTTTTTTGGTATTTAAATTTCCATTACTGCAGGATGGCACTTCTTTGTCTGCATCTTTTGGTAATTTATGCACATGAATTTATATTTCTGTTGGTTGAATGCTTGATCTTTGCTTAGATTTTCACTCTTTATAAATGCCATCCTTTTTCAGATATGAGCTTTGGAAACCATACCTTAGATCTATGATGGAGTGCGACATGAAGGAAGTTAGCATGGGTTCAAAGAGTAAATCTCAAGTGTTGGAAAGTTGCTTGCAACAGATGAAAGCTTGTTTCTTAGATGTAAGAGAATTCTTTCTGATACTATCAATACAATAATGTATTTTTATCACCTGTTCAAGTTAATGGAGGTCAATTATTGGCCAGTTAAGGAAATGGTGTACTGATGTGCTTCATTTATTATTAGTTGATTCAATGCAAATAATTTGTGTGCTCCTTTTCATACACTGTTGTTTGCAAGCTTATCTTTTGTCATTTTCCTGGATTCATTTTTTGAGAGGCCAGTGATACTGACATAGTAGAATGTTGTCTTATTTGTATCATCCTTGTGCTGCAAGTTTGTATTTTTTGTTATATTAATTTCTTTCATGCGCTGATGTTATGGGAGATTACAATCTTGGTTATCATGTCTTACCCAAATGCTGAGTGAATGAATCAATTTGAAACCTTGCACTCGGGTTAATCTTTAAGTTTTGTGTTTTCCAGAAACTGTAACTTGGACCTTAACTTTTTCTTTTTTTAATTTTATAATTTCTGAAGAAGCATGTTTGATCAATCTTTTTAGCACTTTAAAATTTATATGGCGCTATTCTGTTTAGGCTGGGAAGTATCTTGCGTATTTACCTGTTCGATATGCAACTGGATACCATTTAGATATAATGAAGAAGGCATGCCTGAATTCATGGTTAGTTGACTGCATTGTGAATTAGATGTCATTGTGATGTGATACAATCCATGCGAAGATGAATTTCATAATGAATTTGCACGCTTAATTTTGAGAGCACAATAATAAGCAAGATCTTATGCGGAATCGAACGATAAGATAAATATTAAGTGGCACTTAGCTTAGGTTAAATCACATGAATAAAAGTTAAGTTCAAAAGATAGCCAACTTGATCCGACATTGCATACATGGATCGTTCCAACAATAAATTCCAATACTAACAATAAGATTAGTCTATGAAAGATCTCTCACACAACTCTTCCTATTACTAGGTTCTAGCGGCGAATAATTGACATGATCTTCAAGAATCCATTAATAATCATAAACGAAATGTAAACTAGGAAGATAAGGGCGTTAGGGAAAGAGTTTCACCCAATGAATGAAATAATACGACGTTCCGGTGGTGTTTTGTTGGTTGGATCAGAAGTAGGGGTTGTTTGACAGCTTCTTGGATGACTTGGACAGCCACAATCCACGAACAACTCCTTGGGCAGCAAGTTTTCTACATGGGAGAACGATTTCCAGCCGTCGGGCCTTTAATGGTTGCTCCCGGAGTGGCTGGGACAACAGCTTTGACAGCAGGAACAACAGTTTGTCTTGTAGAAAACTTCAAGACAGCATGTAGAATCTGTCCGGAATGCAGAAATCTGTTCTGGACAACAACCTATATTGCTCAGAAAAGCCTTGGGCAGCTTCTTTATGATGCTGGAAAACTTTGGACGGCAACCTGTGATCCTCAGGGATGCAGGACAGCAAGATGCTCTTGCTGGACTGAGGGAACAACTAGCAGGAATTTTAGGAAAAGAGGAAGGCAGCGTGGGGAGAGAAGTAACCCAAGAGGCTTTGAATGTTTCAGCCAACAGCAGGTTGACATTCCAATCCTTTCCCAAGATGTGCACTCTCGTGGACAGATGTGGAGGAAATTCAATAAAGGAGGCGGGAAGCTGGGAGAAAAATGGTAAGTATTTCCTAATTCTAATTCTCAGAGTTTGAAATCTGGAATAAAAGCTGAAGTTTCGTTTGAGAGGAAAGGTATTTAGGAGGCATTTAAGAGGTATTTAAGTGGTGGTGAGGTGGCAATTAGAGAGAGAAACAATGAGGGTGAGGTGGCCGGCCACATGGGGAGAGAAAAGGCTTGGAGGTTTTAAGTAGGTGGGGACCACTAGTCTTAATTTTAGGATTTTAATAAAATCTGAAATTAAATTTCAGTTTTATTTGGGAAGAGATTCCTAAATTAAAGACATTCAATTAGATTGAATTCGAATTTCAAATTCGAAATTTAAAATCCAATTAAATTGAAGGCATGATTTAGGGAAGCAATTTAGGAAACAATTAATGGCTCATAACCATTTGAATCTCAATTTTGAAATTCAAAGGAGGGGCAAGAGGCGGCGGCAGGAAGGGGGAAGAGAGCCGGCGGGCTGGCCGGCGGGTTGGGCTGGCTGGTGGCTGCTGGCTGCTGGTCGGCGGATTGGGGTTGCAGGCCGGTGGCCTGGACAATCCAGGGAGGGGGCGGCGGCAAGAGCAAGGGAGGGGAGATTGTGGGGAAAATTCTTGGGATCCAAAGCATGAAACTCCATTCTCCCACTAGTGGCTTCAATCCAAATCTTCACAACAACGAATTGATCAAGATAACTAAAAGAAAACGAAAGAACAAGAAAAACCTAGAACTCACAAAGAGATCTAGCTTCTCCTATGAACTCACTAAGAGATCGTGGAGGTTTGCACTCACAAAGAGAACATGAAATGTAGAACTCACAAAGAGATCAAAGTAGAAATTTTCATTTTCAATAATCATCATCCCTTTCCAAGAGGAAGGGGAGGGCTTAAATAGCCAAATACATGAGGGAAAATAAAAGACACAATTGCCCCTAGGGCAAACATAAAACAAAGCTCTCAAGTGAGGGTAGAATGGAAAAGTACAAATAACAAATAAAATACATGAAAATAAATAGACACGATCGTAGCCGTTGATCTTCGATGTCCTCATCACATTGGTTTGAATCTTGAAAAGAAATCTCACTACATAGCAATGGTAAGGCTACATACGTGAACTCCTCTTTAGGCTATGAAAGGACATTAATTTTATGCGCTTGATCACCCTTTGGGGATATTTAACTAATTCCACCTATGCTTTTCTATATACAATGCACAGCTGATTTTAGAGGTCCCTTTTTGGAAGATTTATTCTTTAATTTCAGCATTAATCTAATTCTTTTTTTGCTTCTAGAGCTGCGGTCTTCGTTGTTGTAGTTTTATCTCAATTTGCTACTTATATTGGACTGTTAAAGCTAAATTTAAGCATACATAAGCTCCTATTCTCTATAAGAAGGCCTATCTAGTGCAAGAGGCATCCGCTAATGTGTGGTTTAGGAAGGACACAATCTTACATCTATGTTGCATAGAGGATTTTTCCATGATTTTAGAGGATTTTTCCATGATTTTACTGTTGGCCTCCAAATCATGATGGATGCAACCTAAACATTGACCAAGGCTTTCCCTCTCTGCTATGTTTATATGCATATGTTTTTCAATGTGTATATTTGGTAATTTGGCTAGAACCTTGTATTATCTTCAGGCAAGACAGAACAAAATAAAGCTCTTAGATGCAATGGAAATGTTCTTTGAGAGGTATTGTAAATTTTTAGCCTTATTTTTTCATGGTTCAAGTTTTTCCAATTCATTCTATTTTCACCAGATCTGGCAGATCTGGAGATGCACAAAATTTTGGAGCAACTGTGATGCAATGCGGTGTTTGTAATGAATCAGATATGTTACTTAAACGTAGGCCGGTAATAAATTGATTGATTTATAAGTTTTAGAGCAAATCATTCTGAGAAGTTTTTGTTCGTAATATTTACTTTTATTTACAGAATGGTGATTTCATGGTCGGTTGTCAGCGTTTCCCTCTTGTGAGTTTCTCTTTATCAGTTCTGCAAACCTTTAAGAATATTATATCTGTAATACAGCATTATGCTACTCAAATTTATTTAAAGAAATGTATCAATTATTTAATTAATCTATAAGCAGCAGTAATTTAATTGATTCCATTTGCTCTGGTCAAACTCTTATGCTTTGCGTGGTATTTTAAGCCTTTGCCATGAAGCCTCCAAAATAGTTTACTGAGTCATGATAAACTCTCTTTTTAACGACATATGAGTTATTATTTTCTGACCTAATTTTTATCTATGGTACCAATTTTATCCTAAACTTTTAACATGTTTTTATGGGCAAATGAACAAATGATACCGTATCCATAACTGTTGTTTTGATCGTGGAGATTTGTTGAACAAATGCTCATGATCTACACGTGTGGATTAAGAATTGCAGTAAGGTTAAGAAGATTTGAGGCCAACTTGACATTACTTGACTTCTTAACCTAACTGAACCCGCACTAAGCTGAAAATAACCAGAGACTTGAAATTGTGGTCCTATTGGACTCAGTTTAAAAGGTTCAGGTGATTAGATTATTTTAGGCTGGGTATCAAGTGGTTATAATCTGCAAGATGATTGGTTAGTTGGGTACAAACTTTAGTAGCTTTTTTTGTAAGGGTAAGTTGCGGTAGATCCCTGAGGTATTCAATCTTGCGCATTTGAAATTTCATGAAGGTCTTATTCTTCAACTTAGTACCCAGAACATAATGATATTAGTGGATTACCGTTAGTCTTAAGCATGTGATCATGCATATGATGCGGAAGTGAATGCGACACATTTTTGTTGGCCATAATACGGTAAGTGAATATTTAACATTTCGCTTGGGTTTTCTTAGTAGAAGAAAAATCTGAAGTGGGATAAACCCTTTTTAGCTTTTCAGAATAATTTTTCCTTTGTTCTTGATGAGAAATCTGGTAAAAAAG
The DNA here is from genome assembly GCA_022539455.1 of Dendrobium nobile. Classification (NCBI taxonomy): domain Eukaryota; kingdom Viridiplantae; phylum Streptophyta; class Magnoliopsida; order Asparagales; family Orchidaceae; genus Dendrobium; species Dendrobium nobile. The sequence continues at coordinate 6,114,837 of CM039727.1, forward strand.
GACAAATGTCTGTGGATCAAATTTTGAATCCTTCTCAAAATATTGGACAAGAAGATTGAACGAGCCAAAAAATCCCTTGACAAATGTGTGTTTTTTAGCCTTACCAGGAATCCTGTCACAAATGTGAGTAAAAAAAAACTATTGTGATGTGAATAATAGTAGCATCCATTTTTAGTAACCCTCAATTTTGACTCAGATTTTGCCTCACAGGAAGAAGTATGATGGGAGATGATGGTTACTAATGTGTGAAAGCTTCACATCATCTAAATAAGGCTCCCAAATGAGCTTATAATGTAGGGATATTTTCGGTATTAAAGGTAATATTAAAAGAATAATAATGGTGGAGACCTATATAATACACTATTCACTGTTAGGGACCCACTTGTAGTATTTTTAAAAATGTAGAACAACGTGAGATGTGGTCTACACTTCAGAAACATGTGTGCAATTTATCATTTTTGTAATGCAAAACTATTTGGCATAAATTTCATTGATATGTTTTTATTGTATAACTTAGCTCTAAAAATATGTGACATCCATTATTTATAAAAGTTGAACCATTAAATCACAAATCGAATTCTTCATTTCTTTTACTTAGAAAAGAAATTTCTTTTTTTAAGAAATATTGTAAGATAATTTCATGAGAAAGTTTGATTGCACAACATAAAAAAAGTAGTTATGAATATATTATTTTAATGATATAAAGAAAACATTGAAAGCAATAATTATCATAGGTGGATTCCCCTAAAAAATTGGCTCAGCTCGGCTTATCTACAACAACTACATAAGCATCGGCGATGATCAACTACACATTTGCAAAGGGAGATTAGGAATTGATCACTGGGCAGTACGAGAATATCAAAAACTTTGTTATAATGCGACTGAGCAATACAGTTGCACACATGAGATTGTCTGGTACCATTCCTCCAGTCTTTGTCCTAAAAAAAAGTTTATTTTTCTAGAAAATTAATGTACTGAGTTTGGTAAGCTAACCTTTAAAATGTTGGGTGCACTTGTGATCTAGGGAAATCATTGTTGTAGGCTTGTAATGACTATAGAAACACCATTTTCTGTAGTGTTAAGCATCTTCTTGTAATTCTTGATGTTTTTTATTCTCAAGTCGGTGCCATAAGAATTTTCTTCCTTCCTGCTTCCATTTGGTTTAATAACATCCAGTTCATGTATCATGACCGTGCTTAGTTTTCATAAAGCTCATGTAAATCCTTCTTATTTGCTTAAATTCAGCTACAATAGATATATTAGGTTTAGAAGATATATTTATATACTATCATTTTGCAAAGTTACCATTTGAGTGGCGTGGCAACTGTAGTTACTTTACTATATGCTATTGTTTAGCTTATGGACGACACATTCATTATAATACTATTTTGCAAGTAGTGCTTTAATGGATGGTATAATAAAGAATGCCTTTCACTTTCCTTCTGTGAGTATATTTTGGCTTTGTTCAGGGCATAACAGATGCCAAACTTTTTAAGTAAATTCCAAAGAAATCTGAAGATAGAGAATTTACGCTAATCCTTCTTAAGAATAGTAGCTTGTGAGTTTTTAAATTTCTGATGCATACATTGTAATATAATGAAATCAATTTATTTTCCAAAATAGTTGCTGATCAACATATGATGGGATTTTGAACACTTTAAACTCACTTTAGGGTTATTTGCCCTATTTTTCTGCTTAATTTTCTTTTATCATGCAGTGTAGGAACGTAGTTTGGCTTCCAGGAGCAATATCAGATGCAAATGTAACCGGCAATATTTGCCCCAGATGTACCCCAGGTCATCCAGAAATGAAATTACGTTTCTTTTCTTTGCTATTCTCATGGATATGCTTAATGCATTTACTTACTCCCTATCATACTCTCTAGATAAGCTTTTCAGTTTAGATATTTTATTTATTTATTTATTTATCTATTTTCTGGAGCACAGGCCCTGTTTTTCTTATTCAGTTTAAGTTTCGCCGAATGGAGATACCACCTAATTATGATGTTGACTATTTGGGTAAGCAGAGCATGGTTTTTATTTTTGTGAGAATGTTTGTATGTCCGTCTTTTATTTTCATAATATGTTGATCAGCAACTCTTTAACCTGTTTTTGAATAAAGATAATACTTTGTTTGTGTTGTCTCCAACTGGTCCTGATGCTGATTTTCTAGTTTCTAGGAAGCAAGTGCATTATGGTATGACACTGAATTGTTGGATTTGACAAAATTTGAAAATGTAGTACTGGCATTAAGTGTACAGTAGGTTAATTGGAATAGATACATTGAGACACCCTGGGCCTACACATGTGGACAATAATTAAACAAATAGCCATACATATGTTCATGCCTGCATTATTTAATGTAGTGATGAGGATATCCGACCATGGAAAGTTTATCAGATAAGGGGTTGAAAATCTACGACCATGATTGGACCACTTTATTTTTGAGTTATTATTTGTATTTAATTTATTTATGCATCTTTTCCATTTTTACCCTCACTTGAGTGAGTAGGCTTATGTGACCCCGGGGGCACTTTTGTCATTTAATTTGTTATTGTATTTTGACTATTTATAGCCCCTCTTCATTTTGAGGGATGTGATTATGAAGAAAAATTTTTGCACTTTGTTTCTTGGAGAATTGTGAGAGTTTAAAGTCCCTAGGGGGTGGACCGACAACTAAGGCTTCGTTTGGTTATTTTGTACTTTTGTAAAAGATAGGGGGGTTGGGGGGGACCGGCAACTAAGGCTTCGTTTGGTTATTTTGTACTTTTGTAAAAGACAGTTTTAAAAAATATTGAATCAGCAAATGGAGTTTTCTAACGGAGAAGCATATATAAAAAGCTTTTTCAAAATAGTAAAAAATGACAAAAAAGGAGTTATTGGGAACGTGATTTGACGAACCAAACAATAAAGAAGAAATAAATTTGTCGTTTTAAAACATAATAAGCACTAAAAACTTCCACTCAAACGAAGCCTAAGGAGGGGCAAGACGAAGTGGCAGCCTCCCTTCCCTCTTAGCCGTCGTCGACCAATCACCCCTCCATAACCCGGCGGCCTTTCTCCCTCCCGCCTTCCCCTCCTAGTCGCCGGCCATCCACCCCTCCACTTTCCCTCCACATTTTCAAACCAAGCAATCAAAACTTTTCAAACATAGCATATCATATCATAAAATTAAAAAGTCTTTAATTTCAGATTTCAATTCCTTTAAAATTTGAAATTTCTTTCCTAAAATAAGATGTGCTATTATAGGGAAGTTCCACCATTCATACCAATTTGAATTTTGAATAGGTGATACTCTAAATCTCCTTTCTTAATTTAAAATTCTAAATTCAGCATCCCCCTTAAATTTTCCAATCAATTTCCCCTAGACCGAGCCGCCCTTTCCCCCTCTCTCTCTCTCCACAATTACCACCTTTCCAATTTGGAGTCCCAATCAAAGCCCCATCAAGGGGCCGACCACTCCCTTCCCTCTCTCCTATTTGGGGAGATTCAAATTCAAAAATCCCAATCAATCTTCCCACTTAAAGTTGCCATTAATTCCCAATTATTCCCCACTAATTCTTGCCCTAATTGTCATGCCCATTAAGACAAGGAAATAGTTTCAGATTTTAATAAGTGATGGAATTAATTTCAGGATTTGGAATTTGCTTCCCTCCCTTATTCAAAACCCAAAACCTAGAATTAAAATTCCCTCCCCCTCCTCCCTATGGCCGGCGACCATTAGCATCCCATCCACTTTAATTATTCTTCCTAACCTCTTCCTCCCTCAAGAAAGAAGACGAAGTCACCACTCTTCCGTTGGGCCGGCTACACCTCAACCGTGAGGGCACATCAATCCATCGCCGACTACAAGGTATTGGATTCAAAGCGAGCTCACCGACGATCATCGCCCGGATCATGAAGAATGTTGGAGCAAAGTTCAGAAGCTTGAAGAAGGTGAACTCTCTTCCGAATCTATTTATCTTCTAACTCCTCAATTGTGGCATCATTAAAATTATGAAACTTCTCTGCCTAGCCCTCTATTATGAGCATGTGTGAGGGATCTTAGTAGTGACTATTCTAACTGTTAATCGAGGGATTTTCTTTGAAAAACCCCACGTTAAGCAAAGCTTGATTTGCCTCCTAGTTGATATTGGTATCAACTGTGGGGCATATCTAGACAACATAGTAAATTCGGCCTCATATTGCATAATGGAGCGATCACTCTGAACCAGTCTGATGAATCTATCTTGCATTTGCCTCCTAGTTGATATTGGTTCAAACCAGTCTCTAAACACATTTACAAATTCTCCTCAAAGTACCTGACCACTAGGTCTCCCTCCAAAAGTCCTCTGAATCTAACTTTGCCATCATCTCTCTACCTCTCCTTCAAAGATATAAGCAGCTAATGTCATCCTCCTATCCTCAGGACATGACATACCTTCAATAATTTTCTCAATCCTCATCCGTCAATTTTCTGCCTTTTTTGGTCCACCACCTGAGAATAAAGGTGGCCTCATGTCCTGAAATAGCTTTAGATACTTGTCCATAGGAGCACTCCCATTGCCACTAGCCTGATCTGTGTCATTGCTGTTATTATCTGAGCAAATATCTCCATAGTAGCATTGTTGCTACCACTTTGAGGTGCTGTTATTGCTGGTAGCTCCCTCTCTGTTTCACCCACATTGCCATTAGTGGCATTGTGCTCAAGATTCATAGTCCTAAGATATAAGACAATCATATGTCAGAAGAAGAGAAAGAAAAATTCACATAACATGCATCCTATACATTCTATGAGTTATACAATCATTCTATTGGCTCTTTCATTTTGATCAATATTTTTAAACCTTTGGCTCTTATACCACTCTTGTCACGACCCGGCCTGGTAAGCTCGAATTAACGAGGCGGGAACATACAATCGTACGGTTAATACTTAAAACTTTAATTCCAAAATTAACATAAACAAATATTCATTCAAATACAAAATATGAAAGAGCTACTAAACATCCATTTCGATCATTTTTATTACATCAGAAATAAAAAACTCATAACATAAAACATAACTACTACAAGTACTGTCATACATAATCCATCAAATTTAAGCAGGTTTTCTTGAAAAATATTCCCACAATCAGGGATGAGCTAACGCTCAACATGTAATAAATATTTCTATTAAATTCATAAAGTAAGGAATAAGAAACATTATGCTTAAAATTTTCATATGACAAGACTTAAATAACTTTATGAAAAAGTATTATAAATGTCAAGAATTGGTATTAAGTATGCACATTCTATATTAACTCCGAAGAGCTCTTTACCTTTTGCTCCGAGGAGCCCTTTATTATTTGTGTACTCCGTATCACCATAGACATTCTTTCATGCATTATTTATTATAGGGGAAATAATAATATGCATCAAATCATATTTTCCTATCTAATGTATTGTTTTCATGAAGTTTTACATGTTGACATTTAAATAAATCTAAAAGGAAAAATATGCCACACTAACTATCATTTGTTGCAGTATGAAATGTAATTAAATGACATGCTAATTTCAACTTAAAAAATATCAAAACATATGCATTTTTTAACATTTGAAGAGAAGATATATGAAATTAAAGAAATATTAATACCTACCTCAAAAAGCAAAGTAAACATTCTACGAGTACACTACGCTGCTTATGCTTAGAGCGTATACCTTCCCTTGTATCCAACTCCTAAAGTTAATTGCAAAATATTATTACTAACTCATTAATCATAATACATTTTCATTAAATAAATATTTTAATATTAATTAATTATTTTCGGTTTTACTTAAAAACTATGTTTTTGAAAATTATATTTTCATTATTTCCATCCTATAAGCATGCCAAAATTCCCCTTTTTCCTAATTAATAATTAGGTTAGTATATTTTCGGATTATTTTAATAAAAAAATTAGAAAAAAATACAATTTTGTGAAAATACTTAATTTTATTCTTAAGATCATTTGGAACAAAAATCATTAAGGAATTTTCTTAGAAATAAAATAAAAAAATATGAAAAAACCCTAATTTTCTAAACTCACTAAAAAATTGGGGAAAACTTCATTTCTATGCTTTAAATCATTACTCCAACTCTCCCTAACATTTTTTCTAAAATATATTGAGTTTTAGGAAAACCCTAATTTTTCATCATAAGAAATCTAAGGGAAATCAAAGATATTTTCGATTAGGAACTCCCCTTCTTCCTTCCCAAGGCTCTCCCTTCGATTCCCTCCAAGAAACGCCGTCAGAAAACCTTCGCCAACGCCGCCCAAGGAGCCTTGCCGTCGCCCTCTCTCCCTTTCTTCCTTCGGCTGAACGAAACCAGGCGTGTGAAATGAAAGGGGGACCGAATGGATTCGGTCCCTTAAAGCTGTGGACGGTTAGAGAGAGGAGCAAAAGTCCTATTTACCCTTGCATGCGTTAGCTTTATTTAGAACTAGGAAGGGCTATTAAGTAATTTACCATTTCATTTATAAAACTTCGACGATTTTTATCTCCTAAATAGTGCAAAATTTATCATATATTCTTTATATCGAATCGATCGAAATTAAACGTAGAATTTTATAAAATTTATTTTGTCGAAATTTGAACATTTTTAAACTTTGATTATTTTCGTCGCAGTGCATCGAAATGCGTGTGATGCTTACGATTTGACATTTTTCGGGTTTTACAGTTATCATCCCTTTATTTTTTTCATAATCTCTTCTACACTTGCAAGAGGCCAATGATGTGCTATCAACTTCTTAATCTCATCTTCATTAATTATGGAGAAGAGCAATTTCTATAACTTTATGTATATTGTGGATTATTTCAATTGTGTAATGCCTCATTAATTTTTTCCCTTTCTTAGTTCTCCACATAGAATACTTTTGTGACTCTAATATTTCTTTTCTTTTAGTTGTGTGCTAGATTTTTGTGTAAAATTGGTATACAAAACTCTCTATATTATCATTAATATTCTAGCAGGCATTAATTGTAATATATCCTCATTATTGAGGATTGTTGCGTCCTAGAATATTCGTGGCGGTAGAGAAATATATAGTTTAACGTCTTAGCATTGTACGAAGATCCAGTACACAATCAAATAAGTGAGAGGGTGTAGCGTTCATAAGAGACACAAGAGTTTTTACGTGGAAAACCCCTGAAAAGGGGGAAAAACCACGGGGTCTGGCTCAGTTTGAATGAATCCACTAGTATTTGTAGTCGATTACAAAATGAGGCCCTTCCTTGGGAGAAGGCCTTGGCTTGATGTCACAAATGTACATCATATAGAGTGTATTACATGGTGGGAGTTACAATAGATGTATTTGTTTTGTCAGCACGATCATAGTCGATAGGATGGAGGTCGGAAAGACCGTTGTTTGGTGATGGAGGTCGGAAGGACCATAGTAGGCGACGGAGGTCGGGAGGACCGTAGTCGGCAGGAGACCAGGGTGTGAGTGACTGTTGTCTGGTGATGGAGGTCATAGTGGCCATAGTAGGCGACGGAGGTCGGGAGGACCGTAGTCGGTAGGAGACCGGGGTCTACGTGACCGCTATCTGGTGATGGATGCTGGAGTGACCATAGTAGGCGACGGAGGTCGGGAGGACCGTAGTCGGTAGGAGACCGGGGTCTAAAAGACCGTTGTCGGGTGATGGAGGTCAGAAGGACCATAGTAGGCGACGGAGGTCGGAAGGACCATAGTAGGCGACGGAGGTCGGAAGGACCGTAGTCGGCAGGAGACCGGGGTCAGAAAGACCGTCGTCTGTTGATGGAGGTCGGAAGGACCATAGTAGGCGATGGAGGTCGAAAGGATCGTAGTCGGCAGGAGATCGTGGTCAAAAAGATCGTTGTCTGTTGATGGAGGTCGGAAGGACCATAGTAGGTGACGGAGGTCGGAAGGACCGTAGTCGGCAGTATTTTGGGAGAACTTTGGGCATCAGGTGGTGGCCTGGTGGAGCTCAAGGCCTCAAGTAGTGGTCCGGCGGAAGTCTGGGCCTCATGTGATGCTCTGGCGGAGCACACGACCTTTGATGATGATCTGGCGAAGGCAAGGGCCTCTAGCGAAGGTGAGGTCCTCAGGTGAAGGTGAGGGCTTTTGACGAAGGTGAGGGTCTTTGATAAAGGTGAGGGCCTCATGTGGTGGTGTGGCGAAGCTCCGGAGATGCTCCGACGGTGGTCCGGCGAGTTTCCGGCGGTGGTCGAGAAGGAGCTTCTTCCTTCTCTTCTCCTCTTCTCTTCTTACTTGGACCCCCTTTTATGAAGAATGAGGGCTCTATTTATAATTTTTCTGGAGTGACATAGCTTGTAAATAGGTCTGAGATCAGGGGCGAATAGGGAGTGGTCGAATGGACGGCCGATATTGAATCCTACGATAGTGCATCGTTCATCAGACATTTGAAGGCCTTAGTGATGTCAGAATTCAGTGATCTTGGGCTTGTTGGATTCGTTTTGTCAAGCAGTTCGATTCGAGTATAAGCTCGTTAAAATCGGAGACCGTTTGGTAACTCAAACAGTGCTATGAAGCTTCCAACAGCGCTTCGGGTCCTTGATTTGGGCTCGGATTGAGTCGAATTTGGTGTCGTTGGATTCGTATTTCCGAGACGCTCAGTTTGACTATAAGTTTGTTGAAATCAGAGTTGAGATGGCATCCAAATTAATTTTAGAAGTTTTCAACTCAATTCTGCATCGAGATTCGTGCCCGATCAAGATAATTTTTTGATGACATATCAGTTGCCCTCTTATTTTTAGACGTCGGAGCCTGCAAAATCTAAAAATATATGTCATAGCTATACAATTTTTTACAGTTTACTACAATCCTCATCTTTCAAATTAAATTGTTATAACTGCACATGTAGTTAGGAATAATCATTATGGCTTTAATAATGCAATGGTTTTGCTTATAACGAGGTTCCAATAACTATAAGTAATATGTAGAAGTTTTATTATATCAGATGTTCCTGGCCCATAAATTTTAACAGGAGCATTTAATTCCAATTCGTGAGGAATTTTTAATTTCAACTTGTATGTTGTCCCGAGAATGGAAAGATGCCTCTTGGGATGCGCCACTCCATATGCATAACCGGATTTGATTTGGATTTTTTTTTAGCCACGGGAAACGGCTAATCAAAGAGTCGATTTTTTTTTTTGATCGCGGGGGCCACCAAAAAATTTCGAAATTTTTTAAAAAATTCAGGAAAATTCAAGATGCTTCTAGAAGCCTCTTTCCCTCTCTTTTTCATCCTATAAATACCCCCCTAGGGGTAGAGGATTATTTGCTCATTCTCCTCTCCCTCTATTCTTACAATTGAGGCTTTCCCTTGGTTCTCCAAGGCCCCTCTATTTGCAAGGAAGTCCGGAGATTCCCTCTTCTCCCTCTATTCTTACAATTGAGGCTTTCCCTTGGTCTTCCAAGGCCCCTCTCTTTGCAAGGAAGTCCGGAGATTTTCCCTTCTCCCTCTATTCTTACAATTGAGGCTTTCCCTTGGTTCTCCAAGGCCCCTCTCTTTGCAAGGAAGTCCGGAGATTCCCCCTTCTCCCTCTATTCTTACAATTGAGGCTTTCCCTTGGTTTTCCAAGGCCCCTCTCTTTGCAAGGAAGTCCGAAGATTTTTCCTTCTCCCTCTATTCTTACAATTGAGGCTTTCCCTTGGTTCTCTAAGGCCCCTCTCTTTGCAAGGAAGTCCGGAGATTCCCCCTTCTCCCTCTTTTCTTACAATTGAGGCTTTCCCTTGGTTTTTCAAGGCCCCTCTCTTTGCAAGGAAGTCCGAAGATTTTTCTTTCTCCCTCTATTCTTCGAGATATCCTACGGAGTTCTGATGTTAGTTGTCTGGAGATGGAGGTCGGAGAGACCGTTGTAAGGAGGGAGGTTGAAAAGACTGTTGAAGTGCAGAAACCCAGCGTTGGGTAGAAGTACGACGTCAGGTAGGAGGCTGACGGTGAACAGAAGTCCGATGAAGGGTGGAGACTTGGCGTCGAGTAGAATTCTGACATCTGGGAAAAGTACAATGACGGGTAGAAATTCAACGTCGAGTAGAAGCCCAACGAAAGTTCATCGACGGGAAGAAGTCTGACGACGGGTAGTAGTCCGACGACAGGCCGAAGTTCGTAGTCGGGTAGAGGTACAACGTCAGGTAGAAGACCGACGAAAGCACGTTGACAGGCAGAAGTCCGACGACGGTTAGTAGTCCGACGACGAGTAGAAGTCCACTGACGAGCATAAGTCCGACGTCGGGTAGAAGTACTGTGTCGGGTAGAAGACCGACGAAAGATCGTCGACGAGCAGAAGTCCGACGATGAGTAGAAATCCGCTGACGAGCAGAAGTCCGACAACAGGGAGAAGTCCGACGTCGGGTAGAAGTACAACGCGGGTAGAAGATCGACGAAAGTCCATTGAGGGGCACAAGTCTAATGATGGGTGGAAGCTCTGCGTCGGGCAGAATCCCAACAAAAGTCCAATGACAGGGAGAAAGCTCTGCGTCGGGCAGAAGTCTGATGAAATTTATGCTAGGCGGAATTCCGGTAATGGGAAGAAGCTTGACGTTGGACAGAAGTCTGACAATGGGCTGAAACCTGATAAAAGTTTGACGATGGGCAGGAGTCCGATGTTGGGCAGAAGTACGGCCTTGGGCAGAAGAACGATGAAAGTCCATCGACGGGCAGTAGTCCGTCGATAGGTAGAAGTCCGCTGACGAGCAGAAGTTTGACGACAGGGAGAAGTCCGACGTTGCGTAAAGGTACTGTCGGGTAGAAGACCGACGAAAGTTCGTCGACGAGCAGAAGTCCAATGATAAGTAGAAGTCTGCTGACGAGCAGAAGTCCGACGATAGAGAGAAGTCCGACGTCGGGTAGAAGTCCGACGTCGGGTAGAAGTACAACGTCGGGTATTAGTCCGTTGAAAGTCCTGCAAGGCAAAAGTTCAGTGACATGAGGAAATTCAACATCAGGTAGAAATTTAACTTTATGCAGAAGTCCGATAAAAGTCTATTGACGGCATTCTGGTGACATTAACCAAGGATGTATATATCTGAGGTTGTTTGTCAGAGCCTTTGCTCGATGATGTTAACCGATATTGGATCCACCAATGATGTAAGACCTATCCGAGGTTGTATGTCAGAGCCTTTGTCTGATGACGTCAACCTGTGTGGAAGAGGTCGAGAGAATCCACCAAGGATGTAAGACCTATCCGAGGTTGTATGTCAGAGCCTTTGCTCGATGACGTTAACATGTGTGGAAGAGGTCGAGAGAATCCACCAAGAATGTAAGACCTATTCGAGGTTGTATGTCCGAGCCTTGCTTGATGACAATAACCTGTGTGGAAGAGGTCGAGAGAATCCACCAAAGATGTAAGACCTATCCGAGATTGTATGTCAGAGCCTTGCTCGATGATAATAAACTGTGTGGAAGAGGTCGAGAGAATCCACCAAGGATGTAAGACCTATCCGAGGTTGTATGTCAGAGCCTTGCTCGATGACAATAACCTGTGTGGAAGAGGTCGAGAGAATCCACCAAGGATGTAGGATCTATCCGAGGTTGTATGTCAGAGCCTTTGCTCGATGAAGTTAACCTGTGTGGAAGAGGTCGAGAGAATCCACCAAGGATGCAAGACCTATCCGAGGTTGTATGTCAGAGCCTTGCTCGATGACAATAACCTGTGTGGAAGAGGTCGAGAGAATCCACCAAGGATGTAGGACCTATCCGAGGTTGTATGTCAGAGCCTTTGTTCGATGACGTTAACCTGTGTGGAAGAGGTTGAGAGAATCCACCAAGGATGTATGACCTATCCGAGGTTGTATGTCAGAGCCTTTGCTCGATGACGTTAACCAGTGTGGAAGAGGTCGAAAGAATCCACCAAGGATGTAGGACCTATCCGAGGTTGTTTGTCAGAGCCTTTGCTCAATGACGTTAACCAGTGTGGAAGAGGTCGAGAGAATCCACCAAGGATGTATGACCTATTCGAGGTTGTATGTCAGAGCCTTTGCTCAATGACATTAACCTGTGTGGAAGAGGTCGAGAGAATCCACCAAGGATATAGGACATATCCGAGGTTGTATGTCAGAGTCTTACTCAATGACATTAACCTGTACGGAAGAGATCAAATCGAATAATCCTGAGATCGATTTTGCTTTTATTGGGAGGGGGCGAACGCCGCGCGTATCCCGAATCAAAGATAAAGAAGGGTCTATCTTTAGACCGTTACTGCCTTTTTGAGGTCGAGATTAAGACCTTGCCCAATGAGTAGAAGTCCAGCAGAGGACTGTATGATGCTTATACTTGATTGAAAGTATCCTTATATTTACTGAGATTTTCCTGAAATATCATCTTGATGTTGGAAGTATTGGAGGGATTTTCTTGAACATAGTTGGAGTCAAGGTTGCCCCCCAGTCCGGATCTAATTCCCATGAAATTGATGAATTAATGACTGATGTCAGGAAGTTGACATGAACGACCTTTTGATATTGGAGCAAAAATTTGCCCCCCAGTCGGGAACCAGTTTCCCACAGACGGCGCCAAACTGTTGCGTCCTAGAATATTCGTGGCGGTAGAGAAATATATAGTTTAACGTCTTAGCATTGTATGAAGATCCAGCACACAATCAGATAAGTGAGAGGGTGTAGCGTTCATAAGAGACACAAGAGTTTTTATGTTGAAAACCCCTGAAAAGGGGAAAAACCACGGGGCCTGGCCCAGTTTGAATGAATCCACTAGTATTTGTAGTCGATTACAAAATGAGGCCCTTTCTTGGGAGAAGGCCTTGGCTTGATGTCACAAATGTACATCATATAGAGTGTATTACATGGTGGGAGTTATAATAGATGTATTTGTTTTGTCAGCACGACCATAGTCGATAGGATGGAGGTCGGAAGGACCATAGCAGGCGACGGAGGTCGGGAGGACCGTAGTCGGCAGGAGACCAGGGTCTGAGTGACCGTTGTTTGGTGATGGAGGTTAGAGTGGCCATAGTAGGCGACAGAGGTCGGGAGGACCGTAGTCGGTAGGAGACCAGGGTCTACGTGATCGCTGTCTGGTGATGGATGCCGGAGTGACCATAGTAGGCGACGGAGGTCGGGAGGACCGTAGTCGGCAGGAGACCGGGGTCAGAAAGACCGTTGTCGGGTCATGGAGGTCGGAAGGACCATAGTAGGCGACGGAGATCGAAAGGACCATAGTCGGCAGGAGATCGGGGTTAGAAAGACCGTCGTCTGTTGATGGAGGTCGGAAGGACCATAGTAAGCGACGGTGGTCGAAAGGACCGTAGTCGGCAGGAGACCAGGGTCAAAAAGACCGTTGTCTGTTGATGGAGGTCGGAAGGACCATAGTTGGCGACAGATGAAAGTTCGTTAGGGATGTTAGGCCCTCTTGAACTTAGTCCCAAGCTAATCAAGAGGGGGGTGAATTGGAAAACCTTAAAATTAAAGATAAAACTCCATCCAAAATCACCACAAACAAAGTGCGGAAGAAAAATAAATGCGGAAGCGATAATAAGAAAAGAACACACCGGATTTATAGTGGTTCGGTCAAACCTTGACCTACGTCCACTCCTTGGAGGCACCCTACAAGTATTGCACTAAAACAAGTGTCTCTTCTTTAGCCCCACAGCTAGGCGGAGAAGCCCTTACAAAATCACTTCCACCTTCCCCGGTGCGGCGGAGTCGTCGGGTCCTTTGACACCAAAGGGATCTTCTTCTTTGGTGAACTTACATCGAGACAAGCCTTGAATCCGATGGTATTAAGGTGCGAGTTCGCTGGAGCAACCGTGTGGAATCCCCTCCACACTCCCTTGAGTTCCCCCCTCACAGGATCTTCTCCCTCTCAAACTCCACCCTTTTCTCTCTCCCTTTCATGCTCTCTCTTCAAGTCTCCCCCACAAGAACGAAGCTCCAATGGCTGCCAAAGACTCATAGAAAAGTTGCCATGCCATAGCTTAAATAGAAGCTCTCAAAACGAGCTCATTAATGCAAGTTGCCGACATTATCGTCCAGGACGATAGGCATATCGTCCTGGACGATTAGTTAAATATGAGGAAAATCGTCCTGAATATCGCCCTGAAATGAAGCTGGACGATGTCTAATCGTCCCGGACGATCTTGCGATCGGCCTGGACGAAATCCCCATTAATTGCTTTCCAAAACTGCCTGAGAAATTTTGGAAAAATTGTCCTGGATCGTCCTAGATGATATTTTATAGTCCAGGCCGATATACCAGGATGATATCCAAAAATAAGAATTTCCTAAGTAGATATGGCGGCAGATTCTTGCTGAATTGAGCCGATCGTCCTGGCCGATACAAAATCGTCCAGGACGATGTGTTTTGCATAAAGACGGCTGCTTTAAAGAGGATGCCCTAATTAGGGTTTCTACTTTTGTCAGATCGTCCCGGACGATATAAATATCGTCCCGGACGATGTTACCAAAAATAGAAATTTTTTAGGGCACAATAGAAAATCTTCCAAATTACAAATTATCAGATGCCACACCAAATACAACAGACTCAAGAAAGGAAAAAGATTACAAACTGACACAGACCTAGTCTACCCAATCTTGAGCTGGTTCCAGATTGCAGTCTGATCGTGTGGACCTGAAATGTTAGCACATAAGACAATCGTAGAGAAATAAGGAATGTTTGATATCATCAAAATCATAAACCATAGATCCACAACAACAGAGGCCGGAAGGACCGTAGTTGGCAGTATTCTGGGAGAACTTTGGGTATCAGGTGGTGGCCTGGTGGAGCTCAAGGCCTCAAGTAGTGGTCCGGCGGAAGTTTGGGCCTCATGTGATGCTCTGGCGGAGCACACGGCCTTTGATGATGATCTGGCGAAGGCAAGGGCCTCTAGCGAAGGTGAGGGCCTCAGGTGAAGGTGAGGGCTTTTGGCGAAGATGAGGGTCTTTGATAAAGGTGAGGGCCTCATGTGGTGGTGTGGCGAAGCTCCGGCGAGGTTCCGACGGTGGTCGAGAAGGAGCTTCTTCCTTCTCTTCTCCTCTTCTCCTCTTCTCTTCTTACTTGGACCCCCTTTTGTGAAGAATGAGGGCTCTATTTATAATTTTTCTGGAGTGACATAGCTCGTAAATAGGTCTGAGATCAGGGGCGAATAGGGAGTGGTCGAATGGACGGCCGATATTGAATCCTACGATCGTGCACCATTCATCAGACATTTGAAGGCCTTAGTGATGTCAGAATTCAGTGATCTTGGGCTTGTTGGATTCGTCTTGTCGAGCCGTTCGATTCGAGTATAAGCTCGTTAAAATCGGAGACCGTTTGGTAACTCAAACAGTGCTATGAAGCTTCCAATAGCGCTTCGGGTCCTTGATTTGGGCTCATTTGGGCTCGGATTGAGTCGAATTTGGTATCGTTGGATTCGTATTTCCGAGACGCTCAGTTTGACTATAAGTTTGTTGAAATCGGAGTTGAGATGGCCTCCGAATTAATTTTAGAAGTTTCCAACTCAATTCTGCATCGAGATTCGTGCCCGATCAAGATAATTTTTTGATGACATATCAAGGATATTTTTCTTTATTGTATTTTTCTTATTGTCCTTTTTTATTGCTTTTATATATGCATGGTTGTTCTAGCACCAAAATTAATAAAGTAAATTATAGTTTTTTATTATTTCTAACCTAAGTGAGCTACTTCCCGCATTTGTCACTTCCCAGTTCTTGTTACATGCACAAATACAAAACCCATATTCTGTGGTTCAAAATCAGGATTACATGTGAAATATGTCGCTATTGTTACTTCTGCTGCTCGCTCATTATGATCTTTTTGATACTATTGTTTTCATTAACTGATTCTTGATGTGCACTTTCGTGTCCGAATCATCAGCCTGTTCCCGTGAAATGCAAATATTAGGGTTGTAATCTCAATGCTAATTAAAAACGGTTCTGCTTTTAAGGGTGTGTTGGTGGCTGTGATGATATCCTCAGAGAGCTGGTAGAAATTTGTGGAACTGGTTCAAGGAATGCAACTCCCATGACAGGTCTGTATTGTTTAAAGTTTTTAGAGCATTGATGCAAACAACATTGGCATATGCAATATGCAACTGTGTTCGTCTAGTTGAAGTCCTAACTGCTTTCGGTTTTGTGACACCCCCCTGTTTATATTACATTTCTTCCTTTGATTGCACCTAAACTTTCTTTTGATAGTTACTGTTTCTATAAAATTGACCCATTACTGTGATGGTAAATTACTTTCATGTTGCCTATTTTAGTGTATGTCTATGCATGCCCCATATAGTTGACTCATAGGCATACGAATTGGTTCCTATCAAAGAGGAATTTGTCCTAGTAGGGCTTTTGACATACGAGTGAGGGTTGGACTGAAGATGATCACATTCATGACAAGTACATCTAAAAGACTTGCCTAAGATAGGTATTCATCTGAAGGAGCACTCGCCTTAAGTGAGTTCGCCCCCTTCCATAGCAGTTGTCTACAACCCAGGTCATCCGTCTTCCGAAGATGTCCCAGTTCAAGACAAGAAGCACACACTTACAAAGCCTACGACTACAACTTTATTAGTTGTGCTTGTCTGGGGCTTGTAGCCACTTCTTGCCAAGAAACTTGCCATTCATTCCTAGGGACTTATCTCATACTAGCTCTCGAAGACTTTCCCATGGCACTCACCCACTAGCTTTCGAAGACTTTCCCATGGCACTCGCCCTACTCTGATTTAGGAGGGAAATAGGAGAAAGCTTATTTAAGGCTAAGTTTAGGGTTTTTTTTGTCTATGCATAATTTTTTTTAGAGTTGTAGTTTTCTTTTTGTAAGGGCTTCCTAGCAGCGTCTTGGTGGAGCTATGGCGAGATGCCAGCCTATGCAGAACCATGATTTCACTCAAGACCATGGTCAAGGCAATATGAGCAGGGTTGGGCTACTTGGTGGAGTTGTAGGGCCTGGAGGAGGTTTGAGACTCAGAGCCAATTGTGGTCCCTGATGGTGTACGACAGCTTCTGCAGCAGTCTCTAAGGTTTTTCAGTCGCCTAACAGATTACCATTGCCCCGGGAGCACGAGCATGCCATTACCTTAAAGGAAGAAGCTTCTGCTATCAGTGACAAACCATACCGATACATGTAGATGCAAAAGGATGAGATAGAGAAGCTTATCAGGGAGATGCTTAAGGCAGGAATAATCAGGCTTCGTGTGTATCCTTTTCTAGCATCGTGTTACTGGTGAGAAAGGATGATAGTTGGAGGTTTTGTGTAGATTATAGGGCCCTGAATAAGGAAATGGTGCTGAACGAGTTTCCTATCCCCGTAGTCGATGAGCTGCTGGATGAGTTGTTTGGAGTGGTCATTTTTTTCAAAATTGACCTGAAGTCGGGATACCACCAGATCAGTTGAAGCCGGGGGATGTGCACAAGAAAACTTTATGAACTCATGAGGGTCACTACGAGTTTTTGGTGATGCCTTTTGGCCTTACCAATGCTCCAGCAACCTTTCAATCCCTCATGAACCAGGTTTTTCAATCCTACCTAAGAAAGTTCGTCTTGATATTTTTTGATGACATAGTGATCTACAGTCGTATAGAGACAGAGCATGTGGGTCACCTGAGGATTGTGCTGGAGACTTTGTGGGAGCAATATCTGTATGCCTACTTGAAGAAGTGTTCTTTCGCACAGTCCGGTGGAGTACTTAGAACATGTGGTGAGCAAAGCAGGGTAGCAGCAAACCGGTCCTAGATTGAGGCTATGTTGGATTGGCCTTTACCTAAAAACCTAAAGGAGTTGAGAGGGTTTTTAGGCCTCATTGGATATTATAGGAAATTTGTGCGAGGGTATGGCACGATAGCATGGCCCTTGACTGAGCAGCTGAAAAATGATAGTTTCAATTCGGGGGAAGCAATGACACAAGCCTTTGAGCAGTTGATGGCGATTGTCCTGGTCATCCAAAAGTGGTGACCTTATTTGTTTGGGTGACATTTTGTCGTCAAGATAGACCAGAGAAGTTTAAAATTTCCATTGGAGCAGAGGATGTTGACTGAAAAACATCAGCGATGGTTGTCCAAGTTATTAAGATATGACTTGTATCGCCCAGGACTCGAGAACAAGATTGAGGATGCACTATCACAGAAGATGGATGAGCGACAGTTGACTGCCTCCTGATCTGTGCTTCTTGTTCATCTTCGACCCAAGCCTGAACACATACCAGCTGATTCCTCCCCTCTCGGCACGACCCCACACCACATGGTGACTTCACCCGACCAACTCGCATGGTCCCTTTGCTCGCACGACATTTGTCGCCGCTTTGCCGCTTTGTCTGCAACCCGAGCACGCGATGCCCCTTGTCCGACTCATACTCCTGAGTAGTACTACACCTTCCTTAGCTACACGAACCCGGCCTCCGTCGTCCAACTCCTCCTATGCTTGCACGATGCCAATGTCCATGCGCGTGACCTCCTGGCTCCGATCCACTCGTTTCCCACACGATCATACCCATTGAGCCGCATGGATCCAGAGCTCTGAACCTGGACACAGCCTCGCCTACCTGATCACATTCGCCTCCCAATCTTTTGAGCCCGAGCACCGTCCGTCTCGCATCCGCTCTCTTGTTTAAAGTAGCAAGTGAAGAAAGAATATATATATATATATATATATATATATATATATATAAAGGCAAAAGACTGATTTCGAGGTTGATCCTTCCCCCAGAAGCCCTCGATCATCGATTTTAATCCGATCAAGCAGTCTTGAAAGGGCAAGTGCCCTTCCAATCTCCCCTCGCGAGGATGGGGCGTTGAAAGGATGCCAAATTTGAAGAGTTGAAGAGTTTTGACTAAATTAAAATATTATCTAATTAACTGATCAATTTAATTGACTTAATTAATTATACTAATTAATTAATTAAAAAATAAAACTAAACTAATTAATTTAAAAATCAAACTTAAATCTTCAAATTAATCAAACTAATTGAGTAATAAATTTAAAGCTTAACTAATTTTAATAATGAATATTTAAAAATATATTTAAAATTTAAATTTTCATTAACGAGCTGAGGAGTTAATTTTAAGTTGAAATTTAAACTTTAATTACCTAACTATTTTGTTAAATTAAAACATAGTTAAAACTAAATTTTCATTCAATTAATTACCTAATTAACCAATGCAATTAATTAAAAAATAATGCAATAAACGTAAAAAAACACTAAACAAATCTAAGTACAACTCACATCAACTAAAGCCTAAACTCCTGAAGTTAAAACACCAAAAACTTTAACAAAGAAAACCACAAAGCTCTCAAACACTAGCTATAGCTCTAAACAACAAACCCTCCAAACTCAGGTGTTGGCAAACACCAGTTTCTAGTAAACTCCCTCTTGTGCAAGTCCCGAACTCGTGGAAACAAATAACCTGGGTCAATGCAAGGTAGTAAAGAAAACACTGGGGCTAAAATAAAACATTGGTACTAAAAGTACAACACTATTACCGTAGGCAAAACAAGCGAAGAAAACAAAGTGCTAAAAGTAAAAATACTACAAGTAAAGCTGCAGTGCTAAAAGGGAGAAGTACTGTAAACAAAATTAGTACTGTGAGTCAAACACTTATGCTAGAGGCAAAACTACAATGCATAGTAATGAAAGCCAAGTGCTAACATAAAGATGCTATCGTTGTAAACAAAATGCTACTATTGGTGTAGAAATAGTGAAAAGTACAAAACTAAGTGTTTGATACTAAATCCCCACTAAGCTAAGTTTTGTAGGCAACCTCTAATAGAGGTCATAAGTCCTGCTTTAATTAGGGTATTAGGGAAAACTTCCTATGACAGATATTATGTCTTTGATAAAATATGGGTTACTTTCAATGAAAGCAGTAAGACTTTCAAGTGAAGTAAAACTGCCCTAAGATAAACTTAAACATACATGCCAATTCTAAATGTAGAAACCGTAAGACCTATCCAAATTCTTAGCAACTTTCAAAGGAAGTTGCAAGCCCCTACCTTAAATCCAAACACACGGGCATCCTCTAAACGAAGTTGTAAGCCCTATCCTAAACTTAAAACCTACGAGCGACTCCTAAGTGGAGCCTTATGGCCCGACCTAAATCTAAACCTACCGGTAACTCCTAAGTGGAGCTGTAAGCTCCAAACCAAACTACCATAACACTAAAACTCACATTTAACCACTTAAGTTAACTCGAGATCCCTGAAAGGAGGTAACCCATGGCTGCTAATCAGATTCCCTAGACACTACGATCAATGATTGCTAGTATTGGTAGATTGAAATCTACGGTATTCCCGGGATGAATGAATCATGGGATCTTGATCGGCTTTACCTCCCCGCCCAAAAAAAAGGTTAAAATAGTTGTTTGTCTAAAATTAATTCATCATTATTCAAGAGTTCTCTTCTACGTGATAGGAGGGGTAAATAACAATGGGGGCTTGCGCTCATAGGAAGTAGGAACCCAAAACTAAATAAACCACAATACAACCATCGGGGGAAATCTAGTTAATTATCATCTAATCTACCTCAAGGAAAAAATAGAACCTTAAGCCCAGGAAGTAGGCTTGTCAATTTCTGACACGACCCAAAAACCTGACTCGAAAAATCCGGGTTAGGGTCAACCCGTGAAATAAACGGGTCGGGTTCGGGTCAACCCGCCATCTCGCTGGTGACAAGACTAACCCGTGACTTCTAAATTCTAATACTTATATTATTTTGACTTTCGAGCGAGAGGCAGCTGTTCGCCTGTTCGAGACTTTGAGTCTTCGCCTTTAGAGTCTAGCTCTCTTCCATCTTATTCCGTTTTAGGGTTTGCACTTCTCGTCTCCTTGCTCTCTTTGGGTCTTCAGGAGCACTGAATTAGTGGTGTTTTGTTGCTATCTTCTGCCATGGAGTTTCGACCTCTCGAATCCTCCTCCTTTCTGGCTTTCTCGTTCATGGCGGTTAGTAATATCTTCAATAACTCTTGACCTCTTGTTGTTTTGGACTGTCGGTGGTACGGTTAGACGCTGTTTTTTATTTCTATTTAGTTTTTTTATGGAATATTTGTTTTTTTTTCTTTGTAACAAATTTTGAGTTTTGATTATCGCCTATCGGTGTTTGAGGCTTTGAGCGTTATCGATTTGGTGAGTATGTGATTTCTGAAATTTGTAGATGGAGGATTAGCTGATTAGTGAGATTGAGAGCTTGAGGTGGGTTGAAATGTTGATTAGGGTTTCTTTGTGAACTTGAGATCAGGAAGTTGAAATCTTTTATGTTATGGTTATGATGAAAATGACCGTCACAACATCACTGAGCTGCGTGTTGCTATCTTTTATGTTGGATATTTTGAGTAGGGAACTAGGGATTGCTAACTTGCTGTTGTTGAGTGCTGACTACCTGATGTAGTGACTCTTTAAGTCTGTTAGTTAGTGTTGCACTCTTGACTTATTGCACTTTTGGTTGTTGCTGGCTTGCTATTAAACACATCACTTTACTACTTCAGCTATTGTTATGATTATTATTTTAGTTCATACAACATAAATATAAATTCATAACCCATGATAACATGTTGACTTGCTGTGATGATTTATGGCTTTATGCTCACTTGTTGATTTTGTAGAGAAAGGGTTTAGGGTTATACAAATAATCAAATAATTGCTTTTTTGTCTATTAATTTCTCTTCTTTATGCAATCATGTAATGTGAAGTTATATAATTTTTTATTTAGATAGAGGATTCAAATACAGTTGTTGCGAGTAATCCTTCTGATCATAATGAGCACATTCCTTCTGATAATGAACAAGAATATAATAGTGATGAACTTAATAATGCTAGTGGAACAGCTCAAAAAAAGAAAAGGAGATTAACTTCTAATGTGTGGGGACATTTTGAAATGTTGCCCCTTGCAAAGGATGGCAAACAACGTTGCAAATATAAGAAATATGGGGCTACATATTTATGTGATAGTAAAAATGGTACAGGAAATCTGAGACGTCACTTGCAAAATTGTAAGAAAAGGAACTCTCAAGATATAGGTCAACTTATTCTTCAAAGTAACTCAAGTGCGCCTATTTCTGTGGTTGAAAACAAGTTTGATAATCAAGAATTTTGCAGCTTATTTACTGCATGTATAGTTATACATGATTTGTCATTCCAATGTATGGAATGGGCTGGTCTTAGATCATTACTTCGTTATTTGCGTCTTGATTTGCACCTTGTTTCTAGAAATACAACACAAAATGATTGTAAGAAAAAGTTTGTTAAGGAAAAAGTTCAAATATAATCTCTTATATGTAGTTGTATGGGTAGAGTTTCCTTAACTTTAGATTTGTGGACTTCTATCAACACAGATGATTTTATTTGCTTGACTGCATATTTTATTGATAATAATTGGAGATTACAGAAAAAAGTTATAAATTTTGGTTTCATGCCACCCCCCATGATGGGTTAGCATTGTTTGAGAAACTCCAACAATTTTTGATTGAATGGAAACTTGATAGCAAGCTTTTCAGCATCACTTTATATAATGCATCTACAAATAATGTTTATGCTGATTTTCATCGGAACCATTTGAATTTGAAAAATAATCTTCTATGCAATGGTGAATTTTTCCATATGAGATGTTGTGCACATATAGTGAATCTTATTGTTCAGGAATGTTTGAAAGAAATTGATTCATCTGTTCTGAAGGTGCGGGAGAGCATTAAATATGTAAAGGGCTCTCAGTTAAGAAAGCAGAAGGTTCTTGAGTGTGTGAGGCAAAATTTTCTTGAAAGTAACAAAGGCCTTAGACAAGATGTGCCAACTAGATGGAATTCTACTTTTGTTATGTTGGACAGCGCAATTTATTTCAGACATGCTTTCAAGCATTTGGAATTGGGTGACTCTAATTACAAATGTTGTCCTTCATCATCTGAGTGGAAAAAATTGGTGAATATATGCAAGTTTTTAGCACCCTTCTATGAAATCACTTACTCTTCTCTAGATCTAAGTATCCTATTGCAAATATGTATTTTCCATGCGTCTCTACTGCATATGCCACGTTGAATATGAATTGTCTTCTGGGCTGGAGTATATAAGAAGAATGACAGTTGGTATGATTGCAAAATTTGAAAAGTACTGCCTAGACATCAGTGTACTCTTGGCAATAGCTGTAATTCTTGACCCTTGATATACATTTAACTTTGTTGAATGGTGTTAGAAGAAATTGTATGTGGTTAGTTACGTAATTGAGCTTGGAAAAATCAAGGAGAAGTTGGAATCCCTATTTGCAAACTACTCAACAACAATTGAGCAAGCCTCAACTTCTGAATCTCAGACATCACAATCGTCACAAAGGACTCCTTCAACTACTCAATCAACAACAATCATTAAATCACAATTCCTTTAGGTTCTACTTTGCCAATTTGCATTTCACAATTCCTTTTCCTCTCTATCAATTATAAAAGCTATGATCATTTGCACATGATTATGACACTTTTGAAGTAGAAGTAACAATGCCAAGAAATATAAAGTCGGAACTTGAAGTATACTTGGACGAACCCAATTTGGATAAGAATAGTGAGTTAGATATTTTACAATTTTGTAAACTTAATAAGTACAGATTACCACAGGTCTCAAGCATGGCTCGTGATGTATTGTGCATTCCAATCTCTACTGTGGCATCCGAAAGTGCTTTTAGCAATAGTGGTAGAGTTCTCGACCAATATCGAAGTGCTTTGAAATATGATATTGTGGAAGCATTGGTATGCACTAAAGATTGGTTATACAGTGACCAAGGTAATAAATTAATATTACTATATAGCATATAGTTTTGTTATGCAATTAAGTTGTTAACAAATTAATATTGGTGCATTTGTAATAGATGCAAAAGACCTTGATCTTGATGCGGTGACCGATGACATAATGGGTTTGGATGTTGACAGAAATCAAATTGGAGTCGTTAATGAGTCAGTGAACATTGCATCTTAATTCTTAAAGTTTAGAGACACTATTCTAATATTCTTATTTATGTAGTTGTGTGTTAATTGTTAAACATATGGTGGACTGATGGGTTGTTGTTTCATATGGTGGATTGATGTTTTATTCTATTTTGTTGAGTTTTATCTCACCTTTACTTAGTTTACTGCTTACTTATGGCTACTTTAATGCTGGTGGAGGAGTTATGTATCTGTTGGTGGTTTAATGGCTTAGTGAGCATATGTGTAACACCTGTTTTTTTTTTCCATTATTTGGCTTATAAAGCTTGATGCCTGCTATAATTCTGATGGTGTGGGAATGTTTGGTAGTGACTTGGTGTTGGTTTTGGACTTTTGGTGTTGGTTTTGGACAGTTGGTGTTAGTGTTGTTGGGTTGGTGAGTAGTGTTGTGGTGACTTGATGTGTTAGGTTGGTGTTGGCACTCTGCAGGTTGTTTTCCTGTTGTAATCAGCTTTGGTGAGTTAGTGCTGCTGTTGTCGGGTTGGTGTTGGCAATTTGGCATTCCGGCTGTTGGCCTTTAAGGTTGTGCGCATTCTGTTTTTCTGTTATTTGGCCTTTGAGTTTAGATTGAAGTGTTGTTTTACCTGCCTGGTGCCTGCTGTAGACTGAAGTTCTGTAATGTTGTTTGGGCACTTGGGCTGCCAGTTGCGAAGCTGCTGCCTGCTGTTAGTTTTTCTGTTGCTGAGTGTTGTTGGGCACTTGGGCTAATGAGTAATGGATGTCAGCTGCAGAGTTGCTGCCTTATGTTGGTTTTTTCTGTTGTAGTTCTGCATTGCTATTGTTAGGTTGGTTGGTTTTAAATTTTTAATGGCTATGATAAAGAACTTGGCGAAGTTATACACCAGTAGCAACACACATTTAGATGCAACTGGTTTATAAATTGGTATAAGTGAATTTAATGGCTTGAGCAAATACTATTAAATTAAATTGATTAAAGTCATATTACCAATTTGTAACTTTGTAGGGCGCAATTTTTGGAGTTGCTGCAGCTGATGTTTCTTTGTTAGGTTCACCCTGAGCCTAAGGCTTTGGCCTTTGGTTGCTAGCAAGTAGCAATCAATGAATTATTGCTTTTATTTATTTTTTTCTTTCTTTTGCAATATTGCAAGTTCTTTATAAGTGAATGGTGAGCAATTGATGATTATGCATTTATGCATGGAGCCATCAACCATGGGACTGAAAGAGTGAAAGGGAAGTAGGGAACAATTAAGAACTTGTTTTAGACTTGTAGTTGTTTAGTTAAGTTGTATTTGACTATTTGTAAATTGTAAATTGTAATATATATTTTTTAACTTGTAATTTTTAAGTTGTAACTTGTAAGAAATTGTGAATACAATTTAAATTTTATTGTTTCTCTTATTTTCAATAATTTGCTCAAGTAAAAAAGAAAAAAAATTGAAAAAAATTTCTGGCGGGTTGGTGGGTCGGGTTCAGCACGGGTCGGGTTTGGGTTGACCCGTTTAAGCTCGGGCAAGTCGGGTTCGACCCGAACCCGACCCGTGAACCCGAATTGACACCCCTACTAGGAAGCAGGGTTCATGTTGTAAGCGTCATCTTTTCCTGAGCGAACACTCGTTCCGAAAACAAATAGTCGCTCACAATTGGCAAACTAAGGGCCGCACTCGACTCACTCAACAAAGATTCATGCTTGACTCACCTTAATGAAGAGTGGCCCTCAACTGATTATTGAAGTGTCGCTTTTGCGTGATGTGGTAAAGAGGTAATGTTTCTAAACAATCATGTCTTTAGAAAGAAGCGAGTAAAAAACAAAACAATTAGAAAGGATAAGTCTTAGTCACAAACAAGAAGTGTACACAATACTTAAAAACTTTTATTTCTTAACATTTTTGTAAATACATAGTATTTTTACAAATTACATTATATGTGGTGATCCTACTTTCTCCCCAAGAATAACCTATATACAGTAACTAATAAGGGTCTGGAGATACTATCCCTTTCTATACTAGATCTCACAGGTTGAAGCAATCACCGGCCATGAACTAACTTAATTGCAACGACTCCAGGAACTTGTGATTCACCATCACCTCGACCCTTAACTCTTACACCTCTATGTGCAACAGGGCAACATCATCACTCTTTGAGCCCGCCTTCTTTAGGGCTTTGATCTTTCTTTCAAACTCTACTCAGATGTGACCAAGCTTACTCTTAAGGCATGAACTCACCCAGTAGGAAGAAGACAATGAGGTTGGGATCTTAGCCTCCAAACGACTGGGTGGGGGGATGATTTGCACCACGTTGGAGTTGTCACAAGTGAAGCCGTGAAGAGTTCTTTGACTTTGGACGGCTGCACTTGGTTCCTTGTATGCCCAGCTTTTGACCCTCAATGATCCTCAGCGTAGAGTGGTCTCTTACAGAGGTCTGCATATGCAGGCCCACCATTTCCTGCACCAACGGAGTTGTCCCTATATCAGAGTGAAGGATCGTGAAGAATCAGGTCTTTATCCAACAAACTAAGAGGGATTTTGAACAACCTATCATGAGGTCCATTGTCCTTGTGTACAAACTAGATGCCTACTGAGTCCACACAAACAACTCAAACTCACTCAACAGTTGACCTTAAGAGGCTATGGAGCTGGCCTAGTCAGTGGAGGATCATAGACACCTGGAGAGAGGGGCTGGAGGCAGCAGCTCAGGAGTTCATTCAGGATGACCACCACCTTTTTGGCTTCTAAGGAGCCGACATCGAGTATTTCTTAAGGAGATTCCAAAGGAGAAAAATAGCTCTAGATTAGATGAACCGTTGGGTTGCTCATGGCTGGTGACACTCGGCCCTTGAACATTACTTGATTAAAAGTGAAAAAAGAACTCTTCTTACCTCCACTAGTCACACGCGACTGCTCAACCTTCTCTAGCATGGTTTTGTGCCTACTAGTAGCTACACTAGAGAGGGGTAAGTGTTGCCCATGAAAAAATCGGATCCAACATGTAGTGTTCAAGAACTCAGTGATATGCTAGTTCACTTTGAATGCTCCATGGAGGAAGCACTCGACGGGCTTTCCAACTTTCTTATTCATACTAGCATGTATATGGTGAGATAGCTTTCTTGAAATTCTGTGACCTTGAAGAGTGTTATTGATATGTATTTATAGAGTAGCATGTTCTTGAAAATGCTGGTTATGATTTTTGGTCTTAACATCTGAACTATTAGGATTTGCTTCTATGCTTCTATAGTCGTTCAGTATTTCTTTATGCTGAAAAATGTAGTTATGTATGATTTATGTGCTCTTTCTTCCTAATTTATTCAGCCCAATTTAAGATTATGGCTTCAAATTGTGAATTATGTGTTTTAGTATTTTGAGCATTGATACTGCTATAATTCTAGCATTCAACCATACTTGATCTGGATTTATAAATCTTCTTATTTGCCGTGAATTAATTGTTACATCTGGTGCTCATTTAAATCTAGTTGTCCTTCATTAGTGAAAATTAATCATTTCTTATTATTTTTGCTTCTTGCTCTCAGCAAGAGGTCAAACATCGGATCCTCCAAATGCTACCAATAGAAGAAATACTGGGTCAACTCCTTGTTCGCGTTGCAGACAAGCTGGGCATTCATCTAATGATTGCCCATCTCAAGTTTCCCGCTCATGCAGAGCTCAGTCTACAATTTCTAATTCTAGAAATAGTGCAGGTGATATAAACAACTTAGATTTTCTGTTCTCTAAATATTTTTTCTATCCTTATTTTCTTAACACTATTTTATTTTAGAAGCACAAATTGCTTAGCACGAACTATATGGTCGAGTGGTATTTCATGGATCTTTAAAGGGGAGGTATAAGCTTCCAAAATGAGGAGCTTTATTTATATTAAATGCTTCATTCGCAAAGCTTACACCATATTGCAAAATAAAGCAATTACAATTGCGGTAATATAATCCGTATCAAGCATTCTCTTTTTGCTAAAGATGGAACAACCTCCACTTGCTGTTATTATGCAATTCATTTGACACGGACTTAAATAGTTGAATTTTGGAAATTGTCTTATTTAGCTAGTGATTGGATTTGTGATACGGTTCTTCCTGAACCGCCCAAACCGGCCCCGCCTGGGCTAGTTCATGTATACATGAGGTGGGCTAAGCCGCCTCCTTCCGTGGGGACTGAGGGGCCCACTTTGGGCGGGATCTAGAGAGAGGGAAAGGGGGTGGGCAGTTATTAGAGAAATCCTTTTGAATTGTATTTGAATTTGATTTATTCTAGGAAAGCTTTTATTGGCTTCGTATTAGGAAGTATGTATTAAAAGGAAGAGGGGGGCTAGGATTAGGGAGCATGATTATTGTTTCTCTTGAAGTTCTCTTTGGTGTCTTGGGCTCTAGGCTTCTCGTCTATAGATCGGGAGAGCACGATCCTCCTCTCGAATTGAGGATCGATTGCATATTTGTTTCGTTCTTACTTCGCTTTTATTTCTATAAAATTATCTACTGAATTTTTATTGCTTCCATCCAAATTCTTCTACTTTTCTCGCTGATTTTACCGAATATTATTAGGTTTGATTGCGAACTCAAGTATTCCCATTAGGGTTAGTGCGAACCCAACTATTTCTTATCACTTTGCCTAGAAACGTAAAGCTGATTACTAAAATTGAAAAAAAAAAAAGTTCATTGAAGATTATACTTTATTCGGTTTCTTTTAGACATTCTGTTTTGGTTTGCGGCTGACATTTGTACTTGATTGCCAATTTTGAGGAACAAAAAATTTTTGTTTCAAGTTTTCATACGGAGAATAAATGCTGTTTTTCGATTTGAATTTGATACCTTTTTTTTTTTTCATATTCATGAATTCCTGAAAAGCTATAAACCGCATAGGATGTTCCATTCCAAAATTAAGGTGTAAAAAATAACTTCACTCACACTCGCATAAACAATGAAAATTTTGGAAATAAAAAATGAAAGAAGTTATTACTTCAACCTTGATGAAACGGTATTTATTTCTTAATTATCTGCTATTGCAGGCCCCATATTGTGTAATTGTGGTGAAGCATGTACGTTGAGGACTGCTAATACAGAAAGCAATAGAGGAAGGAAGTTCTATGCCTGTCAGTCACGAAATTGTGATTTCTTTGTGTATGTTCAACAACACCTCTGATGAACTTATACTTCCAGAAAGCCTTTATTTAAGCGTCATGCTAGCAACTTTTAATAATTCTAAAAATATAGCTTTTAGGTGTGGTTGTTTTTTGGTTGCTTTTTCCAGTTTTACAGTATCTTTTTGTGTTGGCATAATTACAAGATGATCCATTAGGGATTGTTACTTTTATAAATGGATCACGAGTCATGAAATTGGTCTGCATTATCTGTACTCGTTTGTCAAAGAGATCCAATCAGGGCTTTAAATGCTTCACTTGCAGCCCATTTCTTGCATATCTGAATGCAACTTTAGGCTCTATTTTGTGCGATGATGGGATTTCCCAGTCGGCGCACTGGAACCCTGGTTCTGAGGATGAATTATTTTATATTCCACTCTTGAGAAATGACGGAGACTGCACTTTACTTCCAGATTTCCTATGTATGACATGCTTGAAAATTGATGCCCAAATATTGCTGGCCTGCACTCATCCTCTAATTTACGTACTTTTTTAATTTTTGAATCTTGGCATCAATGCTATAAGCTTATGATCACATGATTAATAGATCTGTTATACTACTGCTCATCCTTGGAATGCAGATGGGAAGAAAATCTAGAAAATGGTGCAGCACAAGGTCGTTGTGCTGCTCGTGGGAACAGTGGAAGGTCATCATCCTCTACTGCAAGAAGGGGTGGCCGTGGTCGAGGCCAGAGAGGAGGTCAAGCTGATGGCCTTAGATTTGTATCGGCAACTGGCGAGCGAGTACCAGGCAGTTGCTTTGTCTGTGGTGATCCCTCTCATTTTGCAAATACCTGTCCTAACCGAGGAAGGTAATTTTCATTCTCCTTGTTTGTTTTTTAGGATGGAAATATTGCCATGCAATATTGTTTTAAATCCTCTCATTGCATATCAGTTTTGTAAAGGTTGCTTTGGATAACTTAGTTTTGTTTATTGTTGGCACTATATCTATTTTGCCAAAAAGAAAGTCATAGAGTTCAAATCTGTTTAAAAATTCTCTCATCATGAATTTATCTTTGTTCATTTCCAAACTTGACAATGATTGTATATTGCATGTTAGGAATTTGTTATAGATAATATATGTTAATAAACATAACATGCACAATAATAGAATGATTAAGAGTATTAAAAGGTTTGATAAGTAATTTAAGTGATTTTGTGTCTTATGGATTATTAATGAGTAGCTCTATATATACTTCATATTGGGGAGTGTATGGTAACAATAAAAAAAATATTGTCTCCTTCAAGGAATATTGTTAAATCTCAGCCTCTCGTTCCCTTATTGATCTCACAGCTATGAATAGGGATCCGTAAGAAGCCCACCTGAATCACGTTAATTACTTTCCATAGCTAGGCAGCTGATTTAGGAAGGATTATATTAAGGCAATAATTATGTAGTTATTTTTTTCTTTAATAAGACTCCTTGTATAGATCAATAAATAGGGATTATGTTGTATAATAAAATTAAAAATTTACCTCTCAAACCTCTCAAGCTTACAATTATTATCTTCTCCTATCTCAATCTACCTTTTTTTAGAGTTGTCTATGAGCTTGAAAATTATCATTTATCAAGACGATACTCCTAGTTCATAATAATTGGCGCTCTGGTTGAGAAATCCTCTTGTTGATAAGTGCTCCTCCACCCCACACTCATTGTACTAAAGCCATTTCTCATCATCTGCATTTTATAATCCATTGCGCCAGATCAAATCCATATTTTGATTCATGCAAACCCACATCACCGCCATCGTGAGACTTTGCCTCGACAACATTTCTTGATCTTCATCTCATGCACTTTCAACTTCAGCTCAGAGCTGTCAATCTTCATTGCACGATTTCAGTCCCATGACATTTCTAGATCTCATTTTTTATCCAAGCCTTTATTCAACAGTCACCAGATCCCACTGGGACCTCTAATGCTAATCTCCCATATTGAGCTCCAAATCCATCTAGATCCACAATCAGTTCAATCTATTGCGATCTCAAGCTACACTTCACATTCTCATTTTTCCTGATCATCAGATCCTACACACCTTATCTATTGCAAAAACCATTACTAGGACTTCCCAAGATTCAATTGCTTACGCCTCTTGATGTGAAAAATGTATGAAAACAAGAATTGCTTTGGAAATTAATAATAATTTGAAAAGCTTTACCAATTGTAAACCTTATGTTTCACCAAGTTAGATTCCTTAATTCTCAATTAGAAATTATGTAATAGCATGGGGTTACAAACGAGATTAAAATGATACTTGCAAATAACAACAAAATAAATAAGTAAAACTAACGGCAATGAATAACAAAAATTCACGGCTTAACAAATTGATATTTTCACATTGAGTTCCCTCACTCTCGCTCATGAAAGTAGTGTCTTTAGCAGAGGTAGTATATCAGCAACCCTAGTGCTGCCACTAAGAGATAAGTGATGCTTACGGTATAGCTCGCCATAGAAGTAGTCGAAGTAGGAGAAGTCGATGGACGGTGACCAATATCCCAACGGATGGATGCGAGGCGTTGATCGGTAGTGGCAGATAATTGGTAGAGAATTATGTTCACGTATTCTTCCACAGATTCGTCAAACTCCAAATTGAAATCAAAGAAAGTTGATCGTGGGATGTCGACGAAGACTTCTTGATCGTAACAAAGCCGGAATCAAACTCTGGATCTGCCATCCATGGGCAAAGATATCTCCTCCTGCTTGGGGATTATTGAAGGCCGACAGCTTATGGAGGAGGGAGAGGGGAAGCCGGCGGTTTGGAGGGGCTTGGATAGGGGAAAGGGGCTATGGTTGTGGGTTGAAGCTCCTTGGACTTAGGTTAGGAAATAGAAGGGGAATAGTTTTGGAGAATTAATGAGGGATCCAGGATTAAATTGGAGAGAGAAAATAGTAGAGAGGGGGGCCGGTCATATGGGGAGGAGAAATAAGTGTCTAGGTTCAATGCATGTGGGCTAGGGGTGTAAGTGAGCCGAGTCGGCTCGCGAGCTGCCTCGAGCTCGACTCGTTTATGGGCTCGCGAGCCGAGCTTATCGAGCTCAGCTTGAGCTAGCTTGGCTCTTAAGCTCGCGAGCCGGCTCGAATAACTATTAAATTTAAATTATTTTTTAATCCGGTCTAA
Organism: Dendrobium nobile; assembly: GCA_022539455.1. NCBI lineage: Eukaryota > Viridiplantae > Streptophyta > Magnoliopsida > Asparagales > Orchidaceae > Dendrobium > Dendrobium nobile. Next base: position 6,146,923 of record CM039727.1, read on the forward strand.
AACATTATTAACATGAGATGAATTATTTTCTAATCCCGCCTAAAACATGTTGGGCTCGAGGTTTTGTAGCTCGCGTACCAAAGTTGCACAGGGCTTGAAGACAATGTGATAGATGGACACATGGATTTGAATTTTGAGAGAGAGATTTGAGAGAGAGACATTAGTTCTCTTGAGCATTAATAAATTTAATATTAGTTCTTTCGCTTTGGGCGGGTTAGAGAAAAAGTTGAATCCAGATTTTTGGAATTGGGTGAGCGGGAGAAAAGCTTTCTTTGGCCTATGCTTTAATATTAACTATTGAAGTATTAAATGTACCGCAACATTTAACATTTAATATTAAAGCTAAATTCAGACTTCGGGAATCGGGCTGGCGGGGCTCGCTTGCAGGAAGCCTGATTTTGGCTCGTCGAGCCGCTCTATAAGTTTGCTTGCAGTGCGACGAGTCGAGCTCGAGCTCATCTTTTGAGCTTGACTCGAGCTCGAACTCGAGTTTGAGCTGATTACCTGACCGACGAGCCGAGCTCGATAAGAGCCAAAACTCGACTCGACTTGACTTGTTTATACCCCTAATGTGGGCCATATGCATTAATTGGATATTGGAATTAAATCTGAATTTAATTTCAGATTTAATATAATTAGGAGGCTTCCTAATTAAGGATTATCAAAGTAGAAAGTATTTGAAATTCAAATGGTGAATTGATTTCAAATAAAGACACTTTCTAAATTGATATGAGCTATTTTAGGAAGATAATTAAGGGAGGTTTGAATATGAAATTCAAAATTCATGGAAGGAATTTGGAGGGGAGCGGTTGGCGGCTATGGGGTTTGGAGGGTCGGCCGGCGGCTATGGGGTTTGGAGGGTCGGCCGGCGGCTATGGGGTTTGGAGGGTCGGCCGGCGGCTAGGGGAGCCAAGTGAGGCCAGTGGCTATGGAGTAGGGAGGGGTTCGGTTAGGGAAGAAGAGATGGGAAAGGTGGTGGGAGGAGAAATCAAGAGGAGGCCGACAGTATGGGGGAAGAAAGAAAGAAAAGATAGGAAGAGAATAGAAGAAAGGTAGAACCGAGAGCCCAAACCTTTCGGCGGCTGTCGGGTATTACGTTGGCCTTCTCTTAGGGTTCTCTCTTCTCTCCGAAGCACACAAGCAACAAGAGCAAAGAAAAATTGAAAATTTTCTATTCATTTATCATTCCTTATACAACGCAAAAAACCTTTATGTATAGGTCTAAATAATAAAAGAAAAAGAAAGTCTCAAATGCCCTCGGGGCTACAACAAAAACTCACTACCCATAGGGGTAAAATAGGAAAAAAACTAAAATGCAAAAATAATAAGCAATACATGAATACATCCAAAGTAACGGCCCTGAATCGTAGCCGTCGATCTACGATTTCTCCGATGATACACATGTTGAAATCTTTGGCTGAAGTCCTCATCACCTCTGCCTTACAAAATTTCTTTTCGCTCTTTCATCTTGATCATGTTCTAAATTATCCTGTGCTAAAACCGATAGAGATGCTAGTTGCTACCTTTGCCAGATCTAGATGAATTTGAACCTACTTTGATTGCAAAACTCACGATTACCGACTCGGCTTTTTAAGTATAGGGTCGATCTTTAGTTGTTGTTATCTAGCTCACCCAACACCTGTCAACCTCTGTAATAATTCATATCCTATGTTCCAACTTGATGCAAATGTGTTTGATTGAATGTCCAAGAGCACCAACTACTGAAATTAAGGCAACAACTAAAGAATCGGATTGCCTCCACAATATTGATCAGAAGCTTGGAGCGATTTAGAAGACTAAACACGACATTAATTTATGACTGAACAACACTCGTCTCCCAAACTCTAGCTTGTCCGAAAAGATCTCACAAAAGTCTGCCACACTTAATCCAATGACAAATGGCAGGCGCCTTGTGGCCTTTGAATCCTTAACGAGGGAAATTATTTCTGTTCGAGCTCTTTGTATGATTCATCCTTACATCAATATATTTTGACCTACTCCATTTGTCCAATCAACTATCCAAACACCAACCCCATATCTCAACCAATATAGTTCGTCTTGTTGATAATTTGTGTATATGGCATTTATAACTGGTCAATGGCATTCCCATCGCAATGCCACAATTGGTTACCACTTCCCTCGCCTCCATTTGATTGTTAACTGAAAGTGTTACTTGATAGCCGCTCGTCTCCTGTAATTTCGCCAACATTTGCGCCTGCGTGTTATAACTTAAATTTTCTACATGACTCTCTCTCTCTCTCTCTTGGATTGATATTGTCTTGTTGTGGAGTAATGATTGATTTTTAAGGGGGTGGAAATGTTTGGCATATGCCATGAATTATGTAATTTAATACACATGATGGATAGGATAACAAGTGTAGTATTGATATTATAGTGTTTGAGAGAAAGCTTAAGGTGTTTTAGGCTTCGTTTGGGACGACTTTTTTACTGCTTCTTGAAGCAGCTTTCTAGTAAAAAAATTTAATTTTTTATACTAAAAAACTTTTTCAAGAAGCAGTAAAAAAGCCGTTTCAAACGAATCCGTAGTGTCTAATTGGTTATTAATGAGTTTAATATGTATTATTTAGCTCTATACATATTTCCAATTGGGCAGCATATAGTATGCCAATGAAATGAACAAATCCATTTTACTGTAAATCTTTCAGAATATGGTCGCAGATTTGTAACGAGCTGTCCATAGAAAATTCTGGAAGTTGGTGAACTGCACTATTTGTTAGGTTATAACTGATATTTGTATCGTCTTTCTGGGTAATCTTTCAGAATATGAAAATTACTTCTCTGCCAGACGCGGCACCTGTCATTGGTTATCTGTGTGACATGCATACATGGATATCTCGTGGAGCACACTTCCACACCGTTGACTCTGTAGTCTTGCTGCTTTTTTTTTAAGGAATTAAAATCTGATTTTTTTAAGCGTTTTTGTGCGTTCTGATATGCAGAGGAATCATTCAAATGTTTCACACTTATGATTTTGTATGGAATAGTTTTTTTACAACTTTTTAAGCCTTTTTTTAGTACAAAATTTCTCGTTCAAAAAGCAGTAAGAAAGCTGGCATGAATTCTATTATATCTGCTCCTTAACCGTCAATTTTCATTAGAATTCCCTGACTCGTTCTATTCAACATTTCTAATTTGAAATTTGACCATTAATTCAACGGTCTGATGTGAATTCATAGAAGACCAATAGCACGAGTATTGGCATTCTCTAGTACTAGCTCGCTTCCTGTTGTTCAATGGAGAACTTAGATTATCTACCTTTCGTGATGTTTAGAAATACTGGTAGGTATTCGGACCAATTCTCCAGTCTGGTCAAGTAAGTTGACGTGTAACAATCACGGCACACCTGTCTGTGATTTTACATTTAGATGCTTAGAAACCTTAAAATTTTCTGGTACAAATTCAAACAAATAAATTCCCTTTGTTTTCTTCCTTTTTATTTCTAAATCATTTTTCATTTTATACTCTAGACATCCTTGATTAACTTCTAATTTATTAAATTAAATTAAATTTTAAAGTTAATTATTCATCATGCTAACCAAAATATTAACCATAATCAATTAAATATTCAAGTCATTCGAAATTATTGTATTTGTTTATTTTATCATTTAAATTTTAGGATTCCTAAACCCTAGACTAATCAAAATCATATTATGTAATATTTTAAGCAAAAGAAGCCATCAATTTACAAACCTTTTATTCATGCAGTTTTTCAATTTCTCAAAATCAAATATCTCGCTATTTTTATTGATGTTAAAGCAACTGATACATTTTATCCTGTATTTGTATGTCATACAATCAAATTTTAATTGCGAGAAACTACAAGTTTTGTATATATTCATATTAAGGCTTTATTTGGGATAGAAACAGCTTTTTAGTTTAAAAATTTATTTAAAGCAGTAAAAAAGCAGTGGCATAAAAGCTGTCCCAAATGCTTCGTAAAACTATTGTAGAGAGTAATTTTTTTAAAGTTGTCGTAGAAAGTTATTTTTAATACAACTTTTTGGAAGCTATTAAAAAATTGCTATCAAATAAGAATTACGGTTGCGGAATGCAAAACAAGGTTGTCCCAAACGAAGCTAAATTCTTTAGGTCATTGATATTGAATTTATGTTAGGTTGATTGTCTTAATTGTTTATAGTTAAAATGATGGATTAATTAAAGGAATCCAACAACTTCAATTCATCTAACTAATTTGATCTTAAACTTAGTACATTTATTGTCAAATTAGCAAGATCATAAGCTTTTGAAGTAGATGGACCAACACGGTTCTTTATGTGCATGCAGAAAATTCTTCACTTTGGAATGTTGGTTATAAAATAATAAGAAGTCGTGCTCCATGTTCATTTGAAGCGGTTTTCATAAATATTCTAGTCTTGCCGTTTCTAAATAAAGGAATATACAAATTTTTCTAATCAACGCTCAGATAGTGAAATTATTTTAGCTTAGCTGGACATGACCACTTGATTTTTCCTTATTCTTTTTAGATTTCCCATGTTAAATATCTGGTGTTATATATGTTTTTTTTTAATTATTTGTTTGTATGCTAGATTTTCGTGTAAAATTAGGACGTAAAATTCTTTTACTTTACAATCATGAATTGTTTAGCCCACAACATTTTAAATTACGTTTGCAATTTGCGCAATTATATTTAAAATCCTCCATTTTTGTGTGCGTTCGTTCTACGACTTTGTTAGCATATAATCTTCTCTATGCAAAGTCAGCATATAATCTTCTCTATGCAGATGACGTACATGTATTTGGCCAGGAAAATCCTCATAATGCTGCTTCCTACTCAACATTTTGTTTCACTTTGCCTCTCTTACTGGTATTCAAGTAAACCATCACAAAAGTTTTATCATTCCTTCTCCCAACACCTTTAATGTCTCGAAAATTTGTAATATCCTCAATATTGCTACTGCTGGAAGTTTCGTAACTTATCTTGGAATTCCTATTAACACCAAAAGGCTCCATCTTTTTTATTTTAACCCCCCTATGAACAGAACTGCCAATCTCCTTGATGACTAGAAAGCCAAACTGCTTATTTTTACTAGTAGGGTTCAATACATTTGTTTCACTATATGAAATACTTTAGCCTTTTGGATTAGGAAAAATTATTCTGTCCGGACAGCGTACCGAGGGTACCGAGTGGTACCGTGGTCGGTACCGAGGGCGATACCGAGTGCCCAGTGATGTGGCATTTTTTTATTGGTTGCTGGACACGAAATACTTGTATTCCCAAGAATTTGGGAGGGCTTGAGATTCTTAGCATTCCTTCTTTATACTATGCCTACTGTTGTGCTTTCATTTCTAAGCTTATCAATCATGACGATCTCCTTGCTGGTTGGTTTAGAGCAAGATATGGATCCCCCCACTGGAAAAAACTTTCCCCGAACTCTTCTGGGTTCCGGAAACACCTTATGAGTGTTGTTGAGAAGGTAAAGTGCTTCTTCTCTTTTTGCATCACTCCCATATCTACATTCTCCCTATTTTGGGAATGTGGACTTTGAAAGCTCGCAGCCCGTCCTCTCTATGTTGTCTTTTATTGACGGGAAGAGTTTTAACAGATTTAAGTTCCGGGTAAATTTTCAGAAAACAATTTGTGTTATAGATAAGACGCTACTCAGATATTTCGCCCTCATTCTGAGTTCTGGTTTTCTATAGGCGCAAGCCCCTATTGTTAATTATCTCTCTTGATAATGAGAGAAAATTTTAAATTAAGGTTAGTCGTGAGATAGATACTGAGTACCCTACGTATAGTAACAACAATTTTAAGGTTGAATTTGATAATGGAATTTAGAGTTTATGATTCGAAATTTATTACCGTCTACTTTAAATAGGTGATGGGGGAATAAAGATGAGCCCGATCAAGATCCCATGATTTCATCGTCTCGGACAGTCATGATCCCTATTCTGCTTTGTCAGAGGTAGTCGGCCCAATCTAACAGAAGGAATCTTGTCAGCGAACATGAATTGTTTTGTCCAAGGATATCTTGTAGATTTGGGGTGGATGTTTGTTTAAGGAAATACATTTAAGTTAACATCAATAACAATAAGGCTTTATGCCCATCAAATAAATCATATGATTCATTACTCAAGGACTTGAAATTGTTATAGAACATATGGGTTTTGGTCATAATTGTAATATAGTGGTGTCATTTTGTAGCAAAATCACCTAATTAGAGGGCATGTGCAACATCCCTTCTTGCAAGAGAATATTTGAGAGTGAATGTCAGTGATACACCCAACATGATGTTTGATCTTTGTGAGTTGAGATTAATTTCAAATTTATCACCCCGACAATGATTGCGGAAGGCAAATGAAGTTTAGTTTTAAGTTTTTGGTGATTTAAATTTACTTTTAAAATTTAGAATTTTAAAATTTAAATGGATTTAAGCATTGACACCTCTGTTTGAGATTTTCATTCAATGCGGTCATCATCGAGGTAGCGACAAATCACTTTAAAAGAATTGTATTTTTATTAGGGTTCATGTGTATTTTAAAAGACATTCCCCTCCAGTTAAGATTTACATTCAATACGATCATCATTAGGGTGGGCAACGACTTATTTTAAAATATTTATTTTTTTATTATGGTTCTTGGGCATTTTGAAGGACAAATTTTCCTATGGTTGAGATTTACATTCAACATGATAATCATTTATGAGATATTTAAATGATTGATTCTTTAAACATTGTCAACTATATTTACTCGCTAACAGAGGATCGTGTTCAGTTATTGACCTCATGAATTATATACGAATGCTAATACCCGAGATTCTATTATAATGCATTTCATTGAAAGAGCCTTTGTGAACTTTAAATTTAAATATCTCGATAAAATTTTGATTTGGCGTTCATTTGTTAATTTAAGTCATGTCGACTTCAGTCCTTCCGAGGAAGATGATGAAATTTAAATATTTGACCCGCGCAGCATTCTCGGACCTTTGAATTTAGGAATCAGATGTGACTATTAGAGCACATGCTTGATGTGGGATTTGGGCTGCTTCGGTTGGGTTTTAGCTGTTTGCCTATTTTCAAAAGTCAGTTGAATCAAGGTAGATCACACTATACATATCTTAGTTTTCAAAAATACGGAGTTTTCCAAAAAAAAAAAAATAATAAATTTATATTTTCATTATCAAAAAATGAGGATAATTTTTTTTACTAGTAAAATTTTAACTACTTAACTTTTTTGTATGTTATAAAGATTGAGATATTGAATATGTTGAATATTTTTAAAAAAAATTTACACTGGGTATTTTTAAATGTGAACCTTTTTAATTGAATTACAATAATCTTTAACCTGAAAAGCATTGTAGTACAATTAAAGTCTTGAAACAGTATTTTGCACTGTCTAATAATTTAATAAAATTCTAAAATATTGTATTTTCGCTTGGTTATGCATTCTGTTGTTGCCTATCGTTATTGTAAGTTGGGGAATTTTGCACTGAGTTCTGTTATGCTTTAATTGTTAAATTACAATGAATTATTTGTTATTCTAAATGAGTTATATGAGTTTTGATATGAGAAATGTATGTTGGGGGATATAAGGGATCATAATCCTTTGGATTATGTCTAATGCTGGAATTTGAAAATCTTTGAAATTCATTTTGTTGGGAGTTATATGTGGTCAAAATTTTGTATTCTGTTTGAAAGAGGGAGAAATTTTGCTGAGAGTTATAAGGGGTTAGATCTTTAGATTCTGTCTGTGAAATAAATTTTATATGAAGTTTTAGTTTATTTAACTATTAAATATTATTACTTTTCTTAGTAGAGTGAATTGTTATATTGAATTTGATAATTTTGAAAATATTTAATAAAAATATTATTTGAAAATTTAGAGCATAATTTGTGGCTTGTTGAGTGGTTTTAGTTCACCGATGTTTTGCTTTCTGTTTTTAGGGTCTTCGAAAGTGAAAGGGTTCGTTGAATAGCAGTTTAAGGAATATGATTTGAGTTTGTAGGTATTTCTTCTTTTAATTTTTTAAGTCATGATTAGTTTTATTACTCTCATTTATAGCTTTTGTTTATAATCATGCACCATAATTGTATATGGATTTTTCATGATAAATAAAAAGTAAATTTTTTTAGATGAGTTTATTTTCAGTATTAGATGTTATTAGCAGCTCTATGTTTACTGTTATATTTAATTTAATTGGAAGAAATTTTCTAAAAACTTTTTCAAATTTTAGATCTTAAGATTCGCCTGTTACAACTCAACACGATAGGACATGTTCGTGGGTTTTATAGGATTGGATTGCGACAAAATATATGTCAATATTTTCTATGTAGTACTGATCATAGTTGGATCATTCAAGCAAATTTCATTAGAATCTTATTAGTCCAAATTCTTACCTTACAAATCAATGATTAGCATTTAATGATTCATTAATTTATCAGAAACTTTAATCAATATTTCATTATATATATATATATATATATATATATATATATATAAGAGATGCTTGAGATTTCTTTGCTACAAATCAAATAATCTGCCACTTTCAGGTCTGCACAACCATTTTATGGTATATTCACAAATTAACATGCTTTATTTCCATCAATAATATTCAATAAAAAAACTTACAAAAAAATAAATAAATAAATAAATAAAACAACTTTTGAATAATATGATCCAACTGAGATGCGCCTAAATACAGAGTCATTGATCAAAGCAGATTCTTAATTTTATGTTGGTGGGCATACTCCATTGCCACCTCCAGGTCCATGATGACAATTCGAAGGCCCTGACCCAGGTCCCGACCCTTTCGGCTTCGACTCGAATATAAATCCCGCTCTAGTCGTGATTAAGATTTGCTCTCTTTTCAAAATTCTCGCCGCTTCCACCATCGGCGATTCTCGGAGAACACAGCTTCCCATGATTAACCATGCAAACAAAAATAACCATATCATAAGACCAAGATTTCTTGTAGAAGCCATGATTTGCCAACTAGCTACTAGAGAGAGAGAGAGAGAGAGAGAGAGAGAGAGAGAGAGAGAGAGAGAGAGAGAGAGTATGGAGCCTTATAATCTAGCTGAATTGATGAGAGAGAGAGAGAGAGAGAGGCTTATAATCTAGCTGAATTGATGAGCAATGGAGTGGAATGGAGAAGTTATGAAGTATTTATAGAACAAATTAGAGTCCCTGACCGGGTCTAATATTTTGCATATCTATTCGTGATTTTCTCACTTCAAACTTCCCTTCCAAAGCGCGTTGTTCATGATGTTGAAAAGTGGAGCATGCAAGGACTTGACAAAACTTAAGAAAAAATTAATTAAGTTCAAATTAATTAAAAGTAGATTAGTTGTTACTTGATTAATCACTAATTAGATTAAACAAACATTCCAACTGTTAATTAATAATTAGTCACTTAAGTTTGTTAGTTTATTAAATAATCTCTAATAATTTAATTATTTTTTTCTTAGTATTATAGTATGCATTAATGAGCATAACTTGTATATACTTATATAATAATTAGTATCAGGTCATTTATTATTATTTTTTTTAAGAAACACTCTGAGTTTGTTTGGAACAACTGCAGGATATTATAAAGTTGATTGTAAAGTTTTTATGTGGAAAATAAATTAGCTAATTTGATCATAAATTGTAATTTTTTTTCACAAAAATTTTGTTAAGTAGTGAAAAAATAGCATGAAGTAATAGTTAAATAAAATTTTGATTATTGTCTGAAAAATAAATAGCGAAAATATTGTCCCAAGCAAACCCTTAAGGACATCTCCAACCAAAAAACTCAATTTTCAATCCACAATGTATTAATACATCAAAATACAATAACTCATCTCCAATCGAATTCTATTTTATAACACAAAAAGAATATTCTTTTTATATTCTCTCATATTTTATTTTATATTTTAATCATATATTTTTTAACACTGTTCACCCTCATCTGAATAGCGTTTTTTTTTTTTTTTTTTGTGATTAGATGGAGCAAAACAATGATGCCAAATATCAAGTTTCAACAACTATGTTTGTAAATAATGAGAAGCACAAAGCTAATTAAAAGCTCGTTACTTTGAAGTTTGAAGCTTCCATTAGAGTCCCGAAGCTTTCTCTTTTCGCTCCGCTAGGGTTTCCCCCTCACGGCGTCTCGCCGCTTTTCGGTGGGCGAGCTGGCTTCGTACTTCCAGGGAAGTTCCTCCATTCATCTTTCTCCTTGTTTTTTGTTCTTGTTTCTGAGATTTTGCTGGTGGTTCTCTTCCCGGCGTGTGCTGAATGGCTCCGAAACTTGCAGACCCTGGTTTTTTAGGGGTTTCGAGTTCCTCTCGTTCTTTTCTTCAAGCTCTTTCGGGATCTTTGTCTTGTAATGTTTTTCCTAAACTCAAGGTGTCTTCTTTCCGCGGTATGCCGTCACTGTGGATTTCGGATGAAGAAATTTTGGATTTGGCTGTGCCTTTCCAATTTGCTCTTGTTGGTTTTTTTCCCTCTAAGAGACCATCTCTTGATTCTATTAGGAAATTTTTTTTCAATCTCAAGCTAAATGGCGATGTTTCGGTTACCTTGCTGGATGCGTCCCATGTTATGATCAAATTGGAAAATGATCTTGATTATTGTCGCATTTTCTGTCATAGATCATATCTTGTCTTTAACTGCTTTATGAAACTCACGAAATGGTCGCCTACTGTTGATATCGGGGTTTAATCTCCGGTGATCCCAATCTGGGTTTCTTTTCCCTCTTTGCGGCCGCACCCGTTTTCTCCTAAAATTCTCCATGGATTGACTTCCATTTTTGGCAAACATCTAAAGATTGATTCGGCAACGTCTTTGGGATCTAGACAGTCTTTAGCTAGAGTGTTAGTTGAGCTTGATATCACCAAATCCTATCTTGATCGTATTTGGTTAGGTTCTGAAAAGCTTGGCTATGTCCAGCAAGTCGTTATGGATTAATTTCCTTCATTTTGTGGTACTTGTCGCTGTTTTGGTCATGCGATGGGTGAATGCCGGTCTAAAAATATTGTTTTGGAAATGTTTGGTTTACCTAAACCGGTTGACCCTGTTATTGTGGAACCGGTTGCTGTAGCTCTGAATAACTGTGATCTTCCTGCTTCTGATCAAGGGGAACGGGCGCTCCCTGTGGGTGAAGTTTCTGGGTTTGTGGATTCTTTGGTTAGTTTTAATTCGTCCGACATTATACCCCCTATGAATGTGGTTAATTTGGTTAATGCTGTGAATGCTGTGCCTTGTGGTCACGTTGGTAACTCGGTTTTCTTATCCTCCGATGCAGTTCCCTTTGTCCCTATGGTTACTGAGTCAGTTTCTCCTGTCAATTTGGTTTGTGTTAATGAACTTCAGTCTGGTGAGGCTATGGTTTTACCTGCGTTGGGGATTATGTTTCACCTGTTACTGAGGTTGGGGCTGGGTCTGTTGTACCGGTTGCTCTATCGTATGAAGTTGGAATTTCCCTTTTACCGGCTGTGACTGCTGTTAGTGATCCTGAGCGTATGCTGGTGGAGAATTTGAATGGTAACTTGGTGTGTTCCAATAATTGTGTTGATGTCCCTGTACAAGTGGTGGATACGCTCAATTTGGTGAATTATTTGGGCGATAAATCTGGCTTTGATATTAGAAACCACGTCGATTGGTTGCATGGATCGTCCGACTTTGAATCTGAATCTGATCATTCGAATAGTGGCTTTATTTCGTCGGACTTTTACGGGGGCTCTGACCCTGGGAATTACTTTACTTTGGTTGGTGAGAGACCTGGTCGTTTGATTGCCACTCGAGGGAGAGCTCGTGGGAGGGGTCGTAGGAGACGATAACTTTTATGCTATTTTTCTGTTTACTTTCGGGCTTTGGGTTTCTGATGCTTTGTCGTAAAAGGGCAATGATGTGGCTGTGGCTCGTGTCTTGTCGCTTTGCTGGTGGCAACCTTTGGTGACTTTCGTTGAGTTGGTTGGTTTTCGGAACGCTTTTTTCACCTTATCGGATGGTCCATGCTAGGCGTCTGGGCTGCTGAAAGCCTCGGCCGACTACTGAGCCCATATTTTATTGTATTGCTCCTTTGCTTTTCTTTTTTGCCATTTGAGGTTGTAACCGTGTTTCTTATCTATTAATATATTAGTTTGTTTGTTAAAAAAAAAAAAAAAAAAAAAAAGAGCTTCCATTAGAGTAGAAAGTTCCTGAGGATTTGCGGTCAGTTTAAAGTTAATTTTATAAAAAGAGTTGAATTATTCAGCTAATCAGGTTATTCTTAATTTTAATATTAAACTGATTACGTGTGAATTTTTTAGCTTCTGCGTAAAGGATTTATTAAATAGGTATGATTCAACTCAAGTTCTTGATAATAAATAAATAAAAAGATCATTAATTGGCAAATAAATTGTATTGCAAACATATTTTGGTTGTAAAATATTTATTTTAGCAACAATTTCTCTCTTAATAATGTTTAATAGATCAATCGTTTGTTTCCTTTTTTCATAATAATCGATTCTATAATATTTGATTGAACATTCAAACAATTTATTGTCACATTGAAGTTCTAGTTAGCCCAACTACTCTCTCTCTCTCTCTCTCTCTCTCTCTCTCTCTCTCTCTTGAAAAGATAAAGCTCTCTCTGTCTATTAGAAGAGCAATTATTACGTCCGGTCACCGAACGCGTTCATAGACCAATACCACACGCCACGTCACCTGAAACTCGATATTGAGCACTCGGTATTGCTCGGTATACATTCATATACGTTCGGATTTGACCGGACGTAATAATTACTCTTGTTTGGAAAGATAAAGATTTTGTTTGAGGCAACTTTTTTAATACTTTTAAAGCAGTTTTTTATCATAAAAATTTGTTTAATTAAAATTTTTGTGCTAAAAAGCTGTTTTAGAAAGAAAAAAAAAATCCCAAATGAAACCTAAGAGTTTCAGCTTAACGTGTAAGCTATTATAAAACTAGTGTTAGCATTCAATATTTTAGCAAGAAATAGTTCAATAGCATTTCATGGCTATAAAAATGGCACAAAAATCATTATATTAATAGCATATTCTCAAGTAAAATAAGTTATTTTTATTGATAAATATTTGCTAAAATAAAACTTCCAAAAAAAAATATTAAACAATGACCGTACATCATAAATCAGCTTATAGAGCAAATTTTATTGCTATTTATACATCAATCACTATCATAAAAACATTAAACTATAAATTAGATGATACACCAAACTTTATAATAATTCACTATCAATTAACCTTTGAATGAGTTAAGGTCTTCAATCTCTTATAATGGCGGGCATATTCCATCCCCACCCCCAGGCCCATGGTGAAAACATGAATGCCCTGTTCCTGGTCCCGACCCTTTAGGCTTAGACTCAAAAACTAATCCAGCTCTAGTAGTGATGATATATCGCGCATCTTTTAAAACTCTCGTTGCATCAGCCCTCAGCGGTGTTCGGGAAATATTGTCGCCCATAAGTAGCCAAGCGAAGCAAAACACCAAGAGCACAAGGCCAAGATCTCTCCTTGTAGAAGCCATGAGAGTAGTCAAGTATGTGAATATGTATTGTTGTTTGATACTTTGATAGGGAGCCTCTAACCTTCTCAATTTGAATTGGAATGCCAAAAAGAAGCTGATGAGCTCTTGCTTTGTGGAGAGAAGATGAAGAAGCTATGAAGTATTTATAATGAGAAAGAGGTACCTCAGCCAGTCTATACTTTGATTGTGAATCAACATTTTACTTGCGATTTTCTCAGTACCAAATATTTCTTTGGAAAACGCGGATTTCAGAACTTTTCAAAAGATATTAAGTGGAGGCCCACATGAATTTAAATTTTATTTATAAGATATAATTATTTAAATGTCGAGGGGGTGTTTTGGTATTTTTTTTAGAGGAAAAATTGACCAATTAATTTCCTGTAAACTAAGGGTGTAATCGAGCCGTGTATAGACATGTTTGAGTTTTTTCTGATTAGTCTGATTAGTCATTAATTATCTGATTAGTCTTATTAGTCATTGATTATACTCTAATGCTAAGCGTGTAATTGATTTAAGCTGCTTTGTGAGCTAACTCGGACTCGATTTGAACTAACAAGCTAAATGTGAGCCATGCTGGACTCGATTCAGCTAGCTCGAGTCAACTCATTTATAAATTATTAATGATAGAATTAAAATATATACAAACTCAATAAGTAGTGCTAAAAAATATTATTTTATTTCAATTGATAATTTTTTATTATTTCTCATTTAATATCTTATTATTTTCATCACATAATAATAATATTATTATTATTATTATTATTATGTTAAATAAGAATATTCTCTTTCTTTTAAGATAAATGAATTGATTTGAACTTGCTTATTTACAAACTTATTTATTAGTAACTTATAATATCAAAATTTACATTATTAATTTTATAATATCTTAACATTCAGCATAATACTAAATAAAATTATGAATATATTTAAATTATATTAATTTTTTTGTTATAGTTAGAGTATTTAATTTGTTACTATAAAATATATTATTATTTTTATTAATTTATTTATTGAAAAAAAATATTAGTAAATATAAATTTAAATTAATATTAAATTTACTTTACTTACCTAAAAAACTTATATATTAAAATTTATGTTGACATAAAAATTTTTATTTTTACTTACCTAATATTTAAATGGCAGAAAACCTATAAATGAAAATGTATATTCCACCTCTGATAACATGAAAGATATAATAAAATCACCACATTCAACCTGTGTTTCACGAACAATTATTACGTCCTCCGACCGGACGCAGAGGAACGTCCGGTCGGAGGCCAAATCCTGCCAAAGAACGAGTTGTACCGAGCAAATACCGAGCAATACCAAACAATAACGAGGAATACCATCATTTGAAGACCCAATACCGAGTTATACCGAGCTAAACCGAGAAATACCGAGTTATACAAAAGTTGTACCGAGAGAAAAACTCGGTACAACTCGGTATTTCTCGGTACAGCTCGGTATAACTCGATATTGGTCTTCAAAGAGCGGTATTCCTCATTAATATCAAATAATACCTAGTTGTACCAAGCAAATACCGAGTTTTTTTGGCGGAATTTTGCCTTCAACCAGACGTTCCTCTACGTCCTTACACCGGATGTAATAAAAGTTCGTGTTTCACAATCTCACAAACAAAGTAGTTTTGTTAAATGAACTATTCAAAAATAAAAATCCCAATCTTTTACATAAATAAAGTTCCAATGGGTGGTGGCGTCAGGTGTTGTTGGCTCCGATGGGAGCAGGCCGGCGGTTGGGGTCCCGCTTGGACGGTGATGGTTGCTCCGATGGGAGGTGGCGTGAAGGTTGGGTGCTCAGTTTTACTAAGGAATTTTAGGTTACTTCGTATGATATTTTCTTGTTTGCGAGGGAGAGATGATCGCTGTCTGATGAGAGAGCTATGTGCATCAATGCCGGAGGGAGGAGCTGCGAAAATTGATGTTGTGGAAGATCCCGCCGCTTGCTGCGAGCAGCGAAGTCGATGAAGGAGCTGCCAAAATTTCTTCGACTCCGTTCGTTCAACAGGTCGAAGGGGTTGGGGCGAAGAAGACGAATAGAAATGTTCTGTCATACGGGACTTTTACCAAAGGTCTTCTTTTTCACACATTTCTTCCCCAAATTTAGCTGAGACAGAAAAATCGTGTAGGTGAGCAGCGCAACATCAATATTGATGTCACGCTATTCACCCGTAAACAAATAGCAGAAGATTTGAGCGACCGAACTATGCCATACGCATGTTTAACATTCGGTTGGAGATGCTCTAAAATAAATTGTCCGAACAAATAAGGCCTTAGTTGATAATAAAAACTCCAAATCAACATATCAAGATGAGCAGGAGAACGAAAAATTATTCTGTGCGGATACTGGACGACATTCGGAGACCAACCAAAATGCGTCACATTATATTTTTTTGCTCGATATCAGTGCTCGATACCACTCGATATCAGATGACGTGGCAGAATAATTTCTCTAAGAGAATGAAGAGCATAGTTGCTTCACGCCCGATTTACAATAAAGCCCTATGACGCAATAATTCTCTAAAAAAGATGAGGGCGGTTTAGTAGCTTTAATTCAACGAATTTTTTTTTTTTTAATACGAAAACAAGACATTGAGCATACATCGCTAGTTCACCCTCAATTTACCATAATGCCCCTATTACACATTATGCGTTGAATTGTCTTTAAAAGAGACGAGGGCGGTTTAGTAAATTTAATTCAATGAAACTTTTTTTGGGGAGGAAATAATTAAGAGCTTGGGCTTCGATTATATTATAAAAGAAGAATACTTACATGCAAATATCTGAATTATTAGGCAGCCAAAAAGAACATTTCAATAACATATTTTTGACAAATATAACAATAAGAGGACAAATATATAAAAACTAAAAAAATTGGGTTCTTAATGTCTGAGAATAAAAAATCTTCAAAATTAGCAACAATCAAAATCTGATTATACCCCCCAAAAGGTTTGAATCCTTGAAAAAAATTCTATACAAACTTATACTTAATTAAACCTATCATATTTATGTATTTAGAGCTTATTGTTTACTTAATATATAACCCTCATATTTTCATTTTGGACCTTTTGAGGGGGTTTTTAATTTACTTTTTTATCATACTTTTTGTTGGATGTCATGCGAGGATGAGTGGTAATTGAGCCATGATAGCATGATATATGCCATGATCTAGTTGTTGCATGTCATGCGAGGATGCAAGGCATGCATGCATGCATGACTTCGCTTTTATGATGTTATTATTACTTTATGTAATTTGGGACTTGGAAAAATTCTTCTTAAATGCCTTTTTATGTTGCTTTTTTTTTCAAAATTTTGGATCGGTTAGGTATTGCTTTACTTTTGAGATAGCAATCAAAATTTTGTTTGGATAATATTTTTTATTAATTTTTTCAAAAATTTTATGATATAAAATTATTTTTTTAATAATAGTAACCAAATTATGCTATCTACAACAATTTCATAATTTGGACCCGAACCCGACCTGAAATTTCAGGTTCGGGTTGACCCGAACCCAAAGCGGGTCGGGTTAGGGTTGACCCGGGAACTCGGGAATGACCCGGAATGACACGAAATGCACACAAATTAAACTGTCTGCCCAGAATGACCCTGCCCCGCTTGCCCCGGCTGCCCTGCCTGCCCTGCCTGCCCGACTGCCTTGAGCCCGCCTGCCCGACAGCCTCGAGCCGCCTGCTCGATCACTTCGCGTCCCGAGGCCAGATCACGTCGTAGTCGATCGCTTCGCGTCCCCAGGCAGCCAGGCGCCTTGCCGTGCCGTTTCATGCCGCGTCCAGAGGCGAGGTGGCCCGCGCGTCGTGTTGCCGGGCAATTTCACGGCCGTTCCGCGCAGTGTCCAGAGGCGGCGAGGCTTCCGCTGCAGCCGCCGTCGGCCCACTTCCGTGTCCGCGGGTCGGGTCGGGTTGACCCAAACCCGAAGCTGGTCGGGTTCGGGTCCAGAAAATCGACCCGTTTGCAAAAACGGATCGGGTTGACCCGAACCAAAATAGTGCCGGGTCATTTTCAATTTCGATCGGAACTGAACCGTAACTCGAAATTGGCACCTCTACCAATAATGTGTGAAAGAGAAAGAAATATTTTGATGAAGTGAAGTTGCTTGAGAGATTGAGGGTGACGATCATTTTTAAAAAAATTTATTTGTTTTATGAGTGAATATCAAATTTTAATTGTTACATATATAAATAAAGTATTTTTAAATATTATATACATAAATCTCATCAAAACATAAAAGCCAAAAGCCAGCTTAGATTATACCCATTTTTCCTTCATTGCATGGGGTCTTCTTGCGCAGAATCCTTTTCTTAACTATTGTTTCTTGTTTGTCCCTCGTTATCTTAAGCTGAAAATGTAGTTTTTTTTTAATCATTTTTTTTTCACTTACTTCTTCCTTTCAAACTCATTAATTAGTTAATAACTAATCATCATTCCAACAATAATTAATTCATAATTATTCATTTAAGTATATTGCTTAATTAATTAAATAATACCTAGCTAATAATATAATAATTATTATTATTATTATGCAAATGTCTTCCTCTTTTTGAATCAACTATGTTTTTTTTTCGCTTGGACACAAAAATCTATTCAGTAATATTTGATTTTCCATTCAAAGTTTCAAACGAGGTTAGTCCAACTTCTCTCTCTCTCTTGAAAAGATTGAGGGGTCAGCTAAACTAGTAAGCTAGCTATTAGAAAACTGTTATCAGTTTTGTGGAGAGGGCTTATTATTACGACCAGTCATCGGACGTCCGGACATCCAATTCAGACGCGCCACATCACCCAAATACATCAGGGCCTGATGTATTTTGGTGACGTGGCACATATGGATTGGTGTCCGGGCAAATCCGGACATCGGACGTAATAATCTTTCGTGAAGAGGAGATGCAGAAGATAAATATTTTATTTGGCACGGCTTTTTTATTTATTTTTAAAGTAATCTTTCAATAAAAAATTAAAATTTTTATATTAAAAAATCATTAAAAAAAAAATTGTCCCAAATTAAATCAAAGAGAGGTCGCTTTGCCGGTCTCCACGTTTGTGAATTTATTTATTTTGTTTGGAAAAATTACTTCACACTTTCCCTTAGAAAACACGGAGTTCCGGAATGGACAGAAGAGAAAGGCAGACTACTAAATGGGTTTGAATATTTCTACTAGGATAAAAATAAAATTAAAAATAAAAATGTTGAAGGGGTGTTTTAGGTGAAATTATTTTGTGCGGAGGTCGGATCCAGCTCTATGTTCGAAGTCAAATTAGGTGAAGTCAGTCAGCGAAATCGAGCTGTGGTACTGAGCAATACCCTGCCGCGGTACCGAGCGAAGGGGTGGCGTGATGCATTCTTGTTGGTCTTCGGACGACGTTTGATGTCTGCACATAATAACTAATCGTGTTTTAGGCCTCATTTGTTTTTACCTTTTTTTATTTTATTTTTCTATTTAGAAATGGAGAAACTATTTTTTTGTGTTATTTGGATCAGACGTTTTTATTGAAATGCTTTTTAGGGAATTTTATTTTTCTACTGTTGTGAGAAGCTTTTTGATATTTGTTTCTCTGTTAGAAAACTCCATTCCCTAAATCACTGCTTCTAAAAGTATTTTTTATAAAAGGAGAGGAAGAACCAAACGAAGCCTTAATTTTTTTTATTTTTTTATGTAAGATACAAAATTAAAATGTAGTTGGTTAATTACTTATTTTATTTTTTTCAGTTTTATTATTGGGTTCTTTAGTTATGCTTTGTTTGGGACAATTTTTTGTCACTATTTTTTTTTTATCTTCAAAAAATTATATTAAAAAGTAATAAAATAAATGTTCTAATAAAACATTAGGCTTTATTCAGGGCCATATTTTTTATTGTTTTTAAAAACAGTTTTTTTATAAATTTTTTTATAAAGTTATCCCAAATTTAGGCTTCGTTTGGGACAGCTTTCTCATTGCTTTTTAAAACAGTTTTTTAGTATAAAAAATTTTATTTCAAGAAAATTTTAACTAAAATATATTGTTTTACAAAGCATTAAGAAAGTTGTTCCAAACAAACCCTTAGGCTTCGTTTAGGACAGCTTTCTTATTGTTTTTGCTTCTTAAAATTTTTATACTAAAAAACTACTTTAAGACAATAAAAAAGTCGTTCCAAACAAAATCTTAGTCTTCATCTATACATAAACACAAGATTTATAACAATATGATATTTATTTCAAAGGAAATATAATTTATTTTGATGAGTTAAAATCAAACTTAAATGATTGTCTTCAAATATAAATTTAAAAAATAATTTATATTTATATTTTAGCAAGAAACAATTGATGACATACTTATTTTCCTAAGTGTATTTGAAATTCATTGAAAACAGATAAATTCTAAATACACGATTTTACAAGCAACTCCATCACAAATTTATTTTAAGAAATTAAGAATATAGGATTTTTTTAAATAAATATATAGTTTAGAATTATATTGATATATTTATATTGTGCTAGCTATTTAAATCAATGAATTTTGATATTATATCATATTCTCATATCTTATATCCTTAATAAAAAATATATATTAAAAATACCTTAATTTTATAAATACAAAAAACTCTCATTATTCTAACACTCGTTCGATATTTTCCCCCGTCATCAATCAACAGTAATCTTACCCAAAATGTGGACATTTGTCGATAGGTTTGATTAATTTTCTTATTGCTTGATTTTAAGGAGATATATCAATATATATGGTGCTTTTGCACATTAATTTGTGCAAAGTTATTTAGATAGAATAGAGTTGTTTTTAATTTCTTATATTTCTTTTTATTATTTTTATTATTTCCTTTCTCTTAATAAATTTTAATTAATATTAATCATTAATTCTTTTTTCATTTTGGCAAAATAATCGATTCAATAATTGAATGACTATTAAAAAATTTGCAAGTGACATTGGAGTTTTAATTAGTTCAATCTCTCTCTCTCTCTCTCTCTCTCTATCGCTCTTAATAATGTGTAATTAATATTAATAATTAATTCTTTTCATTTTGGCAAAATAATCGATTCAATAATTGAATGACTATTAAAAAAATTGCAAGCCACATTGGAGTTTTAATTAGTTTTTTTTTTTTTAAACAACAACAATTCATTAATAAAATGAAGGTACAAAGGTAGATCATAGAAGTGGCCACAACACATGGTTACAGGAGAAACAGTAAAAACAAAGCAAAGACCAATAAGGATAAGGGTCGATAAAGTCGGACTCAAACCAGCTTCGGGTTGCCAGGGCGGGGCCATCCACTGGACAAAACAAAATTGAAGTGCCAACCAGGGTTCCAACCAACCCTGGCCATTCATGACGCTTGCAGCAAAGCTGCTTCCTCATCGTCCATATCAGAACCATTTGAACTGTCAACCAACAAGCCACAGAGGCATTCCAATGATAGAAAAACAACATAATCAACAACCCAAATCCAAGAATCAGCGACCACGTCTGCTCCGGCCACGAGGCCTACCACGGGAGGCAACAAAAATAAGAGGTTGATCGCGCAACAAATTAAAAGAATTGTCATGATCACCATCTCCGATAGATTCCACATAATCAGAAACAGAATCAGAAGCAGAAGCCGAATCAGAACTATAGTCATGAAGCCAGTCCAGCTGAACTCACAAATCAATGCCCGAATTATCCTTAACATTATACATTAAAGCTTTAGGCTCCATAAAAGTAACAAGAACATCAACAAACTCATTATTCACTACGCGATCATTACGAATAGGGGTAGAGATACCAGAATCAGCCACCTTACACACTTTCTCACCCAAAATCTCCACGGCATTAGACTTAACCGGGCTATCCAAAATCTCAGAATTTAACGAATGACCACCTAAAGCAGAAGGGGCGGACCTCACAGACACCAAAGGAGCCTCACGAAGAAGGGCCTCAGCACTAAAACATACACGATTGGAGGCCAAATTCATACCCAACGGAATAAAAGGTTAAGCGTCAGGGGATAAAGCTTCGACACCCAAAGAAGTCGAGGGTTCGATCTGAACCAAAACAGGACAACAACCCAAAACATCGGTATTAATCGGTACCAGAGCTGGGGCCGGAAAAACTCCAACCTCAACACCAAGCAGCACACCAGCCAACGGGGCAGGAGATCCCACAACACCAAGAGAACAAACCAGTGAGCCAACAGTGGTCAAGGCATCAAGCACCACCTCATTATTAGCATTATCACTACCCAAAACCTCCAGCACAGAAGGAGCAGCGACATTATCAAAATTTTCAACACAGTGGGGGGCTAACTTAGCGTTCGGGATAGAAGAATTAGGGATAGAAGAATCATTAGGAAACCCAGCCGAAATAGGCCGACAATTACCTGGAGTATGTCCAATACATTTACATGCAGCACATGAATGAGGAAATTCATCTAACACAACCTCCTAAACATAACCTAAAGTTTTAGAGCCTAACCAAACTTGCTTAGGATAAGATTTTGTTATGTCAAGTTCGACTAAAACACACGTATTAGAAGGTCAGGAACCAACCGAAGTAGCTTCATCAATTTTCAAAGGCTTGCCAAAAATCTCACCAAGCCCAAAGAGAATCCGAGGGGAGAAGAAGTGAGGACGAAGACGCGGAAACGAAATCCAGATCGGAATAATCGGCGACTCAACACTGATATACAAGCTAGGCGACCATTTTGTTAATTTCATATAGCAATTAAAGATAAGGTAAGATCGATGACAGAACACCCTACAGTAATCAAGATCATTGGATAACCTGATCAAAATGTGAGAGGGATCCAACGTTGTAACAGAAACTTCTCCTTTAAGCTTCAAATTGAAGAAAAATTTCCTAATAGAGTCAAGAGCAGGTCTCTTAAAAGGGGAAAAATCAACTAATGAGAATAGCAAGATAATTGATTTCCTGGTCGAAAATCTATAAAGACGGCAAGCCACGAAACGTAGAAGTTTGAAAATCCGGGTAAGAAGGCGTAGAACCAGCAAGAGCCTCAAGAAAGGAACGAGAATGAGAAACCCCACCTAAAAAACATGGGTCCTTAAGCTTACTAGGCGCCATACCGGCACCGCCGGAGAACAACAAGAAAACCAACCAAAACACCAACCAAAACAGAAGTATATAACAGGAAAGGAGAGAACTTCCTTGAATCCAGGAGCTCCCCAGAGGGGAAGCCCCAGCGGGGCGGGGGAACACCCGGAGCAAAGCGGCTGCGAAACCCTAGCAGAGCCTATTACGCAAAAATGATCTGAAACACCGGAGTTTTAATTAGTTCAATCTCTCTCTCTCTCTCTCTCTCCCTCTCCCTCCCAACATATTCCTATTGTAAAGATTAATGTTTCGTTTGAGACAGCTTTCTTATTACTTCTTAAAACAGTTTTCTACTACAAAATCTTAAATTTTTTACTAAAAAGCTGCTTTAAGAAGTAGTAAAAAAGTCGTTCCTTGAAGCATTTGCTTAACTAGTAATCTTTTAGGAACCTGGTTTTAGCATTCAATATTTTAGCAAGAAACATTTCATGATATCATGTAAGGCTATAAAAATTGCACAATAATAATTTCATTAAGGACAAAATTTCAATCAAATTGAGTTATTTTTACCAATAACATTTGCAAAATTAAAGATCCAACAAAACATTAAACAACAATTGTAAATCATAAATCAAATTATAGGGCAATTTTTCATGCTCTTTATACATCAATCAATGTCATAAAAAACATAAAGTTATAAATAAGATGACACACCACACTTTATAATAATTTACTATTTTCTGAACCTTTGAATGAGTTAAGTTCTTCTGTCTTTCATAATAGGGGGCATCCACCACCAGGCCCATGGTGATAACATGAATGCCCTGACCCTGGTCCCGACCCTTTAGGCTTAGACTCAAATACCAATTCAGCTCTAGTCATGATGATATAACGCGCATCTTTCAAAACTCTCTTTGCCTCGGCCATCGGCGGTGCTTGAGAAATGTTGACGCCCATAAGTAGCCAAGCGAAGGAAAATACTAAGAGCACAAGGCCAAGACCTCTCCTTGTAGAAGCCATGAGAGTAGTCAAGTATATGATTAATATGTATTGTTGTTTGATGCTTTATAGATAGGGAGTCTCTAACCTTCTGAATAAGAAGTGGAAAGCCAAAAAGAAGCTGAGCTCTTGTTTTGTAGAGAGAAGGTGGAGAAGTTATCCAAATATTTATAAAAGAAAGAGGTCCATCGCCCGGTCTATACTTCGATATGTGATTCAACATTGATTTTTCTTGTAATTTTCTCACTGCAAAATATTTTCCTGGAAAATGCGGATTTCAGACTTTTTCAAAAGGAAATGAGTCGACGCCCACATGACTTTAATTTTACTTCCAAAATAATTATTTAAATGTCGAAGGGGTGTTTTGGAAAAAAAATTTAGAGAAGAGAATTGATCAGTTAATTTCCTGTAAATCAAGGGTGTAATTGAACGGAAAATAAACACATTGGAGTTTTATTTTATTTGACCCATAACGAGTGTACCAAGTCAAGCTGATTCATAAGCCGGCTCGGACTCGAATTCGTAAATGGCTCTAGTAATGAGATGGCGAACATAACTATTTTAAAATATTCTAACTTTCTAAATGAAATGACAAATATAACTATTTTAATTTAGGCCCCCATGAACAAAATTTTTGGCTCCGCCACTGTGCGGAGCTCGATGAGCTAACGAGTTAAGTATAATCAGGATCCCCAAGTCGACTTGTGCACTGACTCGTCTAAAAAATGTTGAAATTAAATGAACTTAAAATACAAGCAAAATCAATAAATTTAACATAAAGTTGCTAAAAATACTATTAAAAAACATTCTATATATTTTTTTTCTCGTTCAAGTGAGTTTTTTTTTTTTTTTTTACTTTTTATTATTTTCATCATATTACTATATTAATTATTTGAATCAGAATAATTTTCTTTCTTTTACGATAAATGAGCCGACTCATAAATCTACTCGAACAATTAAACTTAAGCTAGAATTACCAACGTTGCTACACCCTTAATTTACCTTAGTACCCTTTTAGTTAGATCGGGTTAGGGAAAACTATTGCTTCTAATGCATTATGTGTCAGAATGAGTTTTGATGAGGACAGTTTAGTAACTTTAATTCAACGTTTTTATTTTTTTTGAAATAATATAGAGCTTATGCTTGGATTAAATTATAAAAGAAGAATACTTGGAAGCAAATATCTGAATTATTAGGCAGCCAAAAACAATATGTAAATAATATATTTTTGACAAATATGACAATAAGAGGACAAATATGTAAAACTTATAAAAATTGGGTTTCTTAATGTGAGAATAAAAAAAATGAGACAGAATCTCCATAAAAAATGGTTGTATCACTACTTCAAACTAATATCAAAACCTTAGCTGTATTAATTGTAGTTGTCATTAATTAGCCAATAGAAAAATAATTAAAAGGGATTTACGTGCACAATAGTACTCAAAATTATCATATTTACATACTTAAATTCCAAAGTTTACTATTTATAACTTAATATAAATAGCTACAAGATCTCGATGTTGAAGGACATTGATGTGATCAGAAACATGTGAAAGACAAAAAAATAGTTCAGTGATGAGAAATTAACTGAGGGGATGAAAGTGGCGACATTAATGATCTTATTTAGAGAACTAATTATATTGTTATGTGAATAAATAGTATTTTTTATTATTAAATATATTATTAGAGTTAAATAAATAACATAGTTTATATTTTGAACTATAGCTGAGGTGTATTTATTTGATTGGTTACAGTTAAAGGCTGTCACGTCTAAAGCCTATATATAGAACTTTTATTACATCCAGTGAACGTACGCTCCTCTACGTTTGGTTTTAGGTCAAAAACGCGCAATACCGAGTACCGAGTTGTACCGAGTTTTTTCAAAAAACTCGGTATTGCGCTGTTTTGGCCTAAAACCGAACGTAGAGGAGCGTACGTTCACCGGATAAAATAAAAGTTCCTATATATAGGCCTGTACTCATCTGTTAAAGCAATGAAAAATAATCTGCATTTTCTATTTTCTCTATTGTCTTCTTCCTTCTTGTTTGTTCTACCTGTTAAGTCGTCGATCCTCTCCTGTTCAATGGCTCATTCCGCAACCTCCACCGTTGCTGAAAATCGATCCAGTTCGGCGCACGATTCCACCGATCCGGTCATCTCTTCAAACCTGAAATTTCTTGTTTCTAACATCAAAAATGTCGTTTCTATCCAGCTCTCTCCGGACAACTTTCCCCTGTGGAAATCCCAGGTCCTTAAAATCTTTAAGGCCAACGGTTTCCAAAAATTTCTTGATCCAGCTATTTCCCCACCGTCCGAACTCATTACCAATCAAGAAGGATCTTCATATCCCAACCCTCTCTTCCTGCAATGGTCTCATACAGATCAAAATCTATCCGCCTCACTCTGCTCTACGATCTCCCCCACGGTGCTCCCATACGTTCTTGCGTTGGATTCGACCGCGGCCATCTGGACCGCACTGGAGACGCAATTTCAGTCCACGAATCGCTCCAAAGTGATACAGTTAAAGAACGAGCTCCACAATATTGCTCTCAAGAATTCCACCATGACCCAATACTTAACAGAAATCAAGACTCTTGTTGACAAGATCGTTGCGGCAGGCTCCGTAGTGGATACAGAGGATATAATTCTCTACATCCTAAACGGCCTCCCTCCTTCATACCAATCTTTCAAGACAGCCATCCGGACAATGCTCACACCGATCCATCTTGATCAGCTGTACCCTCTTCTTCTCAGCGAAGAAGTGAATCTTGCCAGCGACGCAGCCAAAGTCTCGAACAACTCTGATCCGAACATGGCTCTGTTCGTATATCGTGGTAGAGGGCGGCGATCGCGTGGTCGGAACTCTTCCAACACTACAAAGGAACCAAGGAATTCAGCATCATCATCTTTAACTTGTCAAATATGCCTCAAGAAGGGCCACTCCGCTGCTTCTTGCTGGCATAAAGCGAACCTGCAGTATACACCACCGGCAACTCAATCTTCAACGGCACTTCTTGCTACCAACTCCAATGCCGATTCAAGTTAGTACTTGGACTCCGGTGCCTCCGCTCATCTCACGAACTCCATGGACAATCTCTCTCTTTCCCGACCCTACCAAGGTTCCGACACCATAACTATCGACGACGACAGTTCCGTGAGCATCGCCAACACCGAGGCGGGTCTTCTCCCGACCCCGTCACGTAAGCTGCATTTATCCAAAATACTTTACTCTCCTGCAATCTGTTACAATCTTATTTCCATTTCTCAACTTACAAAAGATAATGATATTGCAATTACCTTTAATCCCTCTGGGTTCGTTTTGAAGGATATGAAGACTCACAAAATTTTGTTTCAAGGACCATGTAACAATGGTCTCTACACTTTGCCAAGGAAACCATCCACGGCAGAGCATACGGCGCTTACTGCAGCTTCTACAAAGGCAGAATCGTGGCACAGGAAGCTAGGCCATCCGAATAAGCACACCTTCGATTTAATTTCTAGTCATAACCCAAGCCTAAAGTTAGGAAAATCTTCATTTTGGTGTGCATCTTGTGCTATGTCTAAATGTCATAAAATGTTTTTCGAACCCTCTACACACATCTACTACTTTGCTAGTTTTAATTCATTCTGACGTTTGGAGGCCATCTCCCGTTATTTCGAATCAAGGGTTCAAATATTATGTAATTTTTGTGGACGATTTTTCTAGATTTACCTGGTTATTTCCATTAAGAATGAAATCCGAAGTTCTTGAAACATTTATTAATTTCAAGAAACAGGTCGAGACATATACAAACCAGAAAATCAAAATTTTTCTTACAGATGGCGGAACTGAATATATGAATCAAGCTTTCTCAAATTTTCTTCGCTCTAACGGGATTATTCATCAGGCCTCATTCCCCTATACACCGGAACAAAACGGGATTGCCGAGCGTAAGCATCGGCACATTACTGAGACAACCCGCACCCTTCTGCACACATCCTCCGCCCCTTACAGCTTTTGGCCAGATGCTGCACTCACTGCAACCTATTTAATCAACCGGTTGCCCTCTCCAAATCTCAACAATCTCTCTTCGTTTGAAATACTTCACAATACCAAACCAAATTACAGCTTCTTGAAAACGTTCGGTTGTGAGTGCTATCCCCTCATTCCCTCGCAGAATCGGAATAAACTTCAACCCAAAGCAACACCGCATATCTTCCTAGGATATTCTGATATGTACAAAGGATATAAGTGTCTTGACACTACAAACAACAAGATTACTTTCTCCAGGCATGTCTTGTTCCACGAAAACAAATTCCCATTCTCTGCTGAAATCGTAAACCATCCCACACCTTCAACCGACATTCCTCCGCTGCTTCTTACCCCTGCCTCCATAAATATGAAGTATAAACAGCCCCAGTCTACAAACTCACGTCTTCCTGAGTCAACTGCTGGCAGCCTCGCTAGCTCCTCCCAGTAGAGTATAAGTCCTGATACTCTCAGCTCGGGTAACTGCCCTCAACACCCCAGAACCTCTGTTCCTCCGATTCATCCTATGACTACCCGTAGCAAAACCGGATCATTACGACCATCCATACGCTTAAATCTGCTGCATAAACAAACCTCATCCATACATCCCATAGCTCCTACTGATTATTCAGAGGCTGTTCAAAAAGCAGAATGGCGCGAAGCCATGGCTACGGAATTCTTGGCTTTGCAACAACAAGGCACGTGGTCCCTAACTCCTCCTCCGACAGACGCATCGGTCTTAGGATGCAAATGGACATATAGAATAAAGTTTCATGCAGATGGGTCTATTGCCAAACACAAAGCTAGATTGGTTGCTCTAGGAAACCACCAAGAATACGGAATTGACTACACGGAGACATTTAGTCCTGTCGCGAAGCTACCTACAATTCGGGTACTGTTAACTATCGCGCTACACAACGACTGGCCGATTCAGCAACTGGACGTGGCCAACGCTTTTCTTCACGGAAACCTGACCGAGACCGTCTAGATGGCTCAGCCGAAAGGATTCGAGGACACTATTCACCCAAATCACGTATGTCAGCTCCATAAATCCATTTACGGATTAAAACAATCTCCACGACAATGGTACAACATGTTTGCTGAATTTCTTGTCACACTCGGGTTTGTTCATAGCCAGTCGGACCCTTCTCTTCTACTATACAATCACGATAACACAAAGATCTTCTTCCTAGTGTACGTCGACGACATACTTATATCTGGCAATAACCAAGAAGTCATTAGTTCTATTCTTTCCAAACTAAGAATCAAATTCTCTATGAAGCATCTTGGAGAGGTTAGTGAATTTCTTGGTGTTAAAATAACAAAAATCTCACAGCAATTCTTTCTTTCATAGGAATAATACGCGAACAAAATTCTACATGAGGCGGATCTGTTGCAATGCAAACCGTTGGCTAATCCTACATGCACCAAACCTCCAGAGTTCTTTCCGGCTGATAAAATGCTACAGGACGGTCATCTCTACAGACGGTTAACAGGATCGTTGCAATATCTCACAATAACCCGTCCGGATATTGCATTTAGTGTCAACCAGCTATCCCAATGTATGCACAATCCGCAACCTCAAAACATATACATGCTTAAACGCCTTCTCCGATATATCAAAGGTACGATCAACTTTGGCATTCCTATCACAAAATCTAATCTCCTCCTCACTGCTTTTTCAGATGCCGACTGGGCCGGCGATCCGCTATCCCGCAAATCCACATCTGATTTTTGTTCATTCTTGGGTGACACGATCATCTCATGGACGGTCAAGAAACAAACTACGGTAGCTCGATCATCTACAGAATCCGAATACAGATCTCTCGCAGCGTTAACAGCGGACATCATATGGCTTAGACGTCTACTTCATGACTTCGGCATCCAGCAACATACTCCAACAAAAATCTACTGCGACAACACCTCGGCAATAGCTCTTGCTAACAATCCGGTCTTCCACGCCCGCACAAAGCATATTGAAATAGACCAAAGGTTCGTGAGGGATCATATACAGCATCAAAACATCTCAATTTTGCCCATAAGTACTATTGATCAAGTTGCGGACATTCTTACCAAGTCCCTATCTACACCTCGTTTTCATACTTTACGGACCAAACTGACAGTCACTCAGGACCCATCAGTTTGCCGGGACGTATTAGAGTTAAATAAATAACATAGTTTATATTTTGAACTATAGCTGAGGTGTATTTATTTGATTAGTTACAGTTAAAGGCTGTCACGTCTAAAGCCTACATATAGGCCTGTACTCATCTGTTAAAGCAATGAAAAATAATCTGCATTTTCTATTTTCTCTATTGTCTTCTTCCTTCTTGCTTGTTCTACCTGTTATTTTCTACATATATAAATAGGATATTTTTAATTGTTATGTACATAAATCCCTCCAAAACTTAAAAGCCAAAAGACACCCTCAACCCTGAACCGATCCGCCTTTTCAAACGGGTTGAAACCTTTAGCCCGAACCAACTTAATTGCTAAACGGGTTGACTCTAATCCAAAATTTTTTGGTCAGGTTCGTGCTGTATTTTCAAGTCGTGTCAAATATTGACACCCTTACCCTCGACCTCTCCCCCATTACAGTCCTAGCTTGCTCAAACCTCTTTTTCCTTTGTTGCATGGTGTATTCGTGCTCTAATTCATTTTCTTAACAATTGTATCACGCTAATTACCGGTTATCTTAAGTTAGAAAATTAGTTATTTTATTTTTTTAATTTTTTGCACCTATTTTTAGGATTTCTCTTCTTCCTTTCATGCTCATTAATTAGTGATTACCTTGTTAATCACTAATTAACTTAAAGCATCACTCCAAAAATTAATTCATAATTATTCATTTAAGTATTACTTAATTATTTAAATAATACCTAGCTAATAATATAATTATTTTTTCCTTGTTGGTATAGTACTATCCGTTAACGAGCACATATATTCTCTGTTACTTAATATCATCCAAATAGTTTTAAGGGTTTTCCTCTAATTAAAGTTATTAACATTTAAATAGTTTTCATGAGGCTTCATTATCATCTAAATTAAATAAATATAGATTTATTGAATTAAAAAAATATATTTATAGGGCTGTTTTAATTTCTTCATATTGATTATTATTATGATTTTGCAAATGTCTTCCTCGTGATAATTTTTTTTGAATCAACAATTTTTTTCACTTTGCCACAACAATCTATTCAACAATATTTGATTGACCATTCAAAGGATATATGGTTAGTCCAACTTCTCTCTCTTCTTCTCTCTCCTCTTTCTCTCTTCTTCTCTCTCTCTCTCCTCTCTCTCTCTCTCTCAAAGACTAAGCTAGCTATTAGAAAACAAATTAAAATAAAAACAATTCATATCATGCATATCTATAAAAATTGCAAGATTACCAATTTAAAAATTAAAATATTAAAAATTAAATTGAATTATTCTGATAACATTCAATAAAATAAAAATTACACGAAAGAAATTTTAAACAAAGATTATACGTACATCATGAATCAGTATATTGAGCAAAAAATTATGCTCGTATTATTCATCAATCAGAAAAAAATAGTTATAAATTAAAGAAAATATATGTCACGCTTTATGATAATTTACTGTCTATTTATCTTCTTTGTTAAGTTCTTCATTCTCTCAGTTCGGAGGGCATATTCCACCGCCACCACCAGGCCCATGATGACAACCTGAAGGCCCTGAACTTGATCCTGACCCATCAAGCTTGGACTCAAACACGAATCCAGCTCCGGTCTTAATGAAATACCGCTCCTCTTTCAAGACTCTCGTCGCCTCCGCCATCGACGCCCCCCGCAAAATGCCGCTGCCTATTAGTAACCATGCAAAGGAAAACGCTAAGAGCACAAGGCCAAGATCTCTCTTCATAGAAGCCATGAGAATTGCCGATCGATTGAGGAGTAACAAACCAACAACTATATATATAGTTTGCTAGTTTAGCTATGAACGGAGCCTCTGGCCTTCTGAATCTGAAGTGGATTATTGTAAGGAATAAATTGGTGAGCTTGTTTTGTGGAGAGGAATTGGAGAACTTAACGAGGGATTTATAATAGCGAAGAGAGGTCTCTCTTCGCTTTGCCGGTCTTCACGTTTACAATTTTCCTTGGGAAACGCGGACTTCAGGATTGTAGAGTTGAGAAATTTACTGAGAAAGAGCAGACTGCAGCATGGGTTTTTGGGTTGGAAGGTCGATTACTTCAGTTAGTCTCCTACTATACATAAAAATATAATATGATATTTATTTTAAAAATATAAAGATATAGCATAGTTTAAGATTAAACTAATAAATATTAATATTAATATGTAATGGTCATGTGCAACAAAGATGATGGACCATATCATATTACATCACACAGTTTTGGAATCACAAATTTTATGATTTATTTTTTACGGCTTTTGATCACAGCTTTTTCATTGCTTTTTATAAATTTTTGTCCTAGAAAATTATTGTAGAAATTACTAAGAAAACTTATTATTCGTTTGAGACGACTTTCTTAATGCTTCTTAGAGTAGCTTTTTCAGTACAAGAATAGTAAGGTGAGCTATATTGAGGGTCTGAGATAGCTTGTAATAATCTTCTCATAATTATTTTTCATTTGTGTAATCTTTGTTGGACATAATAGAAATGATACTCAAATAAGAAATATAATTTAGTTCGAAGAGTTAAATTAAGACTTAATGATAAACACACATTTAAAGAATGATAAGTGCTCCTAAAGTGTCGTGTGAATAATAGGAGGAATATGACTTAGGTCAGGGGTGCAACTGATTCAAGTCGGCTCGCGAGCTGATTCAGGCTCGACTCGATAACATGCTCGACAAGTTGAGCTTATCGAGCTCGCGAGTCGAGCTTGAAAGTCGACAGCTTATCGAACTCGAGCTAGAACAGACTTCCGCTCGTCGAGCTGCTCGATGAGGTGATTGGGAGGTAAAATGATACCTCAACTGAGCTGGCAAACACGACGATTTAAAGATCATGATGGAAAACCCGAATGACGAAGCATGTGGGTCTCGACGGCAAAACTCAGGACGATAGATCTTGACGGCGAACGTGAGGATGAGGTTGGATCTCGACGGCGGAGCTCGGGCGACGACTGACCTCGGGATGACAGCGGGCATGACGATGAGCTCGGGACAACTACGGAACTCATGAAGAAAACATATGCGACGACGAGCCTACTTGGGACGGAGCTCGATAGCGAAGCTCAAGACTGAGCTTGACGAGCTGCTTGACATGAGACGAATCGAGCTCGAGCTCTGATTTTGAGCTTGACTTGAGCTTTAGTTTGGTATTTGAAACTTAATCTCGACTCGTGCACCCTCTGGCTCGAGCTCGACTCGACTCGACTCGTTTTCACCCCTGACTCAAGTTGGTTGATCTTGACTAAGGCCCTTATAACTCTATGATTTACAAAAACAAATATATATATAAATACTTTAATTAAATACATGATTAAAATGTTCTATCAGCTGTGGACATTTGCAGATAGGTCCTTTGCAAATCCCATATTAAGATATAAGCAATCTCGACGACTGTGGGTTTTTTTGTTTAAAAAAAATGTTCATGTAAGTTTCGACTGGGAGACTTTTTTGCATGACTTCTGTTCCACGACACGCACAGCTCGGCCAAGTTAGTAGAAAGTTAGACCGATATCCGACCGATGACAAAGTCAAAGTACTGGCCGGTAGCGGACTCCGCTCCCAGCCGCGTTCCTCATTGGGCCACACAACCTGGCCCATTTAGAATGTCGCTTTTTTTTAATTTACTTTTGACTACTGAGGAAATATAAATGAATATTCCGTTTTTTTTTTATAAAATATGGGTGATAGTAAATTACACTCTAATATGCCGTATTTTTTTTTATCGACCAAAGTTTAGTAGGATGAATATTTAATTTTTTTTATTTATTTTGAGAAAAATGTAATATATATATGTATATATATATATATATTTAAAAATTCAAACAAATTTTAATCATATCATAATATTTAGATCCAAATTTCATGATATTTGATAATTTAAAATTTTTTAATGGTGAAAATTAATAGAGAAAATTAAGTTAGAAAATTTGAATAAATTTTTTAGTGAAATTTATATATCAGTAAAAGTTATCTTTATCGTTCACGATCAATGGAATATATCAACATCAGCCATCCATTCAAATAACTCACAACTTACTCTTAGGCTTTGTTTGGGACGGTTTTTTTATTGCTTTCTAAAACGGAGTTTTAGTACAAAATTAAAAACATTTGTACTAAAACTCTGTTTTAGAAAGCAATAAAAAAGTAGTCCCAAACGAAGCCTTAATCTTCATCTTATTTATTTGTCATGCTACTCTAAGAAAACTATAAATAGACCCCTCAATTCTCATGAAAGAGGGCCCAAGCAAGAGAGAGAAGGGAATGAGATAAACTAGAGTTCTCTTGCCACCAAACTCATCCTCGACCATTGTCGGACTTTCGCTCAACCACTAACGAATGCTGATCTTCCACCTGGCAGCAGACTAATGATGGACTTTCACCCAGTCACGATTGACTCCGAATTTTTTATCGGTTGTCAGTCTAAGTTGGACTTCCACCTGACCACCGATTGACATCAGACTTTTGCTCGACTGCCTACTGACGCCAAACATCAGCCCGACCATCGACTGACACCAGATTTTGGCTCGACCAAGACTAACGTTGGACTTTGGTTTGCAGCTAGATTTCAACCTGACGATTGACTATTATAATATGATCATCCTCAATTTCATGAACGAATCAACCGTCTGTAATATATTCAAACACTAGTGTAATTATTTTCACCTGGGCGTGGCCCCATGGTTTTTTTCTTTTTCAAGGTTTTCTCCGTAAAAATTATGGTGTTTCTTATTTTCCTTTTTTTTGTGTGCTGGATATCTGTACAAAGCTAAGAAGAAAAATTCTAACGCTATTGCCGCGTATACTTTAGCCCGCAACAAGAATGAATTTTAAAATCAAGGAAATTTACTTTGAGTATATTGTACCATTTAAAAGTAAGCTCAATGCTTCGAAATCCATTATAACTCAATTGTTTTTCGAAAATAATCATATAGTTTTTCGTTTTAATATTTATGAAAAACAATTTCATATTTCGATCTCATCTCTACGATTGCCCATGGCCCACTCAAAGCCAACGAAAATCCAAAGAGCCATCCAACTCGGCCCATGTAGTTGCGTGCTAGCCCATTATGGATTGCCCGAGCCTAGTTGTATAAAAATAGCCCATTCTTCACCTAAATATAAATGTTTTTGTTAGTTTATTATTGATTAAGTTTAGTTTTTAAGATAAAATAATTTTGTATAAATTTATCACCTAAATATAGAAGCTTAAGATTGATTGAGACTTTTAGTCTACACAGATTTCCCTTTAAAATAATTTTAATTTTGTATTTATTCACACTGAAATTGTAATTAATACAATATAAAATAATTTGTTTCATGTATCAAAATGATATGCTTATTTTTATTTTAATTAAATCTTAAAATTGTATCAGAGTTATATTATTATAATTAAAAAATTTTTTTGAAGTAATATGAGATATTAAAAAAAAAATTCAGATAATTTTAAAGTATGATATTATATTGTCAAAAAAAGTAATTAGATGTTTAAAACTCATAAAATACTTAGTTAAAATGGATAAATTTTAATTTGTTTTTTTGTTATTATATACATTTAAAAAATAGGGGATTTACATATCTACTATTTTATACTACTCTATTTGCATATATAATACCTAAAACTTTAATATTATATAAATAACACATTATATTATTTAATATCAAATAGGCCACCTATATTTCATTTCCACCACCCATATATTACATTTTTATCACATATATTTGATATGAAAGTAATATGTGGATAATATATATGAAATATTAAAGTTTTAGGTGTTCGATATGTTAAAGGTGTCAGTATTTGACACGACCAAAAAATCATACCTGAAAAATTCCGGGCTAGGCTCAACTCTAAACCAAAACAGGTCGATTCGGGTTCAACAAATCGACCTTTTTCAAAAATATGGTCTGGTTGGGTTGGAGTAGTAACTCGAAATTGACCCCTTTTTTTACTCGAATATATGTTTTTGATCTGGAAACCCGAGATTGACCCGTTTTTTAACACAAAAATTAAAGATTGACATATTTTTTGACAAAAAACTAGTAATTTTTTATCCGTCTCGGGTCATTCCAGTCATGTCAGGTTGACCTAGACCTATAGTTGGTCGGGTTCGAGTAAAAAAAAACTATATGTTTGTCGAAACAGGTCAGTTTCGGGTTTGAGCCAAGCATGAACCATGACCCGAAATTGACATCCCTATGATATGTAAATAAAATAGTATGTATGTAAATCCATCTTTAAAATTTTTTACATTTACGCATGTTTTTCTTCTCGATATATATAAAGGTATCACAGTAATTTGTATGCATACATCTACAGCACTGCAGTTCTACAGCTATACTAAAACAAAATTTGTTAATTTATATACACAACTACAGAAAACTATTTTATGTACAACTCCTCCGCAATCTGTTTTATCAACAGCTGTTCCAAACGCAACCTCAATCTATCACCATAATATAAATGTGAAAGTGGCGGTGGCAGACAAACTTATTTCAAATTAATTACGGATGAAGAAAGAAGGCATAAAAGATAAATAGACTCTAGTGTTATACCCAATTTTTTGGAATTAGTTATTGCCCATTGTGAAGCTTATCAAACTGACATCTTTCTTTACTCATAATAATAATAATAATAAAAGAGAAAAGAATAAATGTTTAATAGAACTAACCTTACATACAATGACAAACATAGAATAAAGTATTTATACTTGTTGCGTCCAGGATTATTCGCGATGGTAGGGAAATATAAAGTTTAACGTCTTAGCATTGTACGAAAATCCAGCACGCAATCAAATAAGAGAGAAAGTGCGTCATTCACTAGAGACATCAATATTTTTACATGGAAAACCCTTGAAAAATGGGGGAAATACCACGGGGTTTGGCCCAGTATGAATGAATCCACTAGTATTGTAGTTGATTACAAATGAGGTCCTTCATCAGGGGAAGACCTTAGCTTGAGGTACATCTTATAGAGTTCATTACATGGTGAAAATACAAAGCATCACTGTTGATGTGTTTGTTTGGTCTGAAGGATTGTAGTCGGTGTGCGTAAGTCGAAAGGATTGTTGTCGGTGGGCGACGGAGGTCGGACGGAATATAGTTGGCGGGCGACATAAGTATGAATGATCGTAGTCGGTGGGCGACGGAGGTCGGAAGGACTGTAGTCGGCGGGTGACATAAGTCTGAAGGATCGTTGTCGGCGGGCGACGGAGATCGGAAGAACTGTAATCGACGGGCGACGTAAGTCTGAAGGATCGTAGTTGGCGGGCTACGGAGGTCAGAAGGACTATAGTCGGCGGGCGACGTAAGTCTAAAGTATCGTAGTCGGTGGGCGACATAGGTCGGAAAGACTGTAGTCGGCGGGTGACGTAAGTCTGAAGGATCGTAGTTGGCAGGCGACGGAGGTCGGAAGGACTGTAGTCGGTGGGCGACGTAAGTTTGAAGGTCGGGTAGAAGTCCGACGTAAGTTGGTGGGCGAGGAGAACTCCGGCGTTAGATGATATTCACAGAATAATTAATCGTGTTTTAGGCCTAATTTGTTTTGGCTTTTTTTTTCTATTTAGAAACGGTTAAACTCTTTTTTTTTGGACGGGACGCTTTTATAGATATGCTTTGTAGAGAATTTTATTTTTCTATTGTTTTGAGAAGCTTTTGAGAGGAAGAACCAAAGGAAGCCTTAAATTTTATATATATATATATATATATATAAGATACAAAATTAAAATGTAGTAGGTTGATTACTTTTTTTCTATTTTTCAATTTTATTACTGGGTTCTTTAGTTATGCTTTGTTTGGGACAGTCTTTTGTGATTGTTTTTTTTTTAATCTTCAAGAAATTTTTATATTAAAAAATTATTTTAGAAAGTAGTAAAATAACTGTTCTAATGAAACATTAGACTTTATTCAGGGCCACATTTTTTGTTGTTTTCTAAAATAACTTTTTTGTATAAAATTTTTCATAAAGCTATTCCAAATTTAGGCTTTATTTGGGATAGTTTTCTTCTTACTTTCTAAAACAATTTTTTAGTATAAAAAATTCTATTTCAAGAAAATTTTAATTAAAATATTGTTTTAGAAAGCATTAAGAAAGTTGTCCCAAATAAACCCTTAGGTTTCATTTGGGACAACTTTCTTATTGTTTCTGATTTTTAAAATTTTTGTACAAACAAACTGCTTTCATAAACAATAAAATTATCGTTCCAAACAAAACCTTAGTCTTCATCTATACATAAACACATGATATATAACAATATGATATTTATTTCAAAGGAAATATAATTTCTTTTGAAGAGTTAAACTCAAACTTAAATGATTGTCTTAAAATATAAATTTAAATAATAACAATTGATGACATACTTATTTTCATAAGTGATGTATCATGCAAAAATTATCTTGATCGGACACGAATCTCGAGGCAAAATCAAGCAGGAAGCTTCAAAAATTAAATCCGGGATCATCTGAACTCCGATTTTAGCAAACTTACATTCAAATTGAGCGTCTCTGAAATATGAACCTAACGACACCAAATTTTACTCAATCCGAGCCCAAATGAGTCCAAATCAAGGACCCGAAGCACTATTAGAAGGTTCGAACCACAATTTGGGTTACCAAACGGTTTCCAAACATAAAGTGCTTATAGTAGAATCGAGCGGCTTGACGAGAAGAATCCAATGAGCACAAGATCATCAAATTCTGACATCATTAAGACCTTCAAATGTCTGACAAACGGTCCACGATCAAGGGATTCAATATCGTTTGTTCATTCCAACCACTCCTGATTCACCCCTGATCTCTCACTTATTTACAGGTCATGTCACTCAAGCAATCTATAAATAGACCCCTTATTTCTCTTGAGGGGGGGGGGGGGGGGGGGGGGGGGGGGGGGGCGAAGCAAGAGAAGAGAAGAAAGATAAGAGGGAAGAACTCCTCAACGACCACTGCCAGAATTCTGTCCAAGTGACGCTAGAATTCCGCCCAACTTGCACAAGACGTCGGAATTCTGTCCAAGTGACGCCAAAATTCTGCCCTACCTCCAAGTGATGCCAGAATTTCGCCCGACCTTCAAGTGACGCCGAAATTCTGTCTGAATACCATCCAACATCGTAGTTCTCCTCGGCGGCCAACTGATGTTGGACTTCTACCCGACGTCGGACCTTCGCTCGTTGCCAAGTTTTTACCCAACGTCGGATTTCTATCCGTCGTTAAATTTTCTCCAGACATATATCTGATGTTGGATTTCCGTCCATTGGTGGATTCTACCTGACACAATCCTTCCAACCTCTGTCGCCAGCCGACTACGATCCTTTTGACTTATGTTGCTCACCGAGTACAGTCCTTCCGACCTCCGTCGCCAGCTCACTACGGTCCTCCTGACTTACGTCGCCTACTGACTACAATCCTTCCAACAAAGTGAACACATCAACTAAGATTCTTTTTATTCTCATCATGTAATGTACTCTATAAGATGTACATCAAGCTAAGGCCTTCCCCCAAGGAAGGACCTCATTTGTAACCAAATGCAATACTAGTGAATTCATTCAGACTGGGCTAGGCCCCGTGGTTTTTCCCCCTTTTCAGGGGGTTTTCACGTAAAAATCTAGGTGTCTCTCATAAATGCACCCTCTCCCTTTATCTGTGTGGGTGCCAAATTTTTATACAATGCTAAGACGTTAAACTTTATATTTCTCTACCACCGCGAATACTCCAGGATGCAACAATAAATGTATTTGAAATTCATTGAAAACAGATAAATTCTAAATACATGATGTTACTAGCACCTCCATCACAAATTTATTTTAAGAAATTAAGAATATAGGATTTTTTTTTTAAATAAATCTATATTTTAGAATTATATTGATATATTTATATTGTGCTAGCCATTTAAATCAATGAATTTTGATATTATATCATATTCTCATATCGTATATCCTTTACATAAAAAATATATATTAAAAATATATACCTTAATTTTATAAGTACAAAAAACTCTAATTATTCTAACACTAGTTCGATATTTTCTCCCGTCGTCAATCAACAGTAATCTTACCCAAAATGTGGACATTTGCCGATAGGTTTGATTAATTTTCTTATTACTTGATTTTAAGGAGACATATCAATATATATGGTGCTTTTGCACACGACATGGTCAGCACTTTAACCCGCTCAGGTTTTCGCCCGCTCTGCTAGGGCAAATTCCCTAGCTCTCTCCGGTGTGTTCCTTTGGTTGGGGTCACTTGCCGTGGTGGAGCCGTCTTCTTCAGTTCCTTCAGGGAAGTTCTCCTCCCTCTGGTTGAGTCCAGCTTTTGTTATTTTGGGTTTTTGTTTTTTCAGGCATTTCCGGCATGCCTCCGAAGCTCTGCGACCCTGGTTTTTTAGAGGGTTCTTCTTCTTCTCGAGCTCGTCAGCTGTTTCTAATTTTTTAGAGCTTAGGGTTTCTTCTTTTCGTGGTATTCCCTCTCTTTGGATGTTGGAACAAGAAATTTCGGCGCTAGCTGTGCCTTTCCAATTTTCTCTGGTCGAATTTTTCCCCTCTAAACGGCCATCCTTGGACTCTATCCATCGATTTATCTTTAATCTGAAGTTAAATGGTGAATTTTTGGTAACTTTGATAGGCCCGACGCATATCCTCATTAAGCTCAAAAACGATCTTGATTATTGTCGGGTTTTCTGCCGTGGATCTTACTTAGTTTATAACTGTTACATGAAGCTTACCAAGTGGTCGCCCCTTGTGGATATCGGGGTCGAGTCGCTGATTGTCCCCATTTGTGTGTCTTTCCCTCAACTGCGCCCCCATCTCTTCTTCTCCCGTTGATTCTGAACAATTAATTTATGTTAAACCCCCTTGTTCGGCTTCTACTTTGTGTGTGATGCCTGTGGCTCAGTTGGTTATTGAGGATCCTGTTTTGCCTTCGATGGATATTGCTGGTATTATGCAGGTGGCTACTTCTTTAGATAATATCAATGTGAATGTTGAGCCTGTGGATGATCGGGTTGCTATCTGTAACAATGTCTCGTTAGCTTTGGTTAATTTG
Organism: Dendrobium nobile; assembly: GCA_022539455.1. NCBI lineage: Eukaryota > Viridiplantae > Streptophyta > Magnoliopsida > Asparagales > Orchidaceae > Dendrobium > Dendrobium nobile. The sequence continues at coordinate 6,187,678 of CM039727.1, forward strand.
GGTTTTGTTGATGAGGTTGATGCTGTTTTTAATATGCTTATTTTTTAGGGTGGGATGGGTGGGGTGTTGCCTGCTGCTCTCGACTCTTGGGATTGTGCTAGTGCATGTAGGCGATTGGGTTGTGTTGTTAATTCCTGCCCCAATTTGGGTACTGTGTCTGCCTCGTCCTGTTTACCTGGGTATGTTGGGCCTGGTGTGGCTATGGATTTTTCGGATTCGTCTCACAAGCCTTATGAATTTTGTCCTGACCGTGTTATTGAATCTGGTGTTGGCTTGGCGTTTGTGGGTTCTGCCAGTGTTGATGCTTCCCCTATTATGCCTATTGACCAAGTTTCTGGCCATTTTGTTGAAGTCCCAGTTAATCTGGTTTCTCCTAAGGCTTTGGTTGATCATGTGGGTTCCAATTCGGGGGAGGCTGTTAGGCTGCAATTAGATTGGCTTCAATGCTCGTCCGACACCTCTTCGGAGGCCAGTGGGGAGGATAAACCTGCTATTAAGTTTGCTTTGCATAAGGACCGCACGGTTGTATCTGCTTCCTCTCGTGGGAGGGATAGACGTGGTCGAAAATAATTGAGATCGTGGCTGGTACGTTGTTTTTTTTTTTTTTTTGTCTCCTTGTCCTCAGTTTCTTGTTGCCTTTTCTGGTTATGCTTATGGTGGCTAGTGATTTCTGGGCAATGATGTGGCTCGGGCTCATCGCTCCAATCCATGGCTAGTTGGCAACCTTTGGTGGTGATTCTTATTAGCGGTGATGGTGGTTGGTTAGCTTTTGGTGGGTTTTGGCTCTTTCACTCCTCTGGATGGTCCGTGCCCGAGTTTGGAGTGGTTCGTAGTCTGTGCCTTTGCTGAGTCTAACGACCGTTGTGCATGTTTCTCCTTGTTTGAGTGTACCCTTTATAGCTTTTTCATTAATTCTTTTCATTTTGACAAAATAATCGATTCAATAATTGAATGACTATTAAAAAAATTGCAAGTCACATTGGAGTTTTAATTAGTTCATCTCTCTTAATAATTTGTAATTAATATTAATCATTAGTTCTTTTCATTTTGGCAAAATAATCGATTCAATAATTGGATGACTAATAAAAAAATTGCAAGCCACATTGGAGTTTTAATTAGTTCACTCTCTCTCTCTCTCTCTCTCTCTCTCGCCCCCCCCCCCCCCCCCCCCCCTATTGCTATTGTGAAGATTAAGGCATCGTTTGGTAAAGCTTTCTTACTACTTCCTAAAGCAGCTTGCTACTACAAAAACTTAAATTTTTTACTAAAAAGCTGCTTTAATAAACAATAAAAAAGCCGTTTCAAACGAAACCGTAGAGCATTTGCTTAAGTAGTAATCTTTTAGGAACCTGTTATTAGCATTCAATATTTTAGCAAGAAACAATTCATGATATCATGTAAAGCTTTAAAAATTGCACAATAATCATTTTATGAAGGACAAAATTTCATTTAAATTGAGTTATTTTTACCAATAACATTTGCAAAATTAAAGATCCAACAAAACCATTAAACAACAATTGTAAATCATAAAACAATTTACAAAGCAAGTTTTCATGCTCTTTATGCATCAATCAATGTCATAAAAAACATAAAGTTATAAATTAGACGACACATCACACTTTATAATAGTTTACTATTTATTAGTCTTTGAATGAGTTAAGTTCTTCAATCTCTCAAAATGGGGGGCATATTTCACTCCCACCACCAGGCCCATGGTGATAACATGAATGCCCTGACCCTGATCCTGACCCTTTAGGCTTAGACTCAAATACTAATCCAGCTCTAGTCGTGATGATATATCGCGCATCTTTCAAAACTCTCGTTGCCTCGGCCATCGGCAGTGCTCGAGAAATGTTGCCGCCCATAAGTAGCCAAGGGAAAGAAAACACCAAGAGCACAAGGCCAAGACCTCTCCTTGTTGAAGCCATGAGAGTAGTCAAGTATATGAATATGTATTGTTGTTTGATATTTTATAGATAGGGAACCTCTAACCTTCTGAATCTGAAGTGGAATGCCAAAAAGAAGCTGATGAGCTCTTATTCTGTGGAGAGAAGATGGAGAAGCTATCAAAGTATTTATAATAATAAAGAGTTCCATCGCCCAGTCTATACTTCGATATGTGAATCAACATTGATTTTACATGTAATTTTCTCACTGCAAAATATTTTCCTGGAAAACACGGATTTCAGACTTTTTCAAAAGGAAAAGAGTCGACGCCCACAAGAATTTAAATTTTACTTTATAAATAATTATTCAGATGTTGAAGGGGTGTTTTAGAAAATTTTATAGAGAAAAAAATTGCTCAGTTAATTTCCTGTAAATTAAGGGTGCAATTGAGCGGAAAATTAACACATTGGAGTTTTATTTTATTTGACCCATAATGAGTGTACTGAGTCAAGCTGATTCGTAAGTCGGCTCGAACTCAACTTCGTAGATGGCTTATGTGCAGAACTCGATGGACTAACGAGTTAAGTTTTAGCAATCCCACATAAAGTTGCTAAAAATACTATGAAAAATATTATATAATTTTTTTCCATTCAAGTGATTTCTTCTTATTATTTGTTTAATTTTTTATTATTTTCATCATATTATTATAATAATTATTTGAATCAGATTTTTTTCTTTGATGCTAAATGAGTTGACTCATAAGCCAACTCAAATAATTAAAATTAAGGCTTAGTTTCGGACGGTTTTTTTTTATTATTCTTAAAATAGCTTTTTAATACAAAAATTAAAAGTTTTGTACTAACAATCTACATTAAGAAGCAGTAAGAAAGCCGTCCCAAATCAAGCCTTAATATAACATTGTATTAACTTTCCTCACAAGTCACATCTATTGCTCTTGCATTCGAAACTATTGATGTCGAAAGACACCCTAGACCAAAACATAAAAGCCGAAAGATACCCTCGACCTTGAATCGCTCCGTTTTTTTTCAAACGGGTCAAATCCTTTAACTGAACCGACCTGTTAGCTAAACGGGTTGACTGTAATCCAAAATTTTTAGGTCTTGTTCGTGTCGTGTCAAATATTGACACCTCTACCCTCGACCTCTCCCCCATTACAATCCTAGCATTCTCATACCTCTTTTTCCTTCGTTGCATGGTGTCTTCGTGCTCTAATTCATTTTCTTGACAATTGTATCACGCTAATTACTGGTTATCTTAAGTTAGAAAATTAGCTATTTTATTTTTTATTTTTCACCTATTTTTTTAGGATTTTGTCTTCTTCCTTTCATGTGCATTAATTAGTGATTACCTTGTTAATCACTAATTAACTTAAACCATCAAGGCATCACTCCAACAATTTGTTCATAATTATTCATTTAAGAGTATTACTTAATTATTTAAATAATACCTAGAAAAAATAATAATTATTTTTTCCTTGTTAGTATAGTATACTTTATATCATCCAAATAGTTTTAAGGATTTTACTCTAATTAAAGTTATTAATATTTAAATAGTTATCATGAGGCTTCATTAATATCTAAATTAAATAAAATTATATTTATTGAATTAAAAAATATATATTTATAGGGCTGTTTTAATTTCTTCTTATTGATTATTATTATTATTTTGCAAATTTCTTCCTCGTCATAACTCTTTTTGAATCAACAGTTTTTTTTTCACTTTGACACAACAATATATTCAACAATATTTGATTGACCATTCAAAAAAGGATATAGGGTTAGTCCAACTTCTCTCTCCTCTTTCTCTGTCTTCTCTCTCCTCTTTCTCTCTCTTCTCTCTATGTCTTCCTCTCTCTCTCTTGAAAAGATTTAAGGGGGTCAGCTTAACTAGTAAGCTAGCTATTAGAATTCAATATTTTAGCAAAAAAAACTAAAATAAAAACAATTCATATCATGCATATCTATAAAAATTGCAAGATTATCGATTTAAAAATTAACATATTAAAAATTAAATTGAATTATTTTTATCAACAACTTTCAATAAAATAAAAAGTACATGAAAGAAATACTAAACAATTACTAAACATCTTAAATAAATATACTGAGCAAAACTTTATGCTCATTATTCATCAATCAGAACCAAACAACTATAAACCATAGAAAATATATGTCACACTTTATGATAATTTGCTGTCCATTTATCTTCTTAGTTATGTTCTTCAATCACTCCGTTTGGAGTGCATTTTCCGCTGCCACCACCAGTCCCATGATGACAACCTGAAGGCCCTGAACCTGGTTCTGACCCCTTAGGCTTGGACTCAAACACGAATCCAGCTCTGGTCTTAATGAAATACCGCTCCTCTTTCAAGACTCTCGTCGCCTCCGCCATCGACGCCCCCCGCAAAATGCCGCTGCCTATTAGTAACCATGCAAAGGAAAACGCTAAGAGCACAAGGCCAAGATCTCTCTTCATAGAAGCCATGAGAATTGCCGATCGATCGAGGAGTAACAAACCACCAACTATATAGTTTGCTTTGCTAGTTTAGCTATGAACGGAGCCTCTTGTAGCTTCTGAATCTGAAGTGGATTATTGTAAGGAATAAATTGGTGAGCTTGTTTTGTGGAGAGGAATTGGAGAACTTAACGAGGAATTTATAATAGCGAAGAGAGGTCTTTCCTCTTTGCCGGTCTGCACGTTTACACTTTTCCTTGCGAAACGCGGAGCTCAGGATTGAAGAGCCGTAAAATTAACTGAGAAAAGAGCAGTCTGCTACATGGGTTTTTGGGTTGGTCGGTTGATTACTTTAGTCAGTCTCCTACGATACATAAAAAGTAAAAAAACTGTTGTAGAAATTACTAAGAAAATTGAGTAAGAAAAAATTATAAATTTTGTACTATATTTAAAGAACTTGTAATAAGATTTAATGATAAACACACATTTAAAGATTAATAAGTGCTCCTAAAGTGGTGTGTGAATAACAGTAGGAATATGACCTATGTTAGGGGTGCAACTGAGTCAAGCCGGCTCGCGAGCTTGACTCGATAACAGTCTCGACTAGTCGAGCTTATCGAGCTCGAGCTCGAACAGACATTTGTTCGACTCGCCAGCTTGTCGAGTAGGTCGCGAAGGTGACTAGGCGGAAAAAAGAAATCTAAAATAAGTGGGCGGATGCAAAGATTTAAAGGTCAGGTGGGAAAACCAAAATGACAGAGCACGCGGATCTCCATGGCATAGCTTGGGACGACAGATCTCGAACACGGATGTGACGATGAGGTTGAGACGACAGATCTCGACAGCGGAGCTTGGGACGACAGCGGGAGTAACGATAAACTCGGGACGATGGATCTCGTTGGCGGAGCTCGAGACGACGACTGAACTCAGAACAACAGCGGATGCGACGATGAGATTACTCGTGACGGAGCTCGAGACTGAGCTTGACATGAGACGAGTCGAGCTCGGATTTTGATCTCAACTTGAGTTCAAGCTCGAGCTCAAGCTCGGTATTTGGAAATCGAGTTTGACTCGAACACCTCCTGGCTCGAGCTCGACTCGACTCGTTCGCACCCCTAACCTAGATTGGTCGATCTTGACTAAGGCCCTCATAACTCTATGATTTACAAGAACAAATATGTATAAATACTTTAATTAAATACATGATTAAAATGTTCCATTAGCTTTTGACATTTGCAGATAGGTCCTTCGCAAATCCCAAATTAAGATATAAGCAATCTTGATGACTGTTTTTTTTTGTGTTAAAAAAGAATGTTTATGTAAGTTTCGACTGGGAGACTTTTTTGCATGGCTTGTGTGCCACGACACGCACAGCTCGGCCGAGTTAGTAGAAAGTTAGACCGTTGACAAAGTCAAAAGTGCTGGCGGTCACTCCGCTCCAGCCGCGTTCCTTATTTATAAAATATGGGTGATAGTAAATTACACTCTAATATGCCATATTTTTTATGGAACAAAGTTTAGTAGTGATGAATATTTTATTTTTTTATTTTTTTAGAGGAAAATGTAATATGAATTATTTTTATTTTAGAAATATTTAAAATTAATTTTAAACAAAATTTAATCACAATATTTAGGTCCAAATTTCTCCAATTTTTTGTGATATTTGAGACTTTAAATATTTTTTTAATGGTGAAACATTAATGGAGAAAATTAAGTCAAAATTTTGACTAAATTTTTTGTAGAATTGATATATCATGAAAAAATTATCTTGGCCGGGCATGAATCTCGAGCCAAAATCAAGTAGGAAATTTTTTAAATTAAATTTGGAACAATCCAAAATCTGATTTCAACTAACTTATAGTCAAACTGAACATTTCAAAAATACGAATCCAACAATACCAAATTTGATAATCCGAGCCCAAATGGAACTAAATTGAATACCTTAATCATATTTATAGAAGGTTCAAACTATAATTTGGATTACCAAATGGTTTCCAAATATGACATGCTTATAGTTGAATCGAGCGGCCTGACGAAACAAATCTAAGGAGCCCATGATCAAGAAATTAAAATTCCCAATAGACAGTTTATGATCAAGGGCATCAACATCGGTCGTCCATTCAAACCACTCATATTTATTAGTCATGCAACTCTCAGAAAACTATAAATAGACCCCTTATTTCTCATTAAAGGGGACCCACTTAAGGAGGAGAAGGAGAGAGACTATAGTTCTCTTGCCACCTGACTCTAACTCAACCGCCACTATACTTCTTCCCGGCCATCGACAGACATTAGACTTCCGTCCAGCGATTGATCGACTCAAGACTTCCGCCCAACCACCGATAGACCCCGGACTTAATTTTCGCCTAGCCGTCGACCGACGCCGTACTTCCACCTGACAACCGACTCATATATGACTTATGTCTGACTTCCGACTAACGCCAAACTTCAACCCGAGGGTCACTGACGCTGAATTTTTGCCTAGCCACGGACTAACGCCAAACTATCGGTCTTCCGCCTGACACCGGAGTTCTGCCGGATCGCCACCTGACATTGGATTGACGTTGGACTCTTGTAAAACTCTTAGTTGATACTTGTAATCTGGTCGTCTTCAAGGACGAGTCAGTCCATTGTAGTTTTCTCAAATTCTAGTGGAATCATTTTCAATTGGGCTAGGCCCCGTGGTTTTTCTCCTTTCTCGGGTTTTCCACGTAAAAAATATTGTGTTATCTGTGTGTGAGCTTGATATCCGTGCAATGCTAAGACGTAGAATTATAACTCTATCGCCGCGTATATTCTAGCCCACAACATGAATAATGCTTAGTTGTATTTACTCCAAATTGTGCATTCTTTCTACTCCCTCTTCCTTCCCCTCTCTCTCTTCTCTCTTGCAAGAAGAGCTCAAGATGAGCTGTCAAGATCTTCCTTCAAATTCTAACATGAATGAATTTTAAAATCAAGGAAATTTACTTTCAGTATATTATACCATTTGAAAGTAAGCTCAATGCTTTGAAGTCCATTATAACTCAAATGTTTTTCGAAAATAATCATGTAATTTTCCGTATTAATATTAGTGAAAAACAAATTCTCATTTCGATCTCATTTCTACGATTGCCCATGGCCCACTCAAAGCCAACGAAAATCGAAATCTCCATCCAAATCGGCCCATGTAGTTCCATGTTAGCCCACTATAGATTGCCCGAGCCTAGTGATGTAAAAATAGCCCATTCTGCACTTAAATATAAATGCTTTTGTTAGTTTTGTATTGATTCACTTTAGTTTTTAAGATAAAATAATTTCGCATAAATCTATCACCTAAATACAAAGGCTTAAGATTGATTAAAAGTTTTAGTATACACAAATTTGCCTTTAAAACAATTTTCATTTTGTATTTATTCACAATGAAATTGTAATTAATACAACATACTTAATTTTTATTTTAATTAAATCTGAAAAATGTATCAGATATTATTATTATTATTATTAAAACATTTTTTTTGAAGTAATATCAAATATCATAACTTTTTTTTCCAGATAATTTTAAAGTATGATATTACTTTGTAAAAAAAAAAAAGTACTTTGATATTTAAAAGTCATAAAATACATTGTTAAAATGGATAAAATTTTAATTTTGATTTGTTATTTTGTTATTATATACATTTCAAAAATAGGGAATTTACATACATACCACTTTATACTATATTTCATATCTAATTCCTAAAACTTTTATATTATGTATATAACACCTTATATTATTTTAATATCAAATATGCCACCCGTATTTGATATGAAAATGAATGTATGAAATATTAAAATTTTAGGTGTTAGATATTAAATAGAATAGTATATAATGGTATGTATGTAAATCCCTCAAATATATAATTTTTTTTCTTCTCAAAATATACAAGGGTGTCACAGTATTTTATACGTATACATCTGTAGATAGGCAATTATATTACTTAAATAAAATTTATTGATTTATGTACATCAACTTTATAAAATAGCTTTATATACAATAACTTTATGACCTACTTTACTAATAATTGTAGCTGTCCCAAATGAACCATCAATATATCGAGCAATTATTACGTCCGGTCACCGAATGCGTTCATAGACTAATAATCACGCACCACGTCACCTAAAACTCGGTATTGCTTGGTATACATTCAGATACGTTCGGATTTGACCAGACGTAATAATTGCTCCAATATATCACCTAAATATAAATGGTCAAGTGGCGGTGGCAAACAAACTTATTTCAAATTGGCCAATTTTTAGGAACGAGCGCAATTGATCTGAAATTAAACAAAAACAACGTTGTATGGATAAAATTTAAAAAGAAGCGAATATGCCAAACGGAATGGCGCATTCAAAGAATGCGCCGAACATAATGGCGCATTCTTTGAATGCGCCGAACGTGTAAGCGCATTCTCTGAATGCGCGGTAGGGTACAGTGTATTCTTCAGATTACGCGGTTATTTTCGGCGCATTCTGCATTATTACTCCTCTCCCTTATCTGCCAGCTATCTCTTATCGCACAACTGTCGAGATGGCAGAGATTTCCGAATTTCTTTGTCGTAAAGCCTGATTAGATCCGTCAATTGCGCGCTGTCTTGGTGGGAAAATAATTGAGGGATTTAATTTTGGGTGGTTGGGCAGACGAGCGCATCGGCTATAAATAACGCTTGAGTTGAGGAGGGAAGGCACACCTTATTTCATATGAAGTTCTCGGTTTTTAGCAGAAGAGTAGGTACTTATAATTTTTCTTTAGTTTGATTCGTTTATTTTATGTAATTAAACTAGATCTATTAAGTATTGTAGAGTTTGTATAATGTGAATGTTTAAATTTTTTTTCTTTTTTAAGACGTTGTACTATTTTGGCTAATGTAATTTCTTATTTGTGCATGCACGTTTGAAGATATTGCAAATAAGTTTTCTTGTTTAGTACTTGTTGATGTTAAAGAAATAGCGTGGCTTTAATTTTTGTAGAATATCGTATCTAGTGGGCTCTAAATTTATCTTTGAAGAAGTTGCAAAAAGTATGAATAAAGTAATGGGCTGTAAATCTACCGTATCAACATTGGCAGGACTTTGAACACCCAAAGAAACTTATATGGATCAATGATATAATTTATTTTTTAGTTGGTCTCCCATAAGAGATAATATCCGATGCTTAGTACTTCACTTTATTTAGATGTTTTAATGATATAAGCTGTATAGAATCTTGTTACTTGATAACTTCAAAAAAAAATTTATGAATATAATGAAGGCCATTTCTCCTAAGGGATCAAATCAAGAGCGTAAAGTAACAATTGATTTTTTTATCTTATTTATTTAATTTAATGAATTTTATTTTATATATTTATATTTATTTTTTAAAAATCATATCAACTTAATTTAAATTTGTTTAATCTCTAATTAAAATTTATTTAGTTGATGCATATCTAAATTTTAAAATAAATTTTATTATTACTGATATTCATTTAGTAATTAGGTTTAACCAAATTATGATTTTTTTTTAATTTGCTTGAGAATTAAGTGGTTTCTAGCTTATAATAAATTTTAGAGTTAATTGGTAGTTGATTTCAATTTATTTTGTAATTTTGTAATTTTTTCTTTATTTATATGTATTTTTTTAAAATTCAGCAATTTAACTTGAATTAAAAATTCTAGTAATTAGGCTAGTTTAATTTTTTTCCCAAATAAATTCCTAAATAAGTATAATTAGTATGCAAGGTAATAAGTGACATATAAAGACGATTACAAGATTTTGGGACCTTTTAAAATTTATTTATATTTATATTTTTATTTATTTGTTTATTGAATTTTCTGTAGTTTAAATTATATTTTAATATAATGTTTCTAGGTGAATTTATATTCCATTGAAAGTATATTGAATATGTGATGGAGTAAATTTTTTGTTGTAGTTTCTTAATTTTTTTTTAATTTTTATATGATTATAAGAATCGTAGGCCGATAAATTTTGAATCCATAAAGACATTTTCGGAGTTAAAAATAAATCACAATTTTGTGATAGAAAATAAATTTTAAGCTCTAAAGAATATTAACAAATCATAAACAGTCACAAGACATTAAACTAGTTGAATTATATAAACTAGTTGAATTATAACCTTTAAACATGACATTAACAAATCATAAACATTGAAACTCTAATGCTATATTGATTTTAGTTTAGAGCAATTTTAATTTCTAGGTTAAATTTGAAAGTTCTTGTGGAATGTTAGACTTTAATGAATTTCTCATAAGGCTCATTAATACAGAAGTAATACTATCACTTAAACTAGAAGATAACACACTTATAAATAGTTAAAAATATGGTCATGATAATTAAATCAATACAATATAAAATCAATCACCTATTTTCAACCAAGATGTTATAATAGAAAATAATTGGTTGCAGGTCATGATGTTAGTTCTTTTAATATGAAATTTCAAATTTATTATCGCGAAACATTAAGTTAAAAAAAAAAACACACATTAAAAGAAGTAAAATTTTTATTTGAGTTTTATCTCTTGTAATTACAGTGCGATCAATGGAGGAATGCTAGTTTAAATAATATTTTTTTTAAATTAGTAAGAAGTTTTTTTGTTAGAGTAATGGCCTTTAAAATATAACATAAACTACGTAATTAGAGTTTTGTGTTGGTAGTAATAAAACTTTTAAACACAAACTAAATAATGACATAAATTTTTTTATCTTGATAGTATGTCTCGATTGTTGCTGTATTTCGATGGAGAGTTACGTATTTCGGACGAATTCACACCAAGTTATATCGGCGGGAGGATTAGACCGCTCCTTATCGATGACAATATTTCCCTTGAAATGATAAAATGAAGAATTATGCGTGCACTTAGAATAAATTCAACAACAACCACTATTAACCTCACATGTCGTCTTCGAAATAATGGTGGATTCTGTGCGATTCATGTCACCGATGATGAGGTCTGTGAGTACATGTTGATGGAGGCTAGAACACAATCTGTTGTTGTATATGTGGAGGTTGAGCAAATTTCACCCATCCACTTTGATGCACCACCAGTTGAAGATTTCATGTGAGTATAAACCATTATGTTTCTGAACTGATTGACTGAACTAGTCCTTACACCTAACTGAACTTTTATGTATTATGCCCACTCGCACATCTGAATCATTTATGGCTAGTGTTAGAGATGTTCCGAGAATTGTGGAAGATGATTTAGATGGTCATCCTAGTGTACGGGAGCGACCTAGTACTTCAATAAGGCAACTTCCTAGAGTTCAACCTAGACAAAGTGTAGGGGAACATTCATATTACGACATAAATAATCATACAATAGCAGAAGATATCAACCCCTCCGTGCCTTTCATGGAGCGTAATTCCGAAAATGAAGATGAAGGATATGAAACAATGAATAGCGATAGTACTAATTCATCGAATGATGGTAGCCCGATATTGGACTTCAACATATCTATGGAACAATTTACTAGTACGGGATGTAATGGAGAAGAGTTCATTGCAGAGCACGCAAGACAAAATCGTGATGGGATTGATGGCATGAACATTAATAACGATTTTGTCGAAACAGTTAGGACTACTCAACAGTGAGATGATGATGAAAATTTTGATGCGCCATGTGCTAACATTGTTGGCTCGATAGAAGCTACAACTCCAATAGAGTTATATGAAGGTCAGATCTTTCATATGAAAGTAGATTTGCAAGTCGCAGTTAATGGTTGGTCGATACTCCATAATGTTCAATTTATAAATTCAACATCCAACAAAAGCCGATTGAGTGTCATTTGTGCTCATCATCAGGCTTCTGATCGTCCATGCCTTTGGCGCTTACATGCTACACGGAGTAAAAGGTTAGGTGGGTTATAGAAAATATCTACATGTGGACCTCCACATACATGCACCCACCCAATCTTGACTAGTGGACATCATAATTGCAACTCAAAATTTATTTGCAGACAAATAATTCATATAATTAGACAACAATTAGACATGAAGCCAAAGGAGATTATAGCTAGAATGGAGTCAAAATATGATATAAAGATATCATATATGAAGGCTTGGGATGCACGTAGAAAAGCTATTGAAGCCACTTTTGATAGCTACGAGCAATCTTATTATTCTCTTTTTTGCTTCATAGAAGCCTTAAGGTTATCCCAACCAGGCACTGTATATAATATTCAAGTCGTACCTCCTGCACGATTCAGGTCACTTTTTTGGGCGTTCGGTCCTTCTATATATGGGTGGCAACACTGTAGACCGGTGCTGAGCATGGATGGGACATTCTTGCTTGGGAAGTATCGAGGGACCCTCTTAGCAGCTGTAGGCATTGATGGAAATGATGGATTGTTTCCACTAACTTTTGTAGTGGTGGAATCGGAGAGCAATGAATCATGGATTTGGTTCCTACAAAAGCTACAACAACTTTTACCAGTGGTTGCTAATCGACAGAAGTTATGTATAGTTTCTGATAAGCACCCAGGATTAGTGCGCTGGTGCAGGGAAGTATTTCCTAATGCTGTTCATAGGCATTGCCTTCGTCACTTACGTAAAAATTTTAAAAAGATGGTCCGTCGTTTGGGAACTTCAGATAGTGAGGGCATGAGTAACAAAATGTATTTTGCCGGGAATACTGACGATTACGCATATTTCAATCGAATGATGGATGAAATTAAAATGACAAAGCAGGAGGCATTTGATTGGTTGGTCCAACGCAATGTTGCCAAATGGACCCTATTATTTGATGATGGCTTTTGTTATGGTATCATGACCACAAACACATCTGAATGTTTTAACGGGGTGCTTAAACGAGCCCAAGGATTGTCGATTCAAGGATTAGTAATGGCAATTTACTATAACCTTGTAGCATTATTTTTAAGAAGATCAGCTGAATCTGGAAAGTGGGTTGACGAAGCCCAATCAAAGTTTGTTCCACGCACCATGCTTGTCTTACAAAGAGCTGAACGTGATGCTCGACGGTGTCCTGAACCAGTCATGATTAATAGGAATGAATTTGAAGTTATTGATACGTCTTCTCGAGCAAATTAGGTCGAGATAATCAATACAACCACCTGTACGTGCACGTGTTTGAAACCACAAATTTTTCATGTTCCTTGCGTTCATGTCGTTGCAGTCGCTGGTTATAGGCGGTGGGATCATAATGGTTTCGTATCACCAATATTTATGATCGAAGAGTATATTGCTACGTACTCCAAAGTTTTCCATGTCTTCCCCCCGAAAGACATATGGCCTACCTTCACTGAAGAGCAGGGATTAATCCCTTTGATGGCACCAAGTTTTCGTCGTCGTGCAGGCCGACCACGGATGAATAGGTTTCGTAACACAATGGATGAACCCCCGAGTAGATCAAATAAAGCTCGTGATTTTTGCAAACAAATAGGTCATAATAGATCAACTTGCCCACACAATCCTTCATCATCAAGGTAAAGTATTTATAAACCTTATAAATTTGCTCCAAAAATTTTAAGCGTTATAATTATATGATTTGTATATATTTTATTTTGGATAGGTATGGCCGACCAATCTAGACGTGCTCGTTCAGGGCAACCAAGAAGTTGGAGCTTATCTACGGTGGTATAGATCTTGGGCGTCTATCTACCTGTTAAAACCTCAAATTGAGCCTCCGGAGACCTTCTTTCCGCGATCACCTGGTGAGAGATTAGTGGTACGTATTGAATTGTTACGTATATTGTATTATTAATTTTGTACTAAACCTTTAAAAAAATCATATTTTTTTAGGCGGATTACTATATACGATCATCTGCGATACTTGACTCACTAGCCGGTGGTGGGGGTCAAAATGCTAGTTCATTGCAGATGGCTATAGATCAGGTTGCTGAATTGTCTGCCCGAGTTCAACAATCAGTTTATATCGACTACACTACCTTCGATACATCCACGGAGGCCGAGCAACAAAGGAGAGAACGTGCGGAGACTTCTCATGGCCAGCAGCACACTAGACGATCTGTTTCAGATGCTCCTTCCACATCGATGGGAAGTAGGCACCAACGGAATGTTGTGCCGGACCCGCATCGGCATTCCGTTCATACACCATCCATGGCCTACGATTACATGGGAGTAGGTACTTCAGCACCACATTGGAGTCCGCACGTTGGACAGTCTACTCAACCAGAACAAGTTTATTATGACACACAATACGACCAAGCCAGTGGACAATCATTATTTCCAATGGCCATTCCATAATGGATGTCATCAGTAGGAATACCTTCATCCCCAACGCAGCAGGACATGATGTTAACGGGAGGTATTCCTGCTGAAACAGGCACACAACTTTCACAGCAACGCGCTGAGGTTGAGCAGGAGGAGACTGAGGTATCAGAGGAGCCACAATTACAGAGGAGAAGACGCAGGGCACCTAATAGATTTACTCCAGGGAGTGGGGCAATAACCTAGGCATCGTTAGAATGAGATTTGAGATGTATTGTTGGGTTGATCTTTGGGAAAGGAGTAAATGTTATAAAAATTTAATTCATAATATGAAATCTGCTTATTAGATTGCCTGACTATTCATATGCAGTAGTTACAAGATTTTTTTCTCTAACGACTTAATTTTATGCTGCATTACATTGTGATAAATAATAAAGAAAAATTCTACATTACTCAATCTCTTCTGCGAATTCTTTATGTCAGGTTCATTATTCAAGGATGTACTCCAACAACTTAGATGATAACAGCAGTACTGAAATCAAACAATAGATTACAGAGGGTACCATACGGGTGCGTGGAAGCTTATCTTATGGTGTCGATGAGGACCTTGAAGCTAGGGTAGCATCAAATGAGCTATTCAGGTGTATTATTCATACTTGGGATGAAGAAGAAGATTTCTTATTGTGGCACTTACACGAAGATACGATGAAGGAGAAGGAATATAGGGGTAACCATGCACGTCGAGAGTTGGGCTGGAAATGTATACAAGAAGGCTTTCCAATTTTTAAGCACCACCTAGTGGGAATAGATTTCCTAAAAGGTCGAATTCTAGAACTTGGTCGTACTAAAGAAGGTGACATTGAACCCGGTTTGGGAAGGTCTACGATGGATATAGACAATTGTATTTTATACTCTGACTGGAACCCTCTACATGATAAGCACATATTAGAGTCTTATAAACAATTAACGCAGACTACTAAACATGCTAAACCAAATGAATTTCTTAATGGAGAAGATTGGCAGCAAATACAACAACAATTTCAGATCGACTTCAAGTGTTGTCCTACACAAACACAGCTGCAAACACGTCTATGATATCTATTAAATAATATGAAGTAGTGCGTTCAAAAAAATTAATATAATAAGTTCAGCGCCACTCCTATTGTCGTGCCTCGAAAATGTACTTTATGGTGTTAAACAATCTTGAAAAATGTACTTCTTCTGGTTATGTTGATGCTTAATATCTATGAATTTTGTTAGTACTCAACTTATAATTTCTTTGATTAATTGGACTCTTTCTCTTCAAATCATTCTTTCAAAAAAATTATTTCATATTAATTTTCTACTGAGTACTCAAATTGCATTTGATAAATATTCAGTATATCATGTCATCCGCACCAAGGACATCCTCAATCAAGCGCTCACCATCACGGGATTTCCTACATATTATTCCAAGAAAGAAGTTAATCTATGATGGTACTATTCGATTGGCAAACTCTATCTCATATCCCATGGATGAATTCTTGGAGGAGAAAACAAGAGCGAATGAAATTTTTCGCTGTTGTTTACATGAATGGTCTTGGTATGAGGACGATAATTTATGGGACGTATATCATGAAGTTATCAAAAGTCGTTATCCATTGTATGTTAATGGAGAAACAATTACTGATAAGGGTTGGAAATTTATACGACAAAGATTTAGGGATCATAATGGTCATTTTGCACCTATAAGTATTCTTAGAACAAGAATTGGTGAAATCGCACGAGCAAAAGATGGTTCTGTCGTGGTAAATGTTGAGAATCCGATAGCTGATGTGCAACATTGCATCCTTTACAAAAGTTGGCATACAAATCAAGATGCATTTCTATCAGAAAAATATCAAGAGCTGAATATTATAGATGGTAAAAAAAAGAAAGAGTTCTTAAATGGCAAAGATTGGCAAATCATCCAAAAGCAGTTCACAGAAAAATTCTTATGTTGTCCAACTTTAACCCAGTTGCAAGCACGTATGCGCATAGTATTGAGCCAGATGTAATACTAATTTTTTCGATATTGCTTTCGATCAATATTTTATGTATTAACAACTAATTTTTCCGATATTGCATAACACTAAGTTAGATGTAATACGGAATGGTTGTTTTAAAAAAAAATGCTCATCTTTTTTAATTCATTACAAACAAAATTGGGTTCTAATGATTGTATTGTAATTTTACATTTCTTAAAAATAAAAAAAAATAACTCTATTCGAACAAAATTATCGTTCCCAACCTCAAACGTAAATACATAACAACTAATTTTTATAATATAATTATTTTAAATATTGTCTCAGATATATTATTAAATATATTTTATATTATATATTTAATTATTATTAAATGCAGAGAGAGAGGGTAGAGAGGCAGATAATGAGATTTTGGTAGTTTTAATATTTAAATAAATTTAATTTTAACTTTTTATAAAATAATTTTCATATTTTTAAATTTAAAATAAAATCATTTTAAATTATTTTTAACTTATTTTTAAAAAATAAAAAAAATTATTTATATATTATAAAATCTTACAGATTAAAACTAATAAAATTATTTTATTTAATAATATTTAATATTAAAATTATATATAAAATTCAAAATACATAGATTAATTACATATAATATTAAGAATTAAATAGTAACATATTTAACTTAAATACATTAATAACGTATTTTAATATTATTTAAATATATCAATTAAACTTTATTAAATTTAAAATTTAAAATTATGATTAATAAATTAATATTAAATAATATTAATATTTAAGTTAATGAAATTTATGCGGTTATAAATAAAATTAAATTAAATATTGAAAATATATATTAAACAATTTCAAATTTATTTAAAATTTAATTAAATATTGAAAATATATATTTCAATTACATAAATTTTAATTGATTTCTGTACAAAAAAATGATTTTAACTTCAAACCTACTGACAAGAAAAATAAATTAGTCCGTATCACTGTAAACTGCTGCATCCGCTAGCAAAAGATATAAGTTCTGATTACACCGACTTTCATGGAAACAAATTTAGGAAATTCTGATTACACGGAATTTGAGACCAGTTTATGCGTGGAAAAAAACTGCTAACGGTTAAGCCACATTTCGCTGGAATACGCCATTTCAATAAGCGCAGTCACCAAAATCTGAACAATGCGCTAACCTATTCGGCGCATTCATGGAATGCGCCAGATCAATAGGCGCATTCTTTGAATGCGCCATACCGTCACGCGTATCTGCTCCTTTTCAAATTCTTTTGCAAACGAGCTTTTTCTCCTAAATTAAAAACCTGACATGCTCGTTCTGAAAATTTGGCCTTTCAAATTTTACGGATGAAGATAAATAGACTGAAGTGTTATCCCCAATGTTTTGGAATTAGTTACTGCTCATTGTGAAGCTTGTCAAACAGATATCTTTCTTCACTAATAATAATAATAACAATAAAGAGAAAATAATAAAATTTTAATAGAACTAGCCTTACTTAAAATGACAAACATAGAATAAAATATTTATAATGATAAGAACATATTATTTTTTAATTTGCCTTATTTACCAATTGAGTAAATTGACACTAAAAAATTGCTTTTGGATAAAGCATCAGAAACTTCATTACTCTTAGTTTTATTTGTGATAACTTTTTTTTTAAATAAATTTTAGTAGAAAAAGAATTTTAAGGAAAAAAAATTAGGGGCCAAAAGCAATTGCAAATGAAACCTTAAATCACCATTCAATGAAATGAGTTCCGCTTGAAATTTGTCAATTTAGTTCATGAAGGCAAATGATGGAAGTTGGGAGCACTTACATGTGCAATTTTTTGTTCCCCTCAAAGGGTTTGTTTGGAGAGAACTTATTATATGCTGATACTGAACTATTTGGAGGCGAATCAAAATGCGTCACATCACCCGGTGTACAACCGTGGCACATAACAAATGGGTGACGTGGCTCATTTTGATTTGCCTTCAGACGGTGTCCGTATCCGCACAGAATAACTTCTACCGTTTGGAATGATTACAACTTTTAAAAAATATGATTATAAATTTTTTAATGAAAAAAGTTGTTTTATAAAACAGTTATAAAAAGTAACTTTCTAACACAATAAATATTTTAATTAAAAAATAAATAATAAAAATTATCCAAATAAAACCTAAATGAAACTACTCTCATTCCTCATGATACAAAAAATTTTCTCTTAAAGAAAATAGTCCTAATCTAATCCAAATTATAGTAACAGTCTTTTAAACAAAATAACTTATCTCGGCCCTGACACCTCCTGGGAGGAGAGATAAGGGTAAGACAAACCCGAGTAGCTGTTGCTGCTGCTGCTGCTCCCCTTTCCACTCTCGCCGGAGCAAAGAAAACCCCTCCCATACACCCGCAGAACTCCAAGCGCCTCCGGCCTCGGCTGCCCAACCTCAATAGTTCCGTCAAGCATCGCCGCCACTACGTCCATCGTCGGCCGCATCGCCGCCTCTTCATGCAGGCAGCACAGCGCAACCCTCACCACTCTCCCCAACTCCTCCTCCGTCGCCTTCCCCTCCAGCCTCGGATCCGCCAGCTCCAAATATCTCCCCTTCTCGTGCATTTCCAATGCAATCATGGGATAGTATCCCATCTCACCACCGCCGGTGCCCCCGATCGACCACCCTTCAGCCACCATCGACCAATTCCTCCTCCCTCGAATGATCTCCAGAAGCACCAATCCAAAGCTGTACACATCCGTCTTATCGGAGATGGCTGAATTGGTGAGCCACTCCGGTGCGAGATACCCCCGTGTCCCCCTCATCGTCGTGAAGAGCCCGGACTGATCCGTGCTCATCAGTTTGGCCATCCCGAAGTCAGAGATCTTGACGCCGCCGCTGGAATGGAGGAGTATGTTCTCCGGCTTGACGTCACAGTGGATGACCTTGCGATCACAGCCGGAGTGGAGGTAGGCAAGCCCCCGCGCGACGCCGACGGCAATGTCCATCCGGTCCTGCCATTCCAGAACGGGGCCGCCTGGGACGAAGAGGGATTGGTCCAGGGAGCCGCGGTCCATGTAATCGTAGACCAGTAGGCGGCGACGGCCCTCGGCGCAGAAGCCCCGGAGACGCACTAGATTTACGTGGTGGATGCTGCCGATAACGGCGATCTCTGTGATGAATTCCTTCTTCTTACCCTGGATGCCGCTGGCGCCGGTTTTGATGCGCTTCACGGCGACGGAGGATTTGTCGGGGAGATCGCCTTTGAACACCTCGCCGAATCCTCCGGAGCCGATCTTGGTGCGGAAGTTGTTGGTCGCCGCGATGAGCTCCTCGTAAGTGAATCGGGTCGGAAGGTCCGGGATAGAGATCTCGTCGGATTCGTCGGAGATGGAGCCGTCGCCAGCGTAACCACGGTCACGGGTTGTCCATAGCTTCAGTGTTGCGAACTTGGGGGATTTTCTGGATCTGGAAATTCTCTTGCCGCGTCGCCAATAGATCCCGGCGAAAAGCAGAGCGAGCAAGACGGTGATGGAGGGCAAGAGTATCGGGATAAGATTGCGGCTTCGGCCGGAATCCAGTTGTGATTGAGCCATAATCTTAATGTATCCTTCGCTGCTGTCAAAAACCCCTTGGCTTCTAGGGCTAAGAAAGGATCCGAGTTGGTTATTTACTAGAAAACAAGATGTGGAGGAATTCTTGTAGAAAAAAGCTAGACAAGAACAGTTCGCCGTGCAAAGGCCGCGGCACGAGGAGACGTTGCCGCCGGAGCTCGCAGGCTTCAAAAATTTATTGGCGAAATATTCAACTCCACTTTCCAAGCTCCGATAAGATGGTTCCGTGGCGCAATTGGATAAAGTTGCTAGGGCAGAGCTATCGGCCGGCGAGCATCCACCGTCAGCGGACCCCGCAAACGACGTCGGGCAGTTGCAGGCAACACCTCTGCTCAGCAACGTGCATACGCCGAGCGCTCCGCAAGATAACGGAAGATCGCAAGCGCTGATCGGTGCGATGAGCTCTTCCGTAAGGCTGGAGCCGTTGCCGGAGTAACCCATTAAGTGAAACCGGCCGTCGGATTCCAATTTCATGAACTTAAGATTCGTCCTTGGAAGTTTAACAACGTACAACGCTCGGCCCGCGGCTGAGATGAGAAAAAGCCCGGACTCATTGGCAGCCATGTAGGAGGCAGGATCATCGAGGTATTTCATCGAACGAAGATCAGCCGACAGGCGCCAGTACTGCTGATCGCCAAGTACCCAGAGCAGGACGACATCGTCAGCGGTGACAAGGAGACGGTAATCGCCGTTGGGGGTGGAGAGGGATGCGCCGACTGGGAGGCGTTGTGAGGAGAGAAGGGTATCCGTAGGGTGTTCAAAGGATTGCCACATAGATTTGTTGACATCGTCGAGGAGGATGAGGTTACCGGAGTCAAGTAGCCGGAGGGCGGCTATGGGGCGGGGAAAGCGCGGGGTGAACCAGAGGAGGGAGCCATTGGAGAGGGTGATGGAGAGGCCGGCCGCAGAGAGGGAGAGCACGGAGGTGTAAGGGGCTGGGGAGGCGAAGTTCGCCGACCAGACGACAGTGGAGGTTGGTGTGTGGAGGATGGAGAAAATGAATGGGGATTGCGGGGAGTCAGATGAGAGGATGGCAGAGAAGATGGAGGAGCGGGAGGTGAGAAAGACATTATCTTTTTCTATGTAACCTATGCTTGAGGCGGTGAAGTTGGGGTATAGGAACTCGGTGGAGACTTGGACGGCGGCGGTGAGATGATGGAAGAGCGGAAGCAGTAGAACAAGGAAGTGAAGGGTGTGCCGGAGGACTAGGGCCATGACGAGCCATGGGGAGTTTGGGAAGTCCGTTTGAATGTTATAGCGGGGGTCTTAGGCGACTGAGTCGAGTTATCTGAGTGACGTAGATGTAGTGGGCATTGACTATCGGGGAAGACGACAGTGACGGTACCGGTGAAGAGGTTGGGAGGGCGGGGACGGGCAGTTGGTTAATCAATTTGTCCAGCCATCCGCATCGCATGATATTAAAAAAATGCTGAGGTGCGGGGGGCTAATTGGCGGAGCAGTCTTCAAATTCGGGACATAAATTTGAGCATAGGCAATGCTGACATCCCCTAATTTTAATTTTATTTGGTTCATTTTTTTTTTTGCTGTTTTATAAAATAATTATTTAGTAAAAAATATTTTAAATTAAAATATTTATACTAAACAATTATATCTTAAAAAACTAAAAAAAAATTTCAAATTAAACCTTACATTTCATTTGGAATGATTTTTTTTATTATTTTTTAAAATACTTTTTTTATAAACATTTTTTTAAACTAAATTTAGTTCAAAAAATTTTTTATACAAAAATAATATTTTAGAGAGCAATAAAAACTATCCCAAAGTGTTAGGCCTCATTTCCAACAACTTTCTTAATGCATCTTAAAATAATTTTTTAATACAAAAATTATAAAAAAATTATTTTACGATGAAGTAAAAAAGCTGTTCCAAATGAAGTCTTAGGCTTCGTTTGGGACGGCTTTTTTATTGCTTACTAAAACGGAGTTTTAGTATAAAAATAAAAAAAAATTGTACTAAAACTCCGTTTTAGAAAGCAATAAAAAAGCCGTCCCAAACGAAGCCTTAGGCTTCAGTTGAGTTGACTTTCTTATTATTTCTTAAAGCGCTTTTTCAGTATAATTTTTTTTAAATTAAATTTTAGAAAACAATAAAAAATTGTATCAAATAAAAATTCATTGTGATAATAAAAGTTTTATTTTTTTTCTACTCGACTTAATAGTTAAAATGTCTGATTTTAAAAGCATTCCATGCATTATTTTATACGAAAGCCTATCTAAATGGATTCAAAAGTGCATGCATTCTTGGAAATAGAGAATTAAACATTCCCGCAAGTTATGTTTTGTGTTTTATTGATGAGGAATAGATTCATCACTTTTTTCTTCAAGTTTTTATTCAAATTTCTCTGGTTGGATACAAATTTATTCATTGGAGATGCAATATTTTATTAGCAGGTCGAACTTGTGTGCGCACGAGCTTGACCTCTGAAAATGAAGACAATTAATACCGTAAAATAAAGTAATCTAGAATGTTCCAGAAAGTTGTAGATCTTAGATTAATAGCATATCGACTAAAATCATTTAAAATATTCTCCAAATTTTTCCTTAGAGTTATGTGGGCTATATGAAATGCTATACGTAATACTAACGTACAATACTATACTAAATATTTATATAAAATTGCACCAGACATATGTCGCATCTTGATTGGTTAAAGGATGCTTAAGTCAGAAGGCTTTGATGAGTTATTGTCAAATGGATGAGGGCGAGTGTGCTAGGACGAGTCTTTGAGAAAGTGTTAAGATGAAGGGAGATTGGAGAGAAACAAGCTTACTAATATCGTTAGTGACTTGTGTGAGAGATCTTAGAATTATTGAGAATAGAGATAGGTGAGTTAGGTCTTGTTGTGGGGATGGAGAGCTCTGATTTTGATGGTCGCATTGAAATAGGATGATGGTTTTGTGCATAAGCGTTTTTCTGTAGCTGAATCTGATGAGGATGGTCTCCCTGGGTGAGAGTGTCTAGGTCGTTTTGAGGGAGATTGAGTGACTGATTTAGTGGTTTGAATACGTAGCGAGTTCCAAGTTGCTAGTTTGTTGAGGAGTCTCAAATTTGCTTCGCAGATGTAAGCTATTTAGTAGGACTGGGATAGTAGGACTTATTAACCACTCTATACAAGTTTCTTATAAGCTTGAGATGAGTGATTTATCTCGGATTATTAGACCAGTTCTCCAAATAGGCCCCTCTTGAAGATGAATTTCTCCACCATGAAGATATACCCCTATTTTACATGGCTAATAAAAAATATTCTTACAAATGAATTTTTTTCTTCTTGAAGGTACTATTCTGCTAGTTCTTCACCATTGTGATAAGCCTTGTTGCGTCCTAAAGTATTCGCGGTGGTAGAGAAATATATAGTTTAACGCCTTAATGTTGTATGAAGATCCAACACATAATCATATAAGAGAGAGGGTGTAGTGTTTATAAGAGACACCCGAATTTTTACGTGGAAACCCCTAAAAAGGGGGAAAAAACCATGGTGCCTGGCCCAGTTTGAATGAATCCACTAGTATTTGGAGTCGATTACAAATGAGGCCCTTCTTAGGGAGAAGGCCTTGGCTTGATGCTACAAATGTACGTCATATAGAGCGCATTACATGGTGGGAGTTACAATAATCAACATAGACATATTTGTTTAGTTGGAAGCGCCATTGTAGGTGATGGAGGTTGGAAGGACCATAGTCGGTAGGAGACAGATGTCCGAAAGACTGTAGTTGGTAGGAGATTGGGGGCAGAAAGACCGTTGTCTGGTGATGGAGGTTGGAAGGACCATAGTAGGTGACAGGGGTCGAAAGGACCGTAGTCGGTAGGAGACCGGGGTCAGAAAGACCATTGTCTGGTGATGGAGGTCGGAAGGACCATAGTAGGCAATGGAGGTCGAAAGGACAGTAGTCGGTAGGAGACCGGAGGTCAGAAAGGCCGTTGCCTGGTGATGGAGGTCGGAAGGACCATAGTAAGCGACAGAGGTCAGAAGGACCGTAGTCGGCAGGAGACCGAGGTCAGAAAGACCGTTGTCTATTGATGGGGGTCGAAAGGACCGTAGTATGCGACAGAGGTCGAAAGGATTGTTGTCGGCAGGAGACAAATGTCTGAAAGACCGTAGATGTCAGGTGGTGGTCCGTGGAGGTCAGGGCCTCAGGTGGTG
Organism: Dendrobium nobile; assembly: GCA_022539455.1. NCBI lineage: Eukaryota > Viridiplantae > Streptophyta > Magnoliopsida > Asparagales > Orchidaceae > Dendrobium > Dendrobium nobile. The sequence continues at coordinate 6,212,005 of CM039727.1, forward strand.
GTCCGGCGAAGCAACGACGTCAGGTAGTGGTCTGACATAGTTGAGGGCCTCATGTGGTGGTCTGACAGAGCTACGATGTCAGGCGGTGGTCTAGCGGAGGTGAGGGCCTCTAGTGGTAGTCCGGTGGAGGTGAGGGCCTCTAGTGGTGGTCCGGCGGAAGTTCGGTGGTGGTCGAGGAGGAGCTTCTTCCTTATCTTCCTTATCTTCTTCATTTTTCTCTTCTTGCTCCTTTACCTCTTTCAAAGAAATGAGGGGTCTATTTATAGTTTTTTGGAGTGGCATGGCCTGTAAATAGGTGAAAGATCAAGGGTAAATGGGGAGTGGTTGGATGGACGGCCGATGTTGAATCCCTTGATCATGGACCATTTGATGGACATTTGAATGTCTTAGTGATGTCGGATTTTGGTGATCTTGGGCTCCCGATTCATCTCGTCGAGCCGCTCTATTTGCTTATAAGTATGTTATGTTTGGAAACCGTTTGGTAATCCAAATTGTGGTTCGAACCTTTCAACAACGCTTATAACCTTTGATTTGGACCCGTTTGGACTCAGATTGGGTTGGATTTGCTGTCGTTAGGTTTGTATTCTCGAGACGCTGAGTTCAACTATAAGTTTGCTGAAATCGGAGTTCGGATGGTCCCAATATTAATTTTGGAAATTTTCAACTTGATTTCGCATCGAGATTCGTGCCGCTCAAGATAATTTTTTGATGACGTATCAAGCATATTACAGCTCGTTTTTCTTTTCTCCTTTTTTGTATTTTTGCCTTCTGCTGTTGCACTCATTCTATCTATGCTGACAGTAGTACTTTTTTTCTTAATTAATATCTGTATCTAGTCTTTTTTAAATAAATAAAACCTATACGGCCAATCAGCTTTAGATGATCGACTAAGCCAAGAATGCACATTCTATATTTTAATAGCTTAGTTATATGCATATACTGTCATGAAGATATTATTTTTTTTGAAAGATTTAATATAGTAGCATAGACATAATTTTTTTTACCTTTATTAATTATGTGAGTAATTTAATTGTGTTGATCAATTAGACTATTCTATTGACTCAAGCCTTAATCCCGTCGGTCGAGTTCGCCGGTAGATTGCAGGAGGGCCATCTTAGAATAGGAGTTTTTTTCCTGTACAATCATACAGTGCTGCGGCGTTACAATGTCTTATTGAAGATAAAGAACAAAACTCTTCAGCACTATAGACGACAACACCATAAAACTGACGGGTGGCTCATAAATAGAGTGGACTGTCACAGTGCTGCCATGACGCCATGGATTTTAATTATAAATTTATCCATATATTTAATTAAGATGGGTTGCGAATAATACATCAGTGCACAAGTCAACTTGATCATTAGTTTAAAGTTTTTGCAGCAAATCAATAGATAGTACGAGTTTTGCATATGTGACGTGTATAAAATTTTATCTTAATTGGCTTATATGTAAAAAAAAAAAAAAATACATCCATAGAGTTTAATATTCTGCTGAGCATTAAATGGTCACAAGTTGGAATGTCACGCCAAGGTTATTTGAAAATATTTTATGAAAGATAAGATTTTAATAGATTATTCAATAAATGTCGAATCTTATCGTCAACGACACGTCGATGCATATTTTAATTTTTTAAGAGTATTTAAATTATTGTAAAATAATTGTGAATTAATTAGAATGGATTAAACTAGTTTTGGAGCATAACAATACTCATCTAAAATGCATAATTAATATTTATCATATTTCAATAAAGTCTAAAAAAATACAAAAAAATATAATTCTTGTCTCCTCAGAATAGATGAGCCAATGTATCTCTCATCAAAATGGTTGGAGGTATCCTCATAAGCTCGGAAATGGCTCAACTCAAGTTAGGTCGATTGGCCTATAACATTCCAATCTAAAAAATTCATCTAAATGTAGTGCAAATACGACGGAAACAGTTATAAATCATATCACAATCAACACAAAGAACACAGCGATTTACGTGGTTTGACGAAAATGTCTATGTTCATAAGGAGGAGATGATTTCACTATAATGTGGAGAAAACAAGTTACATTTGGCTCTCTCCCTTTCACACAACAACCCTTAAGCCCATTTAAACAAAAGTTGTTAAGTATTGATTTAGTTTTAGGATTATCTTGTTCATGCATGCTACCACACTCTTGTTAACCTCTATAAATAGACGCCTTGTATGATGTATTGGTTGGGGAAAATTAATGAAGCTTGAGGTATTTTCCTCCCCAAATGTTGTCTCTCTCTCTCCCTCCCCTCTCCCTCTCTATCTCTTGCAAGAACATCTTTCAAGATCTCCTCCAAGATCCAACAAAAGTAAATATAGATATTAATTAATGTAAATCTAATCATGTTAATTAGACCTCCCAATCAGTGCAAATTAAATCTCCTAAACTTGGCAGAAATCAAGGCTCCTAATTAATGCAAATCAACCAATAAATTCTTTCCAAACAAAGAAGATATAGATTTGGAAAGATTTTCAAGTAAATGCTAAACTCAACATACAAAATACATAAATATATTGAAAGAGTGTTTCACTTCTCACAGCTCAAGTGAATGCATCCCTTGATTGATTAGATGCTTTATTTGCTAATTTCAATAGTTTTGTTCAGCGAATATGTACGTCAACAATCATATCGCTGCCTTTGCCTTCGCTTCTCTCCTACGCTCCAACACGAAATCAAATCTGTAATAAACCTGTGGACGTCATCTGCAACTCCCCTCCATTTCAATATGCAGCATGCGATCCCATGCCTGATGTCGATCCCGATCTCCCATGATCTAACTCTAGTTTCATTTTTGCTTACTCTCACCACCAGACCCTCGATCCTGCTTCATCTCGTGACCAGACCCGCTGGGAAATCCCTAAGTAAAAAGAAGCTAAATTCTTAAGTATCGAGGCACATTTAAGGGTAATTGTCATAATTTCATTAAGAAACTATGTAGTTAAGCAAGCTCATATCAAAGAAATCTTATGATGGTTGACCTCTTGGGAAGTTACACAAACATGAACAAATTGTGAGGCCCTTAGGACAAGTTGATAATATATTGATAGTTACAAATTTGGACTGTTACAAGTGGCATTAGAGCAATACACCAGCCGAAAGATGAAAACTAAATGCCATACAATATAAAGTGCTACACCTTTGGAGCCACATCTTGAATCCTGTATGGGACAAAGTGCTATATAACAAGAGTCACCACTTGAACTTCTAGGAGCCATCTCTAAAATTTATCTGTATGATGCATGATTTTGGGATAAATATACCGACGAGGACCCAATTACTTAACTAGGAGTATCTTACACCTGCCATCCAGATTCTCTCCAGCGCGATTCCGCATGACCCACCCCCACTCCTATTTCATTTTTGCCTTCCCACACTCTCCGTCGCAACTCTACTCCCACTCCGCCTTTGCCACCCTAAACCCTAAACAATATGGCTATTTTCACCTACTTCGAAGCAGGCTGGAGCTTCCCCTCCAATGGACGCATCTCCTGATGCAAAATACCCCCCTCTATCTATCTTGCTTCAGTAAGTTCAACTCTGCGCTCAATGCGTGGAATACACTAGTAGCATTGAGTCTTTCCTACAACCATCTTTTTGGGGCTCTATCGGGTGGAATTTGGTCTTTGAGTGATCTCCGGTCTCTTGATCTCTCTATTAATGCTATCGCCAGAGAGACTCTGGCAGGGATTAGTCGGATGTTCAATCTCAGGTCGTGAACTTGCGAGGGAATCAACCCTCAGGGGCTGTTTGGTAGCAGGATTTAGGCTGGATTTGAGGCGGATTTGAGCGAAATCCAGCCAAACGGCCTAAAATGCAAAACCAAATCTCACGACAAACAAAATCCTCCCTAGACGGAAAAATTCCGCCGATTCGCTCTAAATCCCGCATTTCCGAAATCTTGTATTTTGCAGGATTTACGAAATCCATGGTGATAGAGGAAGAATCGGCTTAGTAAATCCTGCTCTACAGCCAAACAGTCACATGAGATTTAAGAGGATTTATCATGAATGTTACCAAATAGTTTTCAGGATTTAAGCCTCTCAGGATTTCCGAAATCCGGATTTAGAGGATTTACAAAATCCTACTTAAATCAAATCTAGAATGCTACCAAACAGCCCCTCATGGAACTTACCTGAGGATATTGGGGACTCTTTACTTTTGAAATCCATTGATGTTGGCAGGAACATGCTCATTGGATGTCTTTCGATCTCTTTGCGGTGGCTTTCCATGTGTAGTTATGTAGGATTAGGCTCGAATTCCTTCTCTAGTGAGCTTCCAGATTGGATAGGAGAAATGACGAGCCTTCAAACTTTGGATTTGTCCTGAAATCAGTTTTTTGGCCAGATCCCAGGTTCCATTGGTCATCTTCAAGCCTTGGAAGGCCTTAACCTTTCTAAAAGTAACTTTACTGGGAGATTGCCAGAATCCATGGCCAGCTGCACAAACCTTCTTGATTTGGATTTGAGTTACAATTGACTTACTGGCAATCTCTAACAATTGATTTTCCTGCTAAGGTTGAGAAAGATTAAGGATATTGAGAACAAATGGAGTGGACTTCCGCAGCCAGTTCTTCAACAATATTAGTTCTGAATCTTTCCAGGAATACCTTCTCTGAAAATATTCTAAAGGAATTTTAGTCAAACTATTCAAACTTCCATACAACGGTTAATATATATGCAAGGCATGATGATGAACAAGGCATTATACAAACTCTCGAAGACATGAAAGATATTGGTTGCCAGCATTCATCAATGCATAGCAGCCTACTACATGCATACGAGAAGGCTGGGGCCTGTGAGGATAGATATTTTGCTTGACACACTAATATGTTCTATTCTAGGAGAAATTATTCTATGAAGACATCAGATTGTTCCGAGGCGAATCACAACGCGCCACATCACTCAGTACATAATCATACGCAGCCACGATACACAACAAATGGGTGATATGACGCATTCTGATTCACCTTCGGATGACATCCGTATCCACACATAATAGTTTCACCTATTTCTAGTGATGGTATATGAGCAAAAATCTTTTCTTTTAGAATCATTACAAGTTGTGAAGGACATTGCTTCATGGACCTCATTAATCGGAGCCTACACCAATGCAAATAGGCTTGATGATGCTTACCAAATTTTTTTAAGTGCACCATCATGCAATGTTGTTTTATGTACAACTCTTATTTATGGGATTGAGTAAAACATGCAGGAAGATGCTGTAGTTGATCTATTTGAACAAATGCTTGAAGAAGAAGTAATGAAGTTTTTGAAGAAATCATTGAAGTACTACATTTGCATTGGTTGGGCAGGTCAACTTGTTGATGTTGAATTCCTAATCCAATCCATGACTATGGAAGCAGAGGGAGATATATGGAAAAACTTTTTGTCTGCATTCAAAATCTTCGACTCAATTTGACTGATTTTGATTTCTATATCTACCTTCCTCTGGATGACGTATCTCAACAGAGTCAAGCTCTTTCGACGCCGGGGGAGTTTGATGTGGAATATCTTAGCTAAATGTTTCCTTATGAATAGTTTATCTAGTTTGTTACATGCTTTTTAGAATATTCTTGCTAGCTTATATGTATAATGCTGTAAGAAGAAGAGGGGATGATGAATATTATGATATTTGGTGCCTTTAAGCTCGTGTTGGTTTCCTATTTGGTGTTCCTTCTAACAACTTCATTTCTTCCACCGATCCACTACGTCATAAGGGTTTTATAAATTATAAATCATACTAGTTGATAATTGGGTCATACCCAACTACTTTTTTTCCCTTCATTTATTTTTATAAACTACTTTTAACTTATCTTAATTTTTATGTATGTGAGATTTTTTGCATAATGCAAAAAATTATAAACTTTGCTTATTATTGTGAATATTGTTGCATACAATGAATATGATTAATGTTGTGAGAAAAAGCAATTCAGGACGCTCTTAATCGATGATTATTGGCATTATATCAACTCCAATAATTAGTAAATCTTTAACTTATCTTTCGTGATTTGGAATACAATAAATGATAGATCTCTCATGGGATGCATATAATCTAGAATAACACACTTATCATTGTTGCTTGCTAGAATATTCACAGTGGTAGAGTGAGAGTTTACTGTTATAGTTTTGCACATAAATTGAACACTTGCATGGATAAAAACATAAATTTACTAAAAATTTTATGCGAGCATTTTAGAAGGTAAAAAGAAAATCACGGGACATGACCCAGTTAAAATGATCAACTATACAAGTATAATTGCATGAGTTTGCTCTTCTCTTAAATAAATTAGAGAATAAGAAATTACAAAGTTGGAAAATGAAGCTTGATTTCTTGTGATTGTAGTAGAGACTGTTGGAAAAATAATTGAGGTTAATGAAAATAATTTAGCAATGTTGGTCCAACAGCTGTGGTTGATTGGTGCTAGTTAGACAATGATAGTTGGAAGACAACCGCTGAGCAATGATGACAAGGTATTGACAACATTTGAGTGACACTGAATGCTGGTGGTGATTGTCGATGCCAAATGTCAAGTATTGCTCTCCAAACCTTCATGTTTTCTCCAATCTCAAGTCCAATGCTCAAGTCCACTTTCATATAGATAATGACGGCATATGTATAAATTTTTAGAGAAGTATTTTGATAATTTTAATAAAAGACCCCAAAATAATAGATCAAAATACTTGTGTTGACTCCCTTGATCATAGACTAATCTTTCAATAAATATTACTAATCTCAAAATTGAGGTATCTTAGACTTTTTGGATTTCTCTTAATTGGATTTTTATTTGAATATAAGCATGCAAAATTAGTAGAATGTTTGTTATTTTGATTAATATTTTAAATTTTCTTATCACACTTTAGTTGCTTGATTTGGGCTCGATCACTCTCTAGACGTTAGCCTCATCTTATTGACATTTAATAATAGTTTAGTCTTTAATTTTTTAGAAGTGATTCGAATTCTTAAAACAATCTCTCTAGTTTTTTTTTTATTATTTGAAAATTACATCATGCTATTTAATATTAAATATTTATTCAAGAAGAGATTAATGCAATAAATAAATAAAAAAACACTTTATATCATATTATTTATATATCTAATATCTAAAACTATAATATTACATGCCTATAATATTAAGATTTATAAGATAATATGAGTGGTAGTAATCGAATGTATGAGTGGTATATTTAATATTAAAGCTATTTATGAATGATAGATATGTAATATTAAAATTTTAGATGTTAAATGTGTAAATAAATAATTGAATATAAATTATATATGGGAGATTTACATACATACCACCTTATACTACTCTATTTACATATTTAACACTTAAAACTTTAATATTAATGAAAATAAAATATTAATGAAAGAAAAAGCTGTGGACAGAGAAAAAACTACCCATGATCCAAAAATCCCAAACATGAAGCCACGGAATCTTGAACTCTCCCGCCACTTCGTTACCTTTCATGGCTTCCCATTCCCTCTTCTCTCTCCACCTTCCCAAACCCCATCTTCTTCGAGCCTCCTCTGCTACCACTGTCCAGTCTCCTCCCCAATCCCTGGAGGAAAGATTCGGAAGAAATTAAGGGCATCAAGTTCTCCGAGTCCGGCGATGTGTTGAGCTCAGTGTTAGGAACAGGAGCTCTCTAAGGCTTCAAATCGCCGACGGAATCGTTACTTCTTACAGGCCTAAAGTTTATTGGAAGGACGATGGGTTTGAGGAGGTGCTTTACACGATTGGGGATGGGGATTCGTCGGTGAAGGGCGGGTTGGGCTTGGTTCTTAATAGTATTTCGCGTGATGGCTCGGCATGGAGCGCTTCGAAGTGGTCTGTCAAGGATGCTGATTCCGATTCCATTGATGCAGTGCAGGTATGTGATTAGGATAAAGATCAAGATTCCGCCTCCTTTTTTCGGGCATTGTCTAATTGGTGGTTTTGTATGGACTGGAAACAGAAGATTGCACTTCAGTGATAAGAATGTTAAAAGTTTTTTTTCCCTCTTCGTGAAGTTTCTCGCTTAGAAATTATTGCAAAAATCTAAAACTTTTCTAATTGAAATGGCGACACACATTATGGTAAAACTTTAATTTGAGAAAGCTCTAAAACTTTGAAATTAGTCCTGTATTCGTGAAGGTGAGATTTCTCTTCCTCATTCGTTTGGCCTGTTTGGTTGGGGCTTAACTCACCCTAAGACAAAGAGCTTTTGTATCAGTTTCCTAAGTATAAAAAGCATAAGCCTAATTAACTTATATCCCCCTTTTGGCGCGGCTTAAGCTTTTTTTAGCTTGTTCTTCATCCTCGCTTTGGAATGAACCTTCACCTACTCCAGGTTGCTCCCCATGATAACAACACTGTCAATCTCCGAGCGTGTCGCAGTTTTCCATTTATAGTCCCAATTTCTACCACCGCCATTTTCTTGTTTCCCATTAATGATACAGACGGCGTTGATATAATAGTCACTATCGTGCATGCGATCACAATTGTCGTTGATGCTGCTGTTAGGAGTGGTTCATAAAATCTTTTTTTTTTTGGTAGTGCAATCATTAATTAATCTAATTAAGTGCTAATCATTCTAACTAATCCACTCATTGAGAAGCTAACTTGTGAACTATCTAACACAACTATCTAACACAATTTATTCCTAATCATGCATACGCGTTTCATCTTCTAGACAAATTTTAAGCTTATGTTATTTAATCTTTTGACCAACCAAACGGCTAAAGTCCGCTTCAGGCTTAAGACTACAAGTTTTTTGCTTAGCTGGTTCACACAGCTTATCCTAAGCCTCAACGAAACATGCTAGTGTTTTAGTATAGCCTTGAGTGTCTATTAGTCTTCAAGGTCGTTAGCTTAGGTTCCATTTGGTTGCTTGAAATTAGAATTCATATTTGTTATAAATGCTGAATTAATTAGATTTCATCATTTAGTTGGATGTAATTAGATATTAATATTGATTTTCAACTATACAAATACCTTTGAAATCTCTTAAATGTGTTGATTTCATTTGTACTCAAAAGTGCTTCAAGATGATATTATAAATTTCTAAAACATGGTTTATATATTTGAGCAACCAAATGGCCCTTGGCTTTTTGAGAGATTTGCTAACAAACTTGTGCTGGGAATTATATTGTATTTTCTTGACTATGGTCATGATTGAGTATATATTCATATTCTTTCAAGGAATTGTCAAATCTAATGAAAGAATTGAATTTCTAAAATAGATTTCTCAGCCATAATATAATACACTAGAGTCTATTAAGAAATTCAAAATAATAAATAGAAAAAATAGCCATCTAAATTCTGATTTGCAATTTACTTCATGCACAAATAATTCAATATAAGTTGATTTTATAAATCAAAATATGACAATTGGGTTACAAAATGCCTTATATTGAAAATTCTATCTGATCTACTTCCTAAAATTTTACTCTATGGGCCCTTCTATTTTCCTGAAATGTTAAACATCAATATAATGAGTATTTTAACTTATTAGTCATTCCCAAATCCTATTATAGAGTTTAATATCCATACCTTGAAATTTATAAATAAAAGCTTTAAATGTCAAATTTAAGAAAACAAAAAATAACTGTTATTTTCTCAAAGACATGTTATACTTAGCTCAGACGTACAATTTTCTTGTCTTTTCACATGAATGTTAGAGGTAACTAGTTCCCGAACAAAATAGTATATGCACTTCTATTTCATATTTTTCATAGAAACATCAGAGTGTACTTTGTTACGCACCGGCCACGGAGGGTGGGAGCCTTTCGCCCAGTTCAGCAGAACCGAACCCAGTTGAAAGGAGGAGGGGGGGAGGGGACCCCTTGTAGGGCCCAATAGAGCTTTAATTCAATATGAAAGGTGGAGAAATAGATGGAGAGATATTTAAGAAAATTTTAATTAAAATTGGGGGGATATTAATTATGAAAAGAGATCCAAATTGAATTCAAATTAGAAAGGGAATCTTGTAAGGAAAGTAGGCTGATTTGGGAGGGAATTAGGGAAGCCTATTTAGGTCTAACTATGGGGTGATTTTACTTTTATGCTTTTGTTTGCTGAAATTAAGGTTTCTTAGGTTGTGAGGGCTCTACACGGTGGCTAGAGATTTGGGAGAGCTGGATCTTCCTCTCCAAATGAAGATTAAATTGTATTGTATGTTTTTCTTCATAAATATACCAATAAAAATGTTCTAGTGTGTTCATAGTTTTCTTGTGTTTATCTTCTGGTTTTGCTAAAATTGAATTTCAGCCAAGGTTTCTACCCATTTCAGCCAAGGTTTCTACCCATTTTGAGCATCCACTTTATATCAAATTGGTATCAGAGCGTGATTTTTTTGAGACAATGGGAGCAAAGAAGGTGGATGCATAGGAAGGCGAAGTGGAGCAATTCAAATTGGGGTGGAAAAGAAATTCTCAACCATCGAAGGAAGATTTATAACCATGGAGAATCGGATGGAGAGACGATTTGGAGGGTTGGAGGAGATGATGAAGAAACTCATTGACATGCAATCTAAAAATCCACCGACGGTTCCGATGGCTAACCCTCACAATGATTCGGTCAGGATTCCCTTGGCCGAATCTAGAGGGAAAGAGATTAGATAGGAATAGTTCAACGAAGAGAGTTCATTTCATCAAAAGTCACCTCCTAGCTAGGGCTTGGATAAGAGGTGGAATAGGGTTGTCGGATGGGGGGATAGTGGGAAGGGAGTTTTACGGAGGGTTTTATGGTGGAGATGGTAGGGTGATTGACCATTATGGGAGATCGTGTGGGCGAGGGGTGTGGACAACCGGAGGAGGTGGACGAACTGAGCCATGGGGATCAGGAATGGGAGGCTGATAGAAGAAAGGTAGGATTCTCACACTCGATACATGAGGGGAACCATTGGTGAGAGAGGCAGTTGGGGTGGAGAAGTGAATGTGAGAAAGTTGAAGATGCTGGTGTTTGAAGGGAGGATGCCCATGAATGGTTATAATGAGTGGAGAGGTATTTTGCGGTGAATGGGTAAAGAGAGGAGGATGCCCATGGATGGTTATACTGAATGGAGGTAAAATCCCTCGCTTGGTTCCAATGGAGGCAGGTGAGATATCAGATCCGTTTGTGGGAGGAGTTTAAAGATTGCTTATTGGAATATTTCTGAGCCATTCGGGAAGAAGACTTATGCGAGCAATTCCTTTCCTTAATGGATCTGTCATGGAGTATAGGGAAAGATTCAAGTTGCTATTGGGGAGGTTGAGGTGAATTTCAGAGGCGGTGTTAGTGGAAAATTTTATGAAGGGTCTCAAGCCTGATATACGAGTGGACCTTCGTTTGATGAGGCCGAGAGGGTTATAAGGGGAAACTGATCGAGAGTCATAAGTGCGGGATCAAGATCAAGATATCCTCATTTGAATTTCTGATAAATGATAAGAATACTTATATATAGTAGATAATACTGACACGTGATAAGAATATTGATACAATTACTTGAATGAGTTGAAATGATAATAAAAATAAAAGAACCTGAATTCTTCTACTTTATATCTTAGGGTGTGATACTAGATGCAGCTCTTATAGTGATTTAAAGAGAGGCGTCCATCTAATCACATTATTATTATTTTCAACAATGCTCTGGCTGGTTTTCCACAATCGGTAATTTTGGTGAAAATGTGTGGAGAGGTATTTACCAACACAGTATGCTCAGCTGATATTCAAATGCTTCTTATTCATGCAAATATATATATATATCCCTTACACAACTCTCCTTGGCCTATTGGTTGGGAGCTTAGGCTTCCAACTAAGAGGTCCAGAGTTCGAGTCTATGTATTTGCGTTGTGTGTGTGAGTTTGCCTTAAATGACCTAAATGTCTCTCCCTTTTGAGGAAAGATGAACAAGAATCACTTCTATGCCCTCTTTGCAGGTAGAATTAAGCTGCGCAAATGTCGACGGGTCTCTCGACATATCATATGTTTGTCTCCCTCTATCCCCTAAGCATTGCCACTGTAAAGCTTACAGTTTGGGGCGGTTTTTTAACTGTTTTTTAAAACAATTTTTTAGTGCAAAAATTAAAAATTTTGTACCAAAAAATTGTTTTAAAAAGCCTCAATACTTTTGATCTCAAGATCTCATGCACCATAGTTTAAACAGGATACTGATCATGTATGCACTAATATTTGTTACTATAAATTATTTTAGTTGTTGCTGAAAATAAAATAAAATAAAAATTTTAAATAGTTTTTAGTATAAAAAATTATAGTTTAAAATATTTTTGTATTGAAAAATTATTTTAGAAAACAATAAAAAGTTGTGCAACCGGATGGATCAACAAAAAATGCATTTGGTGTAATTGCAAATATTTTTCCTTGTTTACTTTAGAAAATCATGTTGTGTTTGGAAAGATGCTTCATCTATTATTCTGAATGATTTTCGGTGCTCTTTAAAGTTTTTTGGGACAACTTTTCTGCTATTTTTTAAATCAATTTTTTAGTTTAAAATATTTTTGTATTGAAAAACTATTTTAAAGAGCAATAAAAAATCATCCCAAATGAAGCCTCCAAACTTACTTCTGGCTTCTTAAAGCAGCTTTCTAGTATAAAAAAGAAATTAGTTTAAAGAAGCAGTAATAAAGTCATACCAAACGAAGCTTAAGTTTCATCTCTTTATGGTAATGAATTCTCCCGTGCATGATTGTCATTATCACAATTTAACATTAATTTTAATTCCTAATTTCTTCAATAAATTGATTGCTTGTGACTGTACAAATAAATGTTTAAAAAATTTGCAGGGCAGTGGTCTTGGTTTTGGAGTAATAAGGATGGGTTATGAAGACATTTACATAGGCAGCTCTGGTTCTTTCTCCCAAAAATATGGAAAGGATTACTTCATCTGCACAGGCTCAGCCTCCAGGCGAATTATTACGTCCGGTCACCGGACGTCCGGACACCCAATTCAGATGTGCCATATCACCCAAATACACTGAGTCCCGATGTATTTTGATGACGTAGCGCGTTTGGATTGATGTCCGGACGAATCCGGACACCGGATGTAATAATTTGCCCAGCCTCCATGCTAGTTCCTGAAGTCTTGGAACCTGGAGGCCAATGGAGAGCAGCCCAGGTTATCGAGCGTGATAATTTGTAATCATAATTTATATTAAATATGCCACTGATGTATTAAACAGATCTACTATTGATTTTTTTAAATTCACAGCTCCAAATGTTAATCACTTTTTGAAATGAGAACTAAATCGATCATGATACTTGTTCTGCACCTGCCCTCAGAATAATAAGAACATATTCCCTTTTAAATTATACCCAATACAGGTTTCATTTTGGAAAAAAAATTACTTGATAGAAAACACTTTAGATTTTAAGTATTTTCCACAAAAATTCACACAAAACCACGAAATAGTAGATAATTTGTATTATTTGATGAAAGGGAAATGGAAAATACCAAAATACAATTGATCGTTCATTCGAGAGGAGGATTTTTCTCTCCCAAATCTCTATAAGTCGTCGCTAAAGCCTAAAGAAACTAAGAGAACTCAAATTTCAGCCATATTAAAGATGCCATAAACTCAGGAAAACAAGTTATTTAATGCATCATATAAATAAAAAGGAAATCCCTAAACAATCCCTACATTCAAATTTCCCTCCTAACTCCCTCAAAAATCCTTCCTAAACAGCTCACGCATTCCGTGTGTGCGTTCGACATACAGGAGGCGGAAAAGTTCGTCTCTGTTCGCGTAAACAGGTCCCGTCGGACCTGTTGGACCGATTTAACACTATTATGTGTGGACATCGGAAGGAGAGAATTGTCCGGTTTGTCTCCGTGAACAATAAAATTTCAATGAGTTGCGCCTTTATTGTAGCACACTGTGCTTATACTGTTCACAGAGATAAAACCGGCTGATTCTCTCTGTCCAGTGTCCGTACAGAATAATCTCTCTATCATGCACTAGCATGGAGGGTAAATATGGTTAACATATTATTAATAAGTTACAGAAAATAGGATTTTTTATTCTTCTAAAAAATCTTTTAGGCATATATTATCTCTAAATATTTTGAAGGGTAAAAAACTGTTCATGAGTTTTTGATGATAATGAGTATTGCATGCAGAAAAATTTCTTCAAAATAAAATAAAATAAAATAAAAACACTCGCTTAGTAAATTTTCTAAGCCAGATACACCACAAAATCCGCAGACTTTATAAGATAAGGCTCATATATACCACAAAAATCTGAAATATCCACGTAAATCAGCCACAGAAGCCACTGATCATGGCGACAAGAAGCTTTTGTTCCTTCCCTAAATTCATCCAAAGATATTCCAGCCACCTAAACAGATCCATCAAGTTTCCACATCTCTTCGACCTTCAGAATGAAAAGCAGTAGGACTTCTCTCTGAAAGCCTGGACTGAAAGCTTACCTTCTTCACCAATCAATGTGAAGTACTTAGAAAGATAGTCAGGGGCCATGGAGCTTCATTTGAAGCTATTGGTGATGACTGTGTTATCAAGATGGGATTGGAAGAAGGCAGCACTGCAAATTTGGTTTTGCCAAGTGGAACTCATCACATCTCATAAGCCAAAGATGTGGCATGGTGGCAAAGTAGAAGTTCTTCATACCTTAGTATCAGAGGATCAGAATTGAGAAGCGATTGTTCAAGGAGGGGTCTCCATGGATCTTAAATGTTTAAATGACGGTGGGTTTGCATGGTCACCAACTACTTGGGCTCTTCTTGATGCCAGAGGGAGCTCTGATAAGTTTATTCAGGTAATCAATGTCTGCTCCTCAACAAAGTTTGCTTGATATAAACTTTCAGGCCGAACTTGTTATAATGATGCTGCTGTTGTTGAGCAAATTATTCTGTGGAGACCGCACAAGTTTAGGTTCGGATTTGCTGCGCTTTTATTGTGCTTTTGCTGTATTTTTGCAAAAGGCGGCTAATATATATTTTTAATTGCATATTAGCTGCCTTTTGCAAAAATACAGTAAAAACGTAGTAAAAATGCAGTAAATATCTTATTAATTGAGTATTTACTACTAAAATACTCAAAAAAAAAGGCAGCTAATACGCAATTAAAATTGTCTATTAGCTGTCTTTCTCAAAAAATACAATAAAAGCACAGCAAAAGCTTAGCAAATCCGAACATAAAGCTTGCGTGCGGTTTCAGCACAGAATAATTTGCCCTGTCGTTGATGATAACAATAAAATAATCTTATTTAACAAAGGTGGAACTCATATCTACTTCCCCGAATGGCAACATGGAAGCAAAGTGCTTGGTGGCTCTCCGGGACGGAAAATTATTACGTCCGGTGTCCGGATTCATCCGGACATCAATCCAGATGCGCCACGTTACCCAGATACACCTGGGCCCCAATGTATCCGGGTGACATGGCACGTCGGGATTGGTTTCCGGATGGTCTGGTCACCGGATGTAATAATTCGCCCTCCGGGGCGACCAGATATCTTCAGAACTACTGGTCCAGAATTCAACTTCATCATTCATCCAGTTACAGGGAAATATAATGAGCCATTTAACAGTAAGCACACCAGATGCAACCTATGCCGTCGGCCTCCAAGGATCGAACTACTCCAAGAAAGCAAAATCATCAGAGTTCAGCATAATTCCGCCTACAGACTTATCGAATGTCCAAAGCTCTTCAGCATTCTTCAGATCTCTGGCGCTGAAAGGATTTGATGGTTTGTTCTCTGTTTGGGGCACAACAAAACAACAAGATGGGGAAAAAGAAGAAGAGGAAGAGAAAGAAGAATGCAACGATTATTTTCAAATGAACGAGATATCAAGCAGGATTTACACCTCCACACCTGCAGAGTTTACTGTGATTGACAGAGTAATGATCTCACTTGTGTTCTTCAGTTGGATAGTTTATTTAACAATTTTGAAGTCGTTAAAAATTGGATGAAAGTGAGTTCTAGATTTTAGAACTCACATTAATGAAGTTGATGAGCAAGTTTCAATTATGTGAACTTGAAAGATAGCTTTAGTTTGACATTTTTGCATATAAAAGTAATAGAAAAGAAATGCTCATTACATGCAGCAAAGCCAACATATTTCCAGCATCACATATCACACCAGAAATGTATTGGACTCTGTAGGTAAGAGAAGCATTGCTCAGTAATATAGCAAAAAGACGCAGCTCATGTTGATCTCTTGGCTAGCAACCAAGAGGTCTGTGATTTGAAGCTTGCGTGTGTGATGTGTGTGCCAATTTGACTTAGGCTTCGTTTGAGACGGCTTTTTTACTGCTTCTTAAAGCAGCTTTCTATTACAAAATTGATGCTCCCAAGACCTGCAAGAATTCCAGACACAGGAAAACAAAACCTGAAACAGAGAAAAGAGAGGTTCACCTCCCGTTAAGAGGAGAAGAGGAATTGGTAGAACGAAGTTCTTCTTGGGGAATTATCAAAAGCTACCTGAATACAGACGTTTCTGCTATATGTATTTAGCTACCATATGAAAATTCAGCTAATAGTAAAAGGAAATTACTAATTATAGTAGAGCAACTAAAAAGCAGTATTGTACTAAAATAACGGAATTGGTACTAGGGAACGTGTGGCCTGCTGAGGCGTTCCACTAAGTCGGCGGTCCACGTTAAGCACTGCATCAGTCCTCCCCGGCCGACGAAGAGCTCGACTCTGACGAGCTGATTGTGATCGGAGAAGAATCCGGTGGATGGTACAGCCATATATCAGAGACGTTGAAAGTTGGGGCTGTGTTATGGCCGGCTGGTAGCTCAACCGTATATGCATTATCATTGATTTTAGCAATGATGGGAACAGGACCAATCTTGCGACGGCTGAGTTTGTTGTATGTACCAGGAGGAAAACGTTCACGGCGCATGCGGACCATGACAAGGTCGCCTATATTGAACAATGTTTGTCTGCGGTGGCGATCGGCTGCTTCCTTGTATTTGGAATTGGCTTTCTCAAGTTGTGTATGCACGTCAGTGAGCATGGTGGTGTACTGATTGGAGAAATTGGCAGCGGAGCCTGACTTGAACTTCGGTAACACCGCTACATCCACAACAAGGTTAGGAGGTTTGGTATAGACTATGTGGAATGGTGGCTTACCAGTAGAGCGATTTACTGAAGAGTTGAAAGCAAATTCAGCAATACTAAGGACCTCTTCCCACTGTCTTGGGTGGTCTTGTACCAAGCAACGGAGCATGCTTCCCAAAGTACGATTCACTACTTCGGTTTGTCCGTCCGATTGAGGGTGGTAAGCCGAGCTGAGGCGCAAATCAGTACCCAATCTCTTCCAAAGTTCCCGCCAAAAGTGGCTTATGAACTTGACATCCCGATCGGACGTCAGACTTCGTGGGATGCCATGTAATCGTACAATCTGGTGAAAAAAAAGATGAGCTACATGAAGGGCGTTGGAAGTTTTCTTACAGGCGATGAAGTGAGCCATCTTCGAAAAACGGTCGACCACCACCATGATAGAATCATTTCCCTTCGACGTGCGGGGTAAACCGAGGACAAAATCAAGACTAAGGTCCTCCCAAATTGAATCCGGTACCGGTAGAGGAGTATAAAGGCCTGTATTTTGGGCACCTCCCTTGTAGCTTTGACACACGGCGCAGCGTTCGACAAAACGAAACACATCCCGTCGCGCCAACGCTGGTCGGCCTATGAATTTGATTTTGATTTTATCTAATGTGGAATCATGTGAAGGTCAGTGGAGATGGGATAGTTGGAGAATTTGTACCAATATGTGAAGTTGAGTAATGGATCGACGATATTTAGAGAGATGGACTGCCATTGACGATCTGGAAAGGGGATTTGGAAGGTCACCAACAGCTCGAAACGGGAGACACAACTGCTGGTTGTTTGATCAGGCCGAGATATCGGCAATTTCGGATTAAATGGACGGTGACGAATCTGGTGATTGGTATAGGGATGAAGATGGAGACAAGTTGTTGGATCTACCGACGTCGACAATGTGAGTCCTTGGAGATGTTGGATCATTTAGCACTTGATGGTGAATCTTAGTAAGATCACCAATTGATACGAACCTATTGGATCGAAGGGGATGAACAGCACTTGTAGTTCATCAACCATTCCAAGAAAACACTGGCTTGAGAGAAGGGGAGGAAGAAGAATTTCAGAGCAAGGTGATTTTGTTCATTCATTTTTATTGCATATCTAATAGCTCTCAAGGAAGATTATTTATAGAAAATACTAGACAATCAAAGGCCCATAAACTACTATTTAGCTCCTCATATAGATTAAGGATTCTTTTGGAACATTTTTCTTTCTGAAGCAACAAGAAAGTCGTCCCAAACAAAGCCTAACTTTATTCTGTATGCTTCTCATTTTGTTGTACATGCCTTCTAAAGGCTTGCAAGATTCAAAAGATAAATTGAATGAATACAAAGGTTTGTATGTGAAATTAAATATTTGGGTTATATAAATACTGGCCTCCCTTCCATATTCCTCCAGGACCGAGTACTATTGGTTTTAACAATGCACAAGGTCCTACACAGACATGCATATTTTCCATACCAATTATGATCAGAACCAGGGCTGAACATGTAAAATTCTTCAAATCCACTTTTCTGAATTACCACTGAGTTTCTTCTTCCCTGTTGCAGCACCAAAAACAAAAAAAAGTAGGATCAGTTCTAGCTTAATTATGATAAAGGCTAGCTTGTTGCAACAAGAGTCTTAGGAAGTTGTTGGGCTGAGTTTTTATTGTTTTTTTGTCATGTGTGGACCTTTTTTAGGAACTCCATTCTTGTATTTACTTTGGCTGCACTGAGTTTCATTTTTATCCATCCTTCTACTAACTTTATATTATATTGATATATGAAATTGTAACCCATTGTTTCAATAACTTTTTGCTATATAATTTTTTTGGACTTTTAAGTCAATTAAGGCTTCGTTTGGGACAACTTTTTTACTACTTCTTAAAGTTGCTTTTTAGAACAAAAATTTTAAATTTTTGATGCAGTGCTTAACGTGGACCGCCGACTTAGTGGAACGCCTCAGCAGGCCACACGTTCCCTAGTACCAATTCCGTTATTTTAGTACAATACTGCTTTTTAGTTGCTCTACTATAATTAGTAATTTCCTTTTACTATTAGCTGAATTTTCATATGGTAGCTAAATACATATAGCAGAAACGTCTGTATTCAGGTAGCTTTTGATAATTCCCCAAGAAGAACTTCGTTCTACCAATTCCTCTTCTCCTCTTAACGGGAGGTGAACCTCTCTTTTCTCTGTTTCAGGTTTTGTTTTCCTGTGTCTGGAATTCTTGCAGGTCTTGGGAGCATCACATATTGGTACAAATTCTCCAACTATCCCATCTCCACTGACCTTCACATGATTCCACATTAGATAAAATCAAAATCAAATTCAAATGCTAAGTCCCAATCTACCATCGCCAAGCTCAATGCGAAATCTCCCAGCCAATCTAGATCTACACTACAACCGAATATCCAGGTACCACCATCTTCGATCTCCAAAGTTCCTGTACTAAATTTTTTTCCCGCATCATCCACCATCAATGCACAAATCCACAATCATTGTCATTAGCAATCCTAAGTCAGATGCAGATACAGACGATTGAGCCTCCAACAGCGTCACGTCCATCAAAATTCACCAAGATCTATCGTCGATTGTCCCATCCGACTTAGATCTAACAGCCATCTTTGTCAAACAAAGCCTTTCAAATATTCCCACTGCAGATTTCATAAAGCCCTTCATCAAAGTCACATCAACGAGATCGACACAACACCACCCATATCCCCATTTGCCACCTCGTAGCTCTTCTAAGAATTCTGTTTAGACTATTTGTGCCATTATAGCTCTATCGAGATCATAGATTTAGCCACTAATCGTCATTACAATAAAATTTAAAAACATGAAATTCACTAATAATTATAACACAGAGTTCAAGAAGATGATATTTGAAAGTAAGAATCAGGATCAGGAGTCTCCTTATATGGAATGCAAGTTGCACTCCACTCTAAGTTGATCCTACTCTTGCAAACCCCCTCTCTTCAACTCTCTTCCTCCTCTTAAACTACAGAACAAAAATAAATTAATGGAAAAAGTCTCCCATAAAATAGCCCTCATAACTAATTACAACGTCGCGGTGTAAAATGATTTAGCGTTCTGACGCTCTTCAATGAACTAGTTTTGTGTTGTGCTCCACTACCGTTGTTAACAACCGTGTTCATATTGAATCAACATGTCGCTTCATACTATAACTTAATTAACTGTCATTGTCGTGACATTCAACATATTTGCTATGTAGAACTCACAGACGTTGGGGCGCCAAACTCTCTATTTTGAATTATCCTTTCGAGGCAATGCGGCTTTTAATAAGTAGCACTACAGTGTTGAAAACGACGCTGCAGCGGCTAACTATGGCTAACTCTCTATTGTGCCTTCAAATATAAGCTTAAATACTGTGGTGCTCGAATATGTAGTGTAGCAAAATTGATCCTTTTATGAAAATTCCCTTCACAAAATAAAGAAATAAGAACTCTTTCATGTACAATATGACATTATTAGACACCATAATTTTTTAAATTAACAGTAATATGTCAAAATGCCAAAATATTGTCCTCTCCGATAGAAATCTAATGCAGCAATTATATACAATTGAAATGACTTGAGCGAAGTACCAAAATTAAACCCCTCTTCATTAGCTGTCTAATGCATATTACAGAGCAATGCAACTTTTTCTTTTCATAGGGAGAAAAAGCTTCAAATAAATATGAAACGAGTAGTCAGAACAGGAATGACTGATAAATCGCCTACTAATTGATCAAACATAGCGTGAATTCAATGTTCTGCACCTCGAGCTCTTTCGTTGAGTTCTCTCTTATGGTGGAAAAAGCCTCTGAACTTCCCCCGACAGCGTGCTAGAATCTTCAACGCCGAGAAAAGAAAAATGAATTCAAGAATGGCCAAAAGCTAAAAATGGGAAATTTAAAACGAAACTGCTAAGAAGCACTCCTCACACTCCAAATAATCGTCGACATGAACCCCTGTTATTGCAATCGCCATCTATTCGCGCTTTAGGGTTCGATGCCCTTCCTCCGTTCCGACTCCCGGGACGAAGCGGGGATTTGTGGGTAACCTTAATGGATAATACTGGTTTGATTTCATCTTATTTTCTCCATTATCAGTTATTAGCTTCCTCAATCAGCGTAAGCCCGTTCTTGATTCTGCTGTCTTCCGAGATGATTTTTCTACTCAGAAAAGCGATATTTTTTAAGTTGCGCTCCAACTGTTCGACAAAACTACTCAAAGTGTCTTCTTTTCCAGCAACTCGCTTGTTTTTCTCCCCAACCACAAGCAGAATGGATTCCATCTATTCAAGCAAAATTTCTCATATTATCCGTGCCATTAATGGCGAAGCTTCAGATGATACAAAATATGGGATTCATTGCATTGCAATCAAATCTGCTCTGAACGTGGAAGCTTCTGCAGCCACTTCCCTCATCAGCTTCTATCTTCATCTGAATGACTTAGAAAGTGCAAGGTCTCTCTTTTATTCGATACCTACAAAAGATTTCATCTCATGTGCTGCTATGATAACCGGCCTGTCCTAGTGTGGAGAGTTCATGGAAGCTATAAACATATTTCGCTCAATGCAATCTTGCTTTGGCAGTCCTAATCTTGTGAGCTTCTTAAGTGTTCTGCCTGCTTGCGCAAATACTGGATCTTTGCAATATGGAAAGCAGATTCATGGAAGTACTATGAGGAGGGAATGGCATATGGAAGCAAGACTACAGAACTCCCTTATTGACATGTATGCAAAATGTTGCAAGATGAATGCTGCAAGTTTTGTTTTTGATGCCATGGAGACGAAGGATGATATCTCATGGAAGAATCTGATCATTGGATGCATACAAAATGGAGTGCTTAGGAAGGCAATTGGTTACTTTTCTAGAATGAGAACTTCTCAGGTCGAGCCTGGAGAGATTATTGTCCGCAACTTGATAGCGATATGCCCTCAACTTAATTGCTTTAAGTTTGGAATAGAATTGCACTGTTGTTGCATAAAGAATGGGCTTTTGACTTTAGTTTCTATTGGGACAGCAATTCTTAAGATGTATGCATATTTCGAAGAGATTGAAATGGCACAATTGCTGTTCAGTGATCTTCAGCACAAAGATCACATAACATGGAGCACGATGATGTCGGTATATTCTCATACCAAACAAGCAATTCTAGCTCTGAAAATATTTAATGATATGGTAATTGAAAATGTTGAAGTTAATGAAATTACATTGGTTTGTTTGCTTCAAGCTTGCTCTTTGCTGAGAGCGTTGGAACTAGGAAGATGCACACATGGCCATTTGATCAAATTGGGATATAATTGTAATGTGTTTGTGATTTCATCTTTGATTAATTTCTACTGTAAGCTTGGGATTCTAGGAAAAGCAGAGATCTTGTTCAATACTATTCAGGAAAAGGATCTTGTTTGTTGGAGTTCCATGATACATGGCTATGGCATCAATGGACATGGAGAAAAGGCCATTCGTTCCTTTTCCGCCATGTTAGATCAGGGATTGATGCCGAACGAGATCGTGTTCATCTCTCTTTTATCAGCTTGTAGCCGCTGCGGTCTTCTCGATGAGGGGTGGAAGTGGTTCAATTCAATGGAGGAGAAATTTGGTGTCACTCCTTGCCTTGCACATTATGCTTGCATTGTGGATTTGCTTGGCCGCAAAGGGAAGGTGGAGAGAGCACTGGAGGTCATAAGGACAATGCCATTCAAGCCTGATGGTAGTATATGGATTGCTTTGCTGAGCTGGTGTGGAACCAGTGATGGAGATCTGAAGGTTGCCGAAATTGCAGCAGAGAAGCTTGTCAGGATTGATCAAACAGGTTGATGAGTCTTTCTTTAAGGAGAGTTGAGTGAAAAAGAGCTGATGCCATTGCATGAACTGCATCATTAGAATGTCACAAAAGATGCAGTGGGAGTTAATGTAAATGTTCCTGTATGAGTGTCATTGCGCTTCTATTTCTTGGGGCATTCAAATCAATTAGTTGCTCTTCAGCTAATAACCTTCTAAATTAAGAGGAAGCCTAGTTATAGAGTCTATTCAGACTTGAAGGAGAAGAAGCCATGAAGATGCAGAAGAATGTGAGAAGTCACCTTAGCTGTTCTTCATCTCGAGTCATTGATCATATGAAATGTAGCAACAATCGAGGTAGTTCAATTCATATTTGTTTCATTACAATAAATTATGGAACTAATAAGGTGAAACGTGAGCATAAGAAACGCAAGTGATTCAATTTCATTCTTGTCATGCTCTTAGAGAGTTGAGAGTTGATACATCATCAAAAAAATAGCTTGATCCGGCACAAATCCCGAGGCAAAAGTTAGTTGGAAAACTCAAAAATTAAATCCGGGAGCATCCGAACTCCGATTTCAGCGGGCTTACAGTCAAACTGAGCGTCTCGGAAATACGAACTCAACGACACCAAGATCGACCCAATCCGAGCCCAAATGAGTCCAAATCAAGGGTTCAAAGCGCTGTTGGAAGGTTCAAACAGCAATTTGAGTTACCAAACGGTCTCCGATTTTGACGAGCTTATATTCGAATCGAACGGCTCGACGAGACGAATCCAACGAGCCCAAGATCACTAAATTCCGACATCATTAAGGCCTTCAAATGTCCAACGAACGGTGCACGATCGTAGGATTCAATATCGGCCGTCCATTTGACCACTCCCTTTTCGCCCTTGATCTCACACCTATTTACGGACCATGCCACTCCAGAAAATCTATAAATAGAGCCCTCATTCTTCACAAGAGAGGATCCTAAGCAAGAGAGAGAAGAAGAGAAGAGAAGGAGAGAGAGAAGGAAGGAATTCCTCCTCGACAGCCGCCGGACCACCGCCGGACCACCGCAGAACCTCGTCGGACCACCGCCGGACCACCGCAGGAATCTCGTCGGACCACCGCCGGACCACCGCAGGAACCTCGCCGGACCACCACAGGACCTCGCCGGACCACCACTTTGAGACCCGACGTTCAGTCCCTATTTCCTGCCAAAGACCCGACGTCTTGTTCAAGGCCCGACACTCAGTCCCTACTTCCTGCCAAAGACCCGACGTCTTGTTCAAGGCCCGACACTCAGTCCCTATTTCCTGCCAAAGACCCGACGTCTTGTTCAAGACCCGACACTTAGTCCCTACGTTCTGCTGAAGACCCGACGTCCTACTCAGGGCCCGACATTCAGTCCCTACGTCCTGCCGAAGACTCGACGTCTTACTTAAATAATTGATTGTAATCTATTCACCCCTGGAGGTGATCCAGTCCTTTGTAACCAACTCAAAATCTAGTGGAACCATTTTCAACTGGGCTAGGCCTCGTGGTTTTTTCCCTTTTAAGGGTTTTCCACGTAAAAAATCTTGTGTTCTCTGTGTGTGCTAGTTATACGTACAACGCTAAGACGTAGAATTAAATCTCTATCGCCGCGTATTTTCTAGCCCGCAACAGATTGGCGCCGTCTGTGGGAAAGATCAATCCCACTACACTAAGTACTTCTTCAATGGCAAACAGGCGTAGCCATCGCATCATGGGAGCCTCTCGCTCCAATTCACATCAATCAGGAAACCAGTCCCTGAATCAAGAACGACGGGCATCTGCCTCCTTTCACCCTGGTGGCCGACACCCTGCAGGGGAAGGAACTTCAGGGCCATCCCTAGAAGAGCGTATCAGGAAGATGGAGGAATCTCAGAAGGAGATCCTTCGACTCTTAAGGGAGACTCGAGGACCAGCATTAGTACCTCAAGAAGATATTCTCTTTCCTCGAGACCAGCCAGGCTTTGAAGACGTTCTTCATGTTGAAGTCCCCCTTCCTCCGCCTAGAGTGCGCCCTCCAATCCGTCCAGAGAATGAGCTTGCTGACACAGCAAGCTCTACCCATCCTTCACACACGGGCCACCGGCAGCATATGCCTCCAGAAGTCCCAGAAGACTTGGACCAACAGCACGTTACTGAACTCCCCCGCAATACTCTCCGGGATGAGTTGCGGAGGCTAGTCCGAGAAGAGTTCCCCACAGGAGGTATAAGACACTCCCTTCGCCAACGGGAAGTTCACGAATCGTCACCTTTCACCGAAGCTGTCCTCCGGTACCCCGTTCCGGCAAGATTCAAACTCCCGAATATTGATTCGTATGATGGAACTTCAGACCCCTACGAGCATATCGACCACTATCGCACTATTATGCATATCCAGCAGGCCCCGGACGCTTTGCTCTGTCAAGTTTTTCCTGCCACCCTTAAAGGGCAAGCCCGAACATGGTTCTACTCACTGCCTGCCCGATCCATCTCGATATTCGTTAAATTGGCCAAACTGTTTGTCGAACAGTTTGTCGCCAACCGAAGGACGATTAAAGATTCCTCCCACCTTTCAGGGATACGTCAGAACGAGGGTGAATCCCTTAAAGAATACTTCCAGAGGTTTTCTACGGAAGCCCGACAAATTCCAGGGGTAGATCCCGAATTGCTTAGAGGTGTATTTCTTGGAGGACTCCGCCCAGGCCCCTTCTACTCAGCACTCATGCGAGATACGGTCCATTCATATGCGGATCTAATCCATCGAATAGAGGCTCAAATCTCCGCCGATGATGCCATCAATGCTCATAGAAAGCAATTTGAGCAGACGACCGGGAAGCGTAAGAATCCCCCAGGGACGGAGAATCCCCCCTCACAAAGGAATAAGCAAGGAAACTACAATTTTCCTCCTCGACCCTCACAGTCGCGACAAGAACCTCGTCAAGAAAAGGAGTACACACCACTCAATACATCCCAAGCAAATGTATTAATGGCCATCCGGGATCAAGAGAACGTAAAATGGCCACACCCTTTGAAACCCAACGTCGGAAACCAAGAGCAATATTGCCACTTCCACCGTAGCCGTGGGCACACTACTGAAGCATGTTGGCAGCTCAAGGAAGAAGTTGAGAGACTGATCCGACAAGGATATCTCCGACAATTCATCAAGAATACACCAGCCCGAGAAGAAGTTGGTCCGACTGGGGGGCAGAATCAACAACAAAGGCAGTCGGTAAACAATCGCCAAATAGTGGGAGAAATTGGAACCATTGCTGGGGGCCTATCAACGCCTTACCAAGTTTTAATTGCGTAGAGCACAATAGTACTACTTGTTTTAAGTATCGTATATCTTTAGCATTGTGTGACTTCAGTACTATCTATCTTTAATTTTGAATGTTGTTTGTGGTGTTTGTAGCTTCTCCCTCCTTAAGCTGTCTTAGGGAGCTATGTTTTTATAAGACTTTATCTCCTTATCTTCTTCGAGTAAAATTGTATTGATAAATTCGCAAAAGTAGTGAACTTTAATATCCTTGACTCGAACAAATACATAATCGTTATTGTAGCTCAATCACCAGATAGTCAATCCTTGGTGGATTCTCCCGACCTCTTCCACACAGGTTAACGTCGTCGAGCAGGGCTCCGGCATACAACCTCGGAAAGGTCTCACATCCTTGGTGAATTCTCCCGACCTCTTCCACACAGGTTAACGTCGTCGAGCAGGGCTCCGGCATACAACCTCGGAAAGGTCTCACATCCTTGGTGGATTCTCCCGACCTCTTCCACACAGGTTAACGCCGTCGAGCAGGGCTCCGGCATACAACCTCGGAAAGGTCTCACATCCTTGGTGGATTCTCCCGACCTCTTCCACACAGGTTAACGCCGTCGAGCAGGGCTCCGGCATACAACCTCGGAAAGGTCTCACATCCTTGGTGGATTCTCTCGACCTCTTCCACACAGGTTAACGTCGTCGAGCAGGGCTCCGGCATACAACCTCGGAAAGGTCTCACATCCTTGGTGGATTCTCCCGACCTCTTCCACACAGGTTAACGTCGTCGAGCAGGGCTCCGGCATACAACCTCGGAAAGGTCTCACATCCTTGGTGGATTCTCTCGACCTCTTCCACACAGGTTAACGTCGTCGAGCAGGGCTCCGGCATACAACCTCGGAAAGGTCTCACATCCTTGGTGGATTCTCCCGACCTCTTCCACACAGGTTAACGTCGTCGAGCAGGGCTCCGGCATACAACCTCGGAAAGGTCTCACATCCTTGGTGGATTCTCCCGACCTCTTCCACACAGGTTAACGTCGTCGAGCAGGGCTCCGGCATACAACCTCGGGAAGGTCTCACATCCTTGGTTAACATTGCCAGAATGTTGTCAATGGACTTCTATCTTGCTTCTCCATAATATTAAAATTCTACCAAATTTTGAATTTTCTCCTGTCGCTGAACTTTTGCCTTGCAGGACTTTCGACGGACTTCTACCCGACATCGGACTTCTCCAGGTCGTCTGACTTCTGCTCGTAAGCGGACTTCTACTCGTCGTCGGACTTCTGCACGTCGACGAACTTTCATCGGTCTTCTGCCCGATGTCGCACTGTTCCCCGACGTTAGAATTCTACTCGACGTTAAGTTTCCACCTTTCGTTGGATTCATGTCCGTTGTCAAACTACTACCCGTCGTCGAACTTCTGCTCGTTAGCGGACTTCTACTTGTCGATGAACTTTCATCGGACTTCTACCCGAGGCCATACTTCTACACGACGTCGGACTTCTCCTTGTCGTCGAACTTCTGCTCATCAGCGGACTTCTACTCATCGTCGGACTTCTGCCCATCGACAAACTTTCATCGGTCTTCTGCCTGAGGCCGAACTTCTACATTACGTCAGACTTCTCCCTGTCGTCGGACTTCTACCAGTTAATAGACTTTCGTCGGTCTTCTACCCGACGCTGTATGACTACCCGATGTTGAATTCATGCCTGTCATCATACTTCTCCCCGATGCCGGAAGTTTGCCCGTCATTCCAACCTCTCTCCTTACAACGGTCTATCCGACCTCCATTACCAACCACCAAACATCGAAACTCCACAAGATCTCTCGAAGAAAAGAGGGATAAGGGAAAATCTCCGGACTTCCTTGCCAAGAGAGGGCCTCAGAAAACTGAGGGAAGGCCTCAATAGAAAGGACAGAGGGAGATAAGGAAAGAAGAGAATCTCCGGACTTCCTTGCCAAGAGAGGGGCCTCAGAAAACTGAGGGAAGGCCTCAATAGAAAGGACAGAGGGAGATGAGAAGAGAGGAGGAGAAGAAGAGAAGAAAACAGAAGGAGAAGAGGAGTGGAGTGATTTTCTAAAGGCTTGAAGGGCCTATTTATAGTTTTTAAGAAGAAAGAAGAGAAGTTTCTAGAGTTTCTAATTTTTCAAATTTTTCTGAATTTTTTCAGAATTTTTTGGAATTTTTTGGGATTTTTTAGGAATTTTTCGGCCAAAAAACGAATAAAAAATCATTTTTAAAAGAGAGTGGGACCCACTTAAGGCGGTGCAGCCAATCGGTGTCCCGAAACGACGCGACCAGCACACTGATCCGCGGGCACCACGCGCGGATCGCAGCTGGCCGCACACGGCCAGCAGCCGGCCAAGGCAGCCGCGGCACTGCCGCGCAGGGGGAGCGCGCGAAACAACCTGGCGCGGGCGCGGTTCGGCCCAGGCGCGGGCGCGGTTCGGCCCAGGCACGCGGCCGGTTCGGCCCAGGCGCGGGCGCAACCCTGCGCGGGCGAGCATTTCGGCCGCAGGCGCTCGCGCGGCAGCGGTTCCGCTGGCAAGCGGAGGCGCGGCGGCGGCGGCGGCGGCGGCCAGCCGGCCGGTTCGGCCGGTTCGGCTGCCAAGCCCATTCCGGGCCCGGTTTTTTTTCGCCCCGACAAGTCCAAATTCGACGTTTTTGGGGTCCCCGGACACGTTCTTCGACGTTCCGGACTCGATTCCTACACTTTCGGAGCTCAACGGGGCCTCTATGATCAAGTTTGAGCAAGCCATTAATTTTGGAACGCATTTTTGGCGTTTCAGCCTATGAAAATTGTCGACGCTTATATTTTCGGACTCCTGTAGCTTCGACGTCCGAAAATAGGGGGGCAACTGATACATCATCAAAAAAATAGCTTGATCCGGCACAAATCCCGAGGCAAAAGTTAGTTGGAAAACTCAAAAATTAAATCCGGGAGCATCCGAACTCCGATTTCAGCGGGCTTACAGTCAAACTGAGCGTCTCGGAAATACGAACTCAACGACACCAAGATCGACCCAATCCGAGCCCAAATGAGTCCAAATCAAGGGTTCAAAGCGCTGTTGGATGGTTCAAACAGCAATTTGAGTTACCAAACGGTCTCCGATTTTGACGAGCTTATATTCGAATCGAACGGCTCGACGAGACGAATCCAACGAGCCCAAGATTACTAAATTCCGACATCATTAAGGCCTTCAAATGTCCAACGAACGGTGCACGATCGTAGGATTCAATATCGGCCGTCCATTTGACCACTCCCTTTTCGCCCTTGATCTCACACCTATTTACGGACCATGCCACTCCAGAAAATCTATAAATAGAGCCCTCATTCTTCACAAGAGAGGATCCTAAGCAAGAGAGAGAAGAAGAGAAGAGAAGGAGAGAGAGAAGGAAGGAATTCCTCCTCGACAGCCGCCGGACCACCGCCGGACCACCGCAGAACCTCGTCGGACCACCGCCGGACCACCGCAGGAATCTCGTCGGACCACCGCCGGACCACCGCAGGAACCTCGCCGGACCACCACAGGACCTCGCCGGACCACCACTTTGAGACCCGACGTTCAGTCCCTATTTCCTGCCAAAGACCCGACGTCTTGTTCAAGGCCCGACACTCAGTCCCTACTTCCTGCCAAAGACCCGACGTCTTGTTCAAGGCCCGACACTCAGTCCCTATTTCCTGCCAAAGACCCGACGTCTTGTTCAAGACCCGACACTTAGTCCCTACGTTCTGCTGAAGACCCGACGTCCTACTCAGGGCCCGACATTCAGTCCCTACGTCCTGCCGAAGACTCGACGTCTTACTTAAATAATTGATTGTAATCTATTCACCCCTGGAGGTGATCCAGTCCTTTGTAACCAACTCAAAATCTAGTGGAACCATTTTCAACTGGGCTAGGCCTCGTGGTTTTTTCCCTTTTAAGGGTTTTCCACGTAAAAAATCTTGTGTTCTCTGTGTGTGCTAGTTATACGTACAACGCTAAGACGTAGAATTAAATCTCTATCGCCGCGTATTTTCTAGCCCGCAACAAGAGTTTTTCCTTTTGCGTTATCTTTCATGCTTTTCTGATGAATTTCTTTCTTCGTAAATTGAATCTATATTTGATAAACCCTAAACATTTTTGGAGAAAGGATCAAAATGGTTCAACTCTTTTAAGAAATCAATTTGACATTTTTGATCCTCTCAACTTTTAACAGAAAATTCGGAAGTAGCTCCAAAAACCCCAAAGTAGGGGGCCGCCCTTAAGTTGGAGAAATTATTGTGTGCGGAATCCGAACGTGTTTGGAGGCGAATCCGGGCATGCCATGTCACCGGGGCCCAGTGCATCCGGTGACATTGTGCATCCGGATTCGTCTCCGAATGCATTCGGATTTCACACACAATAATTTCTCCTTAAGTTGAATTGAATTTTGGTTCAGTGAAGAGTCGAATTATTTCGGCTTGACAATTAAGAGATTCTTTAATAACTGTGAATCATGTTCTTTTAACAAGTTTAATAAGTTGGCTCTATATTGACGTGACAATTGAGAGGCTCTTTAATGGTTCCATTTCAATTTAATTTCACTCTAATTCCTTACAAGATAAATGAAAAAAAATTCTATTGAGTTTAAAAATAAAAGACTTTCCTTTGTAGGCAATTATTTGATAGAGTAAACCTTTGGTGTCGTTGATGTTGAAAAACTTTCATTTCATAGAGAGTGGCGCTTATATAGGAGAAATTATTTTGTGTGGTCATCATACATTTAGGAGGCGAATCTGGATGTGCCACGTCACCTGATACACAGTTAAAAAGTGATTTGGCACATCCTAATTTGCCTCCAGGCAGCATCTGGTGACCGCACATAATAATTAGCTATGATATAGAGAGAGATATTGATATAGAGAGCTCTGATATGAGTAAGAACTATTTAAAACTAATAAAAGTAGGTTAATTATATATTAAATGATAAAAATATTAATATAAAAATATCAAATTATTAATCTTCATTCCTAATTTTAAAATTTTATGATCTATTTAGGATAACTTTCTAGATGCTTTATTTTTCAGACAATTATAATTTTATTTAACTATTATTTTTTAAAAAAATTCTTGTAGTGGAAAGGTGCTTTTATAACTAGAATAATCGAATAATTTTTTATAAAATAACTTTATAATCAACTTTATAAAATATTATTGCC
The DNA here is from genome assembly GCA_022539455.1 of Dendrobium nobile. Classification (NCBI taxonomy): domain Eukaryota; kingdom Viridiplantae; phylum Streptophyta; class Magnoliopsida; order Asparagales; family Orchidaceae; genus Dendrobium; species Dendrobium nobile. Next base: position 6,243,287 of record CM039727.1, read on the forward strand.
TTAATCAGTAATTGATACATCATCGAAAATTGCTTTGATCGAGCACGAATCTCGAGGCATATTCAAATAGGAAACTTTCAAAATTAAATTTGGGATCATATGAATTCCAATTTAAGCAATTTTATAGTCAAACTAAACATCTCAAAGAGACGAACCTAAAGTCACCAAAATCGGTCCAACGTAAGCCCAAACGGGTCATAATTGGGGGCTCGAACCACATTTGGAAGGGCCAAAGCTTTATTTGGATGACAAAATGATATATATATATATATATATATATATATATATATATATATATATATATATATATATATATATATATCATGCTTATGTTCTGAGCGGCTTGACAAAACAAATCCACCCAGTCGCTGATAGCTGCCGGATTTCCATCCGGTCGCCGACCATAGCCGGACTTCAGCCCGACCGTCCTCGGACCACAACTCGGCAGCAGACCTCCGCCGAACTTCCACCCGGTCGTCGACCGCCACCATACTTCAACCCGACCGCCGTCGAACCACCGCCAGCCGCCTACCGTCTCCAGACTTCAGCCCCACAACCATCAGACAACCGCCCAACGCCGAGTTCCGCCGGACCGCCATTTGATGTTGGAGTTCCATCGGAACAACCCATGACGCCTCAGCTCTGCCATACCACCGATTGATGCTAAAGTTTTTCTAAACCACTGGCGAACCATCAACTGAGCCCCGAAATTTCGCTGGACCACCGAGAGAAGTCAAAGTTCCATCAGTTCACCAAACAATGCCCGAACTTCTGCCGGACCATTGCCTTACGATAACGATTTTTCTGACGTCTGTCTCCTGCCAACTACGATCCTTCCGACCACTGTCGCCCACTACGGTCCTTTCGATCTCCATCATAAAACAACAGACTTTCTGACCTTTGTCTCCCGTCGACTACAGTCCTTCCGACCTCAGTTGCCAGACAACTATCTTTTTGACCCCTGTCTCCAGCCAACTACGGTCCTTCTGACCTCCATCGCCAGATAATGGTCTTTCAGATCCCTGCCAATTATGGTCCTTCTGACCTACAACAATCTTTATGACTCCTGTCTCATGTTGACTACGGTCCTTCCAACCTCCTTCTCGAGAGAACTGTCTTTCTGACCGCTGTCACTTGCCAACTACAGTCCTTCCGACCTCCATCATCTACTACAGTCCTTCTGACCTCTTTCGCCAGACAATGATTTTTCTGACCTATATATCCTACCGATTATGGCCCTTCCAACCCCCGTCGCCTACTACGATCCTTTCGACCTCCATCACCAGTCAACAGTATTTCTGACCTCTGTCTCCTATCGAGTATGATCCTTCCATCCTCTATCGTCTACTACGGTCCTTCCGACCTCTATCGCCATACAATGATCTTTCTGACCGCTGTCTCTTGCCGACTACGGTCCTTCTGACCTCCATCGCCAAACAATGGTCCTTTTGACCCCTATCTCTTATCAACTATGGTCATTCCGACCTTCGTCGCCTACTACGGTCCTTCCTACCTACATCACCAAACAATATTCTTTCTGACCCCTATCTCCTGCCGACAAAGGTCCTTCCGACCATTGTCACCAGACTACGGTCTTTCCGCCCTCTATCGCCCACCAATTATGATTCTGCCGACTAAACGAATATTTCAATACTAATTCTTCTAATTCCCACCATGTAATATAATGTACATTTGCTACATCAGCCTAATTCCCCCCCCCCATGAAGGGTCTCATTTGTAATCGATTACAAATAATAGTGGATTCATTCAAACTGAGCCAAATCCCATGGTTTTCCCCCATTTTCAGGGGTTTCCACATAAAAACTCTGGTGTCTCTTATGAACGCTACACCCTCTCTCTTTTTAGGGGTTTCCCACCATGTAATATGAAGTACATTTGCTACATCAGCCTAAGTCATTCCTCCCCCCCCCCGAAGAAGGGCCTTGCCCCCCAGGAAGGGCCTCATTTGTAATTGACTACAAATAATAGTTTATTCGTTCAAACTGGGCCAAAATCCCGTGGTTTTTCTCTCTTTTCAGGGGTTTACATATAAAAACTATGGCGTCTCTTATGAACGCTACACCCTTTCTCTTTTATCTGCTTGTGTGTTGGATCTTCGTACAAAGCTAAGACGTTAAATTTTATATTTCCCTACCGCCGCGAATTTTCCAGGACTCAAACACTACTAATCTTACTTAGAATTCAATCTTCATATTTATATACCATACAAGACTTGCAAGCACATGCAATCATAAATATAATTATGACTCAAGAATGTCTTTCTGAAATTTAATTTAATTAATATAAAATCATGGTTAGGTATTCAGAAAAGTTGCCCTTGGAAATAACGTGGAAGCCTCAACCGTCCAAGATAAAATAATACTAAAGGGAAAAAAAAAAAAACGTGGCAAAAAAAAACGTGGCAAAATTTCATATTAGCCTTGAGACACGAAGCTTAGTTTGGATAGCTTTATTGTAGTTTTTTTAGTACAAATATTTTTAATTCAATAAAATTTTGAACTAAAAAATTACTTTAGAAAGCAATAAGAAAGCAGTGCCAAACGAAGCCACATTAACAAAAAGATCAAATTATGAATGATTGACTTTTTGCATGACAGTGAAGAGATCCTTTCAAGTCTGATTTTATTTTTATTTCACCGTGGACATAATTAAATATTACAAATAATTGTAATTAGTTAAGCTAAACGAGCCACATAACACGTAACCAAGAATTAGCCAAGCCATTAAAAAAATGGTTGAGCCCACTCAGCAACACGTCATTCCTATTATAAGAAACAAAAAATCAATAAGCTGGATTAGTTACTAATTTATGATTCGTTTGTGATAGCTTTTTTACTGCTTCTTAAAGTAGTTTTTTAGAACAAAAATTTTAATTTTTGTATTGAAAAATTATTTTATAAAGCAGTAAGAAAGATGTCCCAAACGAAACCTTAATGTAACTAATAAAACTTATGTTAGTTACTCATTATGTGGATCATATGAAATAGGATTGTGTATGCACAGAGCCAATGAACAGCTAATAATTACAATACCTATTCCAATCTCGATGCACATCATTGCTAACACCCTTAATCACTAATAAAGCTGACACTGATCGTTGAAACCAACTCTGATGCTTATTGTTGCTGATAAGTCGACAAAGGTGATGTGTGTCGTCGACACTAATGATGTTGATTCCCGTTGCCAACAAAGTTAAGGCCCACCGCCGCCAATAGTGTGAACACGTCCATAATTTACACAAACATTGATGTCCTTTATTGTCAATAACAATGATGACTGTCATTGCTAGTAAAGCATATGCATGTCATTAATACCTTAATTAGTCAAAGCCAACCTTTTTTTATCAACAATCTCCTCTCATATAAGAAGAATAATCAAACAAATCATCGAGTGTCTCTTGATGATAACTCTAACACCTCAAGAGTCATCATACTTTCATTATGAAAGTCATTTTGCAATGTTTATCTCTATTATATTGTATTCATGCCTTCTCCATTGATGAGAAAATGCATCTTTTATAACATATGAATCATACTAGTATAATTATTTCAAGCAGGTCAAGCCATATGATTTTGCCCTTTCTAGCTTTCTACGTTAGAAATCTCAATCTTTTTTAGTTACTCTCATTTTATTTATTTGTGTGTGATGTTTATATAACACTACGAAGATAAACATTATATGTGAATTTTAATAATGACTATTTTTACGTCATGGAGTATTCGAGGCAGTAGAGAAATATGAAGTTTAACGTCTTAGCGTTGTAAGAAAATCCAACACATAAGCAGATAAGAGAGAGGGTGTAGCATTCAAAAGAGACACAATAGTTTTTACGTGGAAACCTATGAAACGGGGGAAAAACCATGGGGTCTTGCATAATTTGAATGAATCCACTAATATTTGCAATCGATTACAAATGAGGCCCTTCTTAGTGAGAAGGCCTTGGCTCGATGTCGCAAATGTACATCATATAAAGTGCATTACATGGTGGGAGTTACAATAATCAACATAGACATGTTTGTTTGGTCGGCATGACCATAGTTGATAGGATAGAGGTCGGGAAGACCGTAGTAGGCAGAAGATCGGGGTCAGAAAGACCATTGTCTAACGATGTAGGTCGAAAGGACTGTAGTATGCAGGAGACTGAGGTCAGAAAGACCATTCTTTGGTGATGTAGGTCGGAAGGATCGTAGTAGGCGATGAAAGTAAGAAGGACCATAGTCAGAAGGAGATAATGTCCAAAGGATCGTAGTTGGTTGGAGATCTGGGTCCGAAAGACCATTGTAGTAGGGTAGTACTATGATAGAACTCTGGGTATCACATGGTGGCCCAACAGAAGTTCGGGCCTCAAGTGGTGGTCCGATAGAAGTCTGGGCCTCAAGTGGTGGCCCGGCAGAAGTTCGGGCTTTATGTGGTGGTTCGGTAGAAGTCGGGGCCTCATGTGGTGGTCCGATAGAAGTCCGGGCATTAGGTGGTGGTCAGGCAGAAGTGTGGGCCTCAGGTGGTGCTCCGACGGAGCTTATGGAATCAGGTGGTGATCCAACATAAGTTTTGCCTCAGGTGGTTTGTCCGGCAGAAGTCTGGGCCTCAGATGGTGGTCAGGCAGAAGTCCAGGCATCAGGTGGTTGTCCGACAAAAGTCCGGGCCTTAGGCGGTGGTTCGACGGAGTTTAGGGCATCAGACGGTGGTCCGACAAAGGTCAGGACCTCCAGTGGTGGCCAGGTGGAACTTAAGCGGTGGTTGAGGGGAGCGAGGAGGCAAGAGCGATCTTCGATCTCTCTCTTGCTCTCTTACTTGGAGCCCCCCTTTCAAGAGGGAGGAGATGTCTATTTATAGATTTCTAGAGTGGCATGAACTGTAAATAGGTGGGAAATCAAAAACATATGGGGAGTGGCTTGGATGGACGGCCGATATTGAATCCCTTGATCATGGACCTTTTCATGGACATTTGAATGTCTTAGTGATGTCAGAATTTAATGATCTTGAGCTTGTTGGATTTATCTCGTCGAGCCACTCAATTCGACTATAAGCACGCCATGTTTAGAAACTATTTGGCAATCCATATTGTGGTTCAAACTCTCTAATAGCTATTCAGACCCTTGATTTGGACCGATTTGGGCTCGGATTGAGTCGAATTTGGTGTCATTGGGTTCATATTTCCTAGACGCTCAGTTTGACTACAAGTTTATTAAAATTGGAGCTTAGATGGTTTCTGGATTAATTTTTGAAGCTTTCAACTTGATTTTTGCTTCGAGATTCGTACCCAATCAAGATATATGTATATATATGTATTTCACAGGCGGGGGCTTGGTCCCCTCAAGTGCTTAATGAGTGACCTCTTTTCATTGGTTTGTATTGGGTTTGTTGCGTAATACAAACCAATGAAGGGGTCCTCCTTCACACTTGAGGGGTTTCTTTCTTTTTTTCTCTGTCCGCGGCTTGATTTGGGGTGCTTTTTAAGTTATATCCCTTCCCCTTTTGTCTTTAAGAAGTGGAAGTTTTTCCCCCACAAGCATGTTTCTCTCTGTGTGCCCCTTTTTATGGTTTTAATATATTCGTAGAGAGAGAGAGAGAGAGAGAGAGAGAGATGTGGAGTGGAAACAATCATGGAGCCACTCCACACCAAAAAATTTACTATGAAAATTGGGAAAAATAAGTACAAATCTCTCTTCTCTATCACTCTCACTTTGCTTCTCTTCTCACATGCATCATTCTCAATGTCTACATGCTCAAAATATAAGAGACAGTCAAGTAAAATAACCCCAAGGGATGCAACTCTTAAGAAACAAAAAAGAAACAATCCAGTTTGTCTCGCATCAATGCGACGCTAGTTTGAAGCGCTACGGCGTTAGAACCTCTATCTTGATCTATTGCAGTGTCGTATCTATACAACTATTGCTATGCACTATGTCATTCAATACAGTGCGCTCGGGAACACAACTCTAGTGTGCTTTGGTACGTAGAGTCATGGCACTCATGTATACAACATCGGGACGTTGTACGGGGGGGAAAAGTTTTCCAAATGCAAAGCACCAAAATCAAGCAGGGGGTAAACTCCCCACCCCTCAGCGAACAAGACAAGCTTTGAGGTTTAAGACAATAAAATAATCAGATTAATCAACACAATTAGATTCGATAGTACATAACATGGAGGAGGGAGGTGTTGGTCAAGCCGTGGTTAGAAGAGTGAGGCAAAGGAAATATTAGAACATGAAGAAATGGGGGCAAACATAAAATTCTCTCAATTTATTAGAGATTTGCAACAAATCTCAAAGTACTAATCACAAATCCAGTCGCAAAATATCAGCATTACTATAATGTAACATTGTTCCATAGATTTGGTCCGGAAATTATACAAAGCGTTGAACTTAATTCACATTTGAATAAAGCCTTATTTTTCTCAAGGCCGGTTGCTAATAGAAGATATTCTATTTAGCTTTCGTCATTATTAATCCAACTGATCAACCTTAATCAATATTTAATCCCAATCTAATGACACTCTTTGTTGTTTATTTGCGAGATTTATTATAACATATGCAACGTTTAATATTGAGGAAGGAAAGGACACAGAGCTGATTTGGTTCTTACATAATTGCTGGGAAATGACTCACCAAGCTAATATATGGCCACTGAAAAAAATTAAACAGCTGACAGATGCAATAGTATTTTTAAAATAATTATGCTTTGGTAACGCCAATCGGTTCTTTAATTAAGCCATACATCATTTTTAAGATATATAATTAGCAAATTAATTACTCTTTTAATGAGATTTGATGATTTCGTATTAATTTTTTAATGAGATTTTAAATTTTTTTTATATCTCAATAATATGATTATCCTCCTCTCAAAAAAAAAAAAAATTTTTTTTTTAGGGGAATTTACATACATAACACTTAAAACTTCATCTTTTACTTATTTAACATATAAATCTTCCTTTTTACATAAATAATACCTAAAATATCAAGATAAAATAAAAAATAACACCCTGTTAAAGCCCTCAACCTCATCAGTCCCATTGCCTTCGTCGCTTCAGCCACATCTTTCACAAGTCGTTGATCTAATCATTTGTCGTTGTTAGTCTCACTGTTGTCACCCTCGCGATTCATGCTAATGCACTCTGTGGCAAGAACCATGGAAGTTGTACAAGAGCCACTGCCAGAGCTCACAAGGAGAAAAATGGACATGCAACAGCAAGATCGGGTGCATGAGCTCATTAGGACAAGGGGCGACAACAAGATTTGATGATTTAGACTTCGTTTGGATGACTTTCTTCGTACTCCTTAAAGCAGCTTTTTAATACAAATAGTTAGAAAGACGTCCTAAATGATGCCTTAGTTAACTATATTAAAAAAGGTGTTATATGATATAAATAGCAAAATTTCGATGAGAAATTTGTAAATAAGAAAGTTTTGAATGGGTTCATAAATTATTGGGTTAACAACATTCATTTGTATATGATTTAATACATTCATTTTTTGGGTTAACAACATCACTCACTTGCTGCCCTATTTGCCTCTAATTCAATAAATTAATTTAAGCAAGTTGATCTAAATAACAATACTTGAAATACAACATAAACCATCCAATTAAATCCATTGAATAAAGCTTCATTTGAGACAAAGTTTAAATTATTTTAATAAGATAGACAACTAATAAAAATTAGTGCTAGGTTTAAATGACAAAATTTTCATTATTTTTCAAATTTCTTATTGAAAAGTCATTTTTTAAAAAATGTAATAAAATTTATGGTTAAAAAATAACTAAAAAATTAACAGAAAAAATAGGCAACAAATATACAAATCAAGAAATACTCATATTTATGTGAAAATTTCTACATAAATAAAAAATAGCAAATAAGGGAGAAAAGTTTTAGTAGGTAAGAAAATAGGCACAAACGGAACTTAGCCTCTGACACATCACCAACTAACAATAAAAATATATTTGTATAAATAATAAATGCATATACCATAATACCTGCGCCGCTCCCGCACCGCCAGCTATAAACCCAGTCTCTTCGCTATCACAAATCCCCAAAAAAAAATCTCCTAGTTAAAGTTAACTACGACGCATATATCACACCATGAATTATCCGACTCAAACCTAATAGAATTCAGATCACACAATCTAACAATAAGAATATAAAAGTATAAAAAACTTTGAAAAAAAATAAAAACAATAAGATGACTTTTCCCATTACATTAAATAAAATGAATCCTTGGAGATATCAAGTCATTATCACTAAGGAAACCCCCTCTTAAATTGAGAATTAAGCACAAGGCAATCTAACACCAAATTTAGCTCTTTTATTCTAACTTTTTGTTTTTTAATGGCAAAGTGTACCTTTTAGGTAAGGTTTCTTGTAAGCCTCTTCCTTGCTTACATTGTTGGAATAAGTGATTTATGTTGAAAATCTCATATTTAAAAATACTTTAGCTTAGGTTTTAGGTGCACCAAACTAGTTGTTTGGGGATTGAACAGCTTGTCTACATCTCCCTTCTCACAAGTAATGAGGGAGATGGTGGGGAGAAGAAATATAGATATTTAAATAAATATAAAGAAATATTTTATTTATTTATTTATTATATTATAAAAACATTTACTTTCATGATGCTTTAATCCTTCATATCTATGTATTTCAGATTTTTTATTATTTATGCTTTGTTTGGGACAGCTTTCTTACGGCTTTATTAAATATAAAAAAAAAGTGTACTAAATCTCTGTTTTATAAAGCAGTAAGAAAGTTGTTCCAAACGATGTCTTATTTGCAACTGTGACATTTGTGGTTATTGGATTTGATATTTAAATATTACTAAAAAGACATCCAATTTAAGAACTTTAAAATGTTTTAGTGCATAGGATGAGAGATATGTGAATAAGAAGAAAGCCTTTGTGAGAATATATTGATGCAAATTATATGAAGATAGGCTTCGAAGTTCTTAAATTTGTATTGAGATTACAGCAATTCAGGATATTATATATGTAGCACTGATCTCAATGTAAATCCAAGAACCTGTGAAATTTTGAACTATTCAAAATAGTATTAAACGTGACTCAAATTGAACAAAACAAAATTGAGTCAATTGCTAACAAGCTAACAAGCACAAACTCTTAACTATCGAGGTATTTTACACTTTAGCTTATGGATCTTATAATTTTATCTCAATGGTGCAACTTATAGGTCATTTATCCTCAGAGTGCTTTCAAATGAAAATAGTTATTATTAAAAATATCTAAGAACATTCTAATTGGTACAATAAATGGAACCACAATGTTTATGAGTTCAAATTCATTCTACTTAAGGTTCTTCACACTATTCTTGCTTAAGTAATTCATATCCCTACTAGTATCCCTATAAATAACCAAAATCATCCACTAAAAATATAGGATTCTAAAGGTGGCTTCTACAAGTTTAGGAGGTGTCTACCACCATATAATAGTTTATCCCAAGAAGGATTATGACTATTGTATGGCTTTCATACCTCATTCGTAGTAGCTCAAACTTTTAATTATCAAGATATTATCCTCTTTGGCTTTAAAGACCTCGCAATTTTGTCCACTTACAATGATTTCATGAGCATTCATACCAATATATAGTCCTTTTATACGAGCACAATAAACTTTAAAATTTCTAATGAAATGTCAATTGTTACATTAAAAATGACCTTTATGTTTAAGAGTCCAATTAGGCTTATTTGGGATGGCTTTCTTACTGCTTTCTAAAGCAGTTTTTTAATACAAAATTTTTTAGTTTAAAAAATTTTTGTTCTAAAAAAATTACTTTAGAAAGCAATAAGAAAGTCCTCCCAAACAAAACCTTATTCTCCTTTTAAGTTATTTTGCATGGGACCACCACACAAATCATCTCTTATAGAGGGCAAGGAAGACAAAATATGCTGCACATTATACCACAGATTCGATGACAACGAAGGATCATAAATTATTACAAGTCTTGAAATAATTCTTATCCTTAGATCTATCTAATGAACAAATATCTCTCAATCAAAGAGCATAAAAATCCATCAAGATTCTTAAAGCTACCCTACAATTTTAGGCACACAATATATATCATAATAAATACAGTCATATCTTGCCCTTTGAATTAAGCTTCACAAAAGAAAAGCTTGAATTTAATAATACTAATTTTGTCCTCGTTGCCAATATGAGCACATTATAAGTGAATAAGTGAATTGGTACACTAGATGAATAATTCAATATTTACTTCATATAATACTTGGTGATGTGAAATTGCGGTGTTGGTAGCGGTTGATGGTGGCAGCCAGAACAATGAAGATGACAACTAGTGGAGCAATAAGGGATGCAAGTGGGGCTACGATGATTGTTAGCCGTGGCGGTAATTAGGAGTGTCAATATTTGACACGACATGAAAACCCGACCCGGCCCGGACCCGACCCGATTTCAAAACGGGTCGGGTTCGGGATGACCCGATGGGTTGCCGGGTCAACCCGCGAACCCGTTTTAACCTAACCCGCGTAATCCGCCCCGCTGTCGCGTGAAAAAAGCCGCGACCACGCTCTGCTGCCGCGCGAGTCGCGACCCTGCCTTGCTGCCGCGCCGCGCGACCCCATGCGTCCCCTGTGCCGCAGTGCCGCACGACCCCGCTGCCGCCGTGTCGCGCGAGAGCGACCCAGGGTGAGCGCGACCCCGCGCGAGCGCGACCTTGCCCCGCTCCGCTTGAGACCCTGAATCGCTCCGCGCGCGACCCCGCTCCAGGGTCGGGTCGGGTCAACCCGGCAACCCGCCGGGTCGGGTCCGAGTTCGTATTTCTGACTCGTTTACCTAACCGGGTCGGGTTAGGGTCGACCCGTTTAAACCCGGGTCAGTTCCGGGTCCGACCCGAACCCGACCCGTGACCCGAAATTGACACCCCTAGCAGTAATCAAGAATAGGTCTGTCAAGACTTGATACAACCCAAAAATCTTACCTTAATTCTATTTAGGTTTAAATAAATCGAATTAAATAAAAAAAATAGTAAAACATACCCAAAGCGGGTCGGATTTGGGTTGACCCGGACCCGAAGCGGGTCAGATTTGAGTCCAAAAAAATTAACCTGTTTGCAAAAATGAGTCGGGTCAAATAGTGTCGGGTCAGTTACGGATTGGACAAGAACTTGACCTATGACCCAATTTTGACAGCCCTGATCAAGAATATTGGCAATAATGATGGCTGACAGTGGCCTGTGTCAACAATGGTTGATGCTTGGTGGATAAGATTTATTGTTTTGAAAATATATATAAAAAAAAAAAAAATTATTTAGGCATTTTAAAAATAACTTAATTTATATTAAAAATAAAAAGAAAAAAATAATGTTTTGTTTTAAATGAAAAGTGTTGCAAAATGGGTTCTTAATGATCTCTTTTAACTCGGAGAAAAACTTGTAAATCTAATTATTATCATAAAAATATAATTAATTAGGCTCAATCAAAACATAATAAAGATTGAAATTTTAATAAATAAATTTAAATAAGATTTTAAAATTTGAGTTGAAAAAAAAAAGTTGGCTCGAATAAAATAATATGCATACATTCTTAATTATTAATAATCTTAAAAATAAGTTGAACATAGTAGTTAATTTAATTTAATATAATTTATATTTTATTGGAGAAAGTTTTAAACTAAGTACTGTTTAATATATAATTATACAATTAATCAATACTTTTTAAGAATTTAAAACTCGCCAAAGTTATCCATTTGACGAGCGCCGTGAATAAAAATCCTCTTACGCTGATGAGAGCATCAACACATGTACCTACAGAGCCATATAGTTTTGGACCTTCCTCTTACCCTGATGAGAGTCCATCACTTATGCTTTCTACATTACCAAACGCTGAGGCTGCATTTACTATTGATTTTGTACCTTCATCCTTACCCGAGGCATCCACTACACAAGCGGATGATAATGTCGATGAGCAGCACCACCAATGCACGAGACCATTTGCATGCACCTCAGCATTTTACTCTTGGCAGTGATGTAATACCACATCATTATAAGAGGAGGCATCGTTGATATGTATTTTGTACATTTTGGATACTTCTATTTAAATTTATGATGTTCATGTTGTACTCTTTTGATGTGGATTAGATATTGCTTCTTTGTTCTATTTCATATACCTTCACCTATATTCAGTTTTCATGTGCTTTGTTATATTTTAAATTCCAAAATAGCTTTCATTCATGATAGATTAAAAGACAATTAAGAATAGAAAATTTACAACATAATACGGGCTAAACAGTAAAACAAAGAATAAACTTAAACATTTCCAATGACATGAACAGAGAAAGATGAAATCACATATTCCTAATTAGCATGCACAGAAAAATTTAGAGTTGTGTTTAGTTAGACAACATTTGAAGTTGTACTCAAACCCTTATTGAATATACTCTCAATCTGCTCCATTCAAAAAAATCCTTCTTCTTTTCTTACACAACATCTTCAATAAGCTTCTTGTAGGACTCTAAAAGTCATTCATTGTGTAAATGATACCATTTATGGTACACAATCCAGTGATATATATCAATCACTGACCTTTCAATGACCATCTCGACTGATCCTTCTTTATCATGTCCGATTTAACGAATTCGGCCCTTCAACATGTCCAGCGAAACCAAATGTCCATCATGTTCCATGAACCTTTGCTGCAAATATCTTTAGCATGCGTCTCTAAGATTATCGCCAGCTCGGTACAACTTTATTTTCATAACTTTATCATGTGTATGCCATAATAAGCAATCTTCCTCTTCGCTTCAAGAATGCATAACACAATGAAATATTTCATTAGTTTGGGCCTTCGATTTCTTCGAATCTTATCCATAATCAACAAATATAATGCTGAGTTATGTATAAGAAGTTGCACAAATCTTTAATCATCAGTCACCTGCCAAATAGAAAACTTTGATAACTTTTAAAATTTTAAAATACATTGGTTAATTACGTAATTATATATTAAATAGTACTAAATTAAAAAAGTCATCCTATTTTATTTATGTAAAACTCATAAAATATAGATATTTTGTTTAGTTGGCTTGAGTGGGTTGGGGAAGTACCACTCCATTTCATTCTCAATTCTCAATGCAACACTTTCCAAACAATAGTATCTTGAAATGTGAAGATTGGTTCTGTTTTCTTGAAAACTTCTTTACCGTTGTTTGAAATTGAGGTCGATTGTTAAAAAATATTTTTGCTTGTTAGTGATACGACTGTGTATTTGGGGGAAATGAGGATGGTGGGTGTTAGAAGATAGGAAGAGAAAGGTAAGAGAATTTCCTGATCATTGAAACCTGATGAGCAGTACAGCAAGGATATTCCATGACCATCGCAACCTGAGGAGAAGGCGACTAGTACAGTACTCTTGACTCACGTGCAAGATAGAATATTAGAAATTTAACAATGTTAGCCTTATCATGACGATGACAACTTGAGGGAGGGAGAGAGAGAGAGAGAGGGCAGGCGAGAGGAAGAAGGGGGGAGATTTTGGTGTGGTTTATTTCTTCTAAAGTTGCTTCATTTGGTGGAAATTTTTTATTGCAGTGTTGATTTGTGGTTGGAGCTTGATACTATTTTAAACGTGGTGGTGGTTAAGAAAGGGCTTTTATTTTTAAAATCCTTGGGATTAGTTTGTTCCCTTCCTGGGAGGATTTCTTTCTGCAGATCGGCCATGGATTCACGCCTTCCTGCTCCCCACGAGGCGCACAGTAGGATCCTTCTCTCTTCTTTCGCTATTTCTTGCTCAGATATCTTTGTTCTAGTGAGTTTTTGAAGTTTGTACCCATCTCTTTGCAATTAAGGAATACTTGTTGCCGAGCAATCTTCTCTTTCTTGGGTTTGCTGAAATTTCTGTTTTTATGTTTTTCTTTTTAATTCTTTTGTTTCGTACTATGATAATAAGAAATTGTAGAGCCCTACCTCTTCTGCTAGGGTTTTTGGTTATTGTTTTGTCTTCTTTTATATGTTGACTAATTGCTTTTAGACTGTTCGAGAAAAGTACTTTTGGCCTTAAAAACTCTTAATCGGATAGGGAAATGAAGCAAGTTGAGATTTTGATCTTTGTTCTACACCCTTTTGGTTGTTTTGAGTTAGTTGACTCACTTTCTGTTGCATCAAGTGAAGTCCTTGGAGTTCAGAGTTCAACTTCGTAGTATAAAGATCTCGTAGAACCATGACCTGGAAGTTGGTCTGAGTATTTTATTTGACATGGAAGGTCTAATGTTTCAATTGATTTAGGTACCGTTTGGAAGAAGACTTTCTAGTTTGAGAGTTGGTGACAGAATTCTTAATTTTGTAGCACCCTTTTTGCTTTGGGAATTTATTTAATGGAGATTTAGATTCAAATGTTTGCACTGTTTCTTTCTCTGGTTTATTGGCAGTTTTCCTTGTAATTTAATGATGATTGTTTCAGTCTCTCTATGATTGCTTTTCTTTTCTCATCACAGAAAGTGAACTGCTTTGTAGAAGAAACTATTTATTGACAGTAATGCTTTCTTTCAGCCTCTCTCTCATGGTTTTCAAACATCTTCTGAATATGACATGTTTGTTTATCAATTCTTTCATTCTTTTGTGTTTTTTTATTCTCCAATTTCTTTTTCACATTTTCCATAGGCGCCCTGAGCCGTCCATTTAATTTAATGATGATTGTTTCACTCTGTCACCACAGATAGTGAACTGTTTTGTTGAAGAAACTATTTACTAACAGTTAATGCTTTTGTTCAGCCTCTGTTGTTTTCATCCACACAGTTTTAAAAAGTGTCTTAAATAAGAGATTCTTATTAATAATTTCTTTCCATTTTTTTTTGTTTTCTTGTCCTATTTTCCATCTAACTCCTTGAATTTATTCTAATTTTTTTTGTAAAAACTTCTTATTCCCAATCTATGTTCTTGCATTCTTGCATTCAAAATGATTATTTGTAAATTCTCCCCACTATTTTAATTGACAGGATAAACAACTGAGTTTTATGCTTTAAAAATCAAGGAAGACAACAATGACAGTTTTCTACTCCAGCTCTACTAATCAGGATGAGATCATGCCTAGCCTATACCCGCGAGAACTAGCTCGAGCAACATATACCGAGATACCATTTCAAGGAAATATGATGTATTTTCACCATTCATCTTCTGCTCCGTGTACCGTGAATGCGCAGGATTCATCTGAAGAAGCAGCCAATTTGGTGGCAAATCGTTTTGGCGAAAATATGTATGATTCTTGGAGGGAAGGAAGAAATGAGATGTTGTTGATGCAGACAGTTGGTGGATCAACAAATGATGATTCACATTTGAGTATTTTGAGCGGCCAGAACTTCCCTCTAAGTGGTTCAGCAATGCAAGGTCAAGGGTTATCTCTCAGCCTTGGCACACAAGTTTCAGTGCCTACTTTTCATTATTTGCCTGCTACTGCAGATATATCCTTCTCTGTTCCAAATCAGCCAACATCATTAAGTGATGGTTCATGTAAAAAAAGCTCAATGATCAAGCATGTCCAGGTGAATTCCTCCCATCCTAGTGTTCCATATCTCATGAGCTCCACCCTTAACTTGAATTACCTGAAAGCAACACAAGAGTTGCTTGATGAAGTAGTTAACGTTCGGAAGGTTTTGATACAAAAAAGGGGTAAAAACCAAAATCTAGGTGACTCCAGTGGTTTCACTGACTGCAAAGAGTTTGATGTAGGCTCAAAGAGCAATGAGGTTCCATCAATGCCTAGGGATGATGCTGCCAGTTCAACCAAGGAGCTTTCAGCTTCTGAGAAGCAGGAGTTTCAAAACAAGTTGACAAAACTTATGGAGATGGTTGATGAGGTTTGTCTGGGCATAAATGCAGAACTGACATTCATTTTGAATATTTTCTCTCTTGAAAAACAGAGAACTCCTGGTCTCATTGAAGTGTTAGACTGTTGGTTTTCTGTTCTTATTCATTATAAAATAGTAGGGATATAGTGTTTTTTGACAGTAACTGCTACTCTTGTAGGTTTAGGTTTTATATTCTACGGTCTCTTTTAAATCTGTGTTCACATCTTTCCATGAATCAGGAACCAGAGGTTTTAGATATTTTCAAAAAAATCATCATTAATTTATCAAACGTTCATCAATAAGGGTGTGAATAAAATTATCAAATAATCCAAAATCATATAGTAATATGTTTCATTATCTACTATTTGCTCTAAAATTATTTTGATACGTCACCAAAAATAGTCTTGATCCAGCACGAATCTCAAAGCAAACCGTCTCCAATAAAAGAAGCGAATCAAGCTTTATAATTCATTCAAACTTAGTACAACTTTCTCATCTGGGTCGGGCCTTGTGGTTTTTCCCTTTCCGGGTTTTCCACGTGTAAAAAAACTTCTGGTGTTCTTTTTTCTCTCAAATATTTGTTGGTGTGTCGGATATACGCACATGGCTTTGACACTTTATTCTCCTACCCTATTGCTTCATATATTCTCACCCGCAACACATTTATTATCGTTTCTGTAGTTTTCATTGTCAATGATAATAAATTCCCAGGTAAGCAGCAGTGAGGGTATAAAGATATTTTGATAATAACTGACAACCAATGAAATTTCCAAATAATCCTTCCTGTGGTCATATGCTTTTTTGCTGTCCGTTTTGTATCCGTGCTTCCATCTACTGTTGAATCAGGAAACAGAGATTCTTTCTTTTTCATAAATTCTTGTATTATTGTTTCCATAGTTAATATAACTGTTTAAAATTGATGTTACTGTTAAAAAACCTGCAATAACTAAGATTCCCTTTAAAAAATGTGTACAATCCTTAAGATTTCAGTTCATGTGATTATATTATCGTGCTAACCTTCAGATGCATTCTTTTTTAGGAGTCTGATAGCAGATATACTTTACTAGTTTTGCTTCCTTCTTTCTGAGTTGCTAAACCTGCATTGAATCCTGCTTAAGAAGTACAAAACAATAAGAAATTCTGAAGGTGGCTATGCATGTTTGAAAATTCCACCATCTTTTTTATTTTGGAGGACATTTTAATCCTTGCCCTCTCTTTGGAAGGTTAATGGTAATGCCCACAATTCCCATTTCAGCCCGAGGAAAGGAGATCATACAAAAAAAAAAAAAAACTCGTTGTAAAGAGCTCCATCTCTGTTCAAATGATGAAAATGACAATTTACCTGAGATTATTACTTACAAATGCTAGATTTATTAGAATTATTATGTTATTATATTAATATTATCGCATACCCTTCACATTTATTAGGAATCTATAGTATTTATTAGTATAATATGTCCTCATCATTAAAGATATTCTCTTTTGTTATGTTTTTTTATTGAGCTCTTTTCTTATCTTTAAATAAACATGTTTGTGCTATAATTTAGATCATTCAAATAAAGAAGTAGTAGTTTATATTTTTTGTTGTGGTGTCAAAGCTAAGACTCTAAGTCATCTTTGTCTTCTTTCTTTCTCTCGGATATCATGCAATCAAGGTCCTGTTGTGGATCTCATGAAGACCCGTGAAGATCCTATGAAGATATGTGAAAATACCATCATTTGTTGACCTAGGAGTTGGTTTAGATCTCTTTGGGACCATGTGAAGATCAGTGAGATCCCATCATTTGCCCACTCTTGCCTCACTAACCTCGCGACCTACTGTTTGCTTCTTGCTAACGATCTCCAGTGAACTTCTTCATTTGCTTGCTCTCATGTCGAAACCTTGTACGACTCACAATCCACTCACGCATTGATCTCATAGTGTTTTCGCTCGCCCCTTACACTTGATGTTTTCATCTCGCATCTCAAACTAATTAAATGCTTCATCTTAGCCTTGTCTTGGTTTGACAAATAACAATTCATCTAGTATCTTGTTTGATGGTCCCGTGAAGATTCTGTGAGGATCCTCTCTTGTGACGAGTCCATCAATTTCAACCTCAACAAAGGTTAGCCCAAGATCATTATCTCAGTTATTCTTGGTTTTCCTGTAGAACATCTCATTCTAGTGTGATTGGCTTATATCAAAATTTTCAAAAATCTGTTAAATAGCTTTTGACTATACAAACTCTTGATGCTTATTTTCATCATGAGTTTGTGGGGGGATTTCAAAATTTGTAGAATTATTATGTTATCATATTAATATTACGACATATGCTTAAATTTTATTAGGAATTTATTGTATTTATTACTGCAATATATGCTCCTTATTAAGAATACACTCTTTTATTGCCTTTAAATAGACATGTTTGTACTTACATTAAGTCTATTAAAATAAATATGTAGTACGCAGCTCACCTTGGTCTATTTTGGCTCCCAACCAAGAGGTCTTGGGTTCGAGTCTTGCGTATGTGATGTGTGTGTGAGTTTGCCTTATTTGGCCTAAATGTCCCCCCAAAAAAATGTAGTCTTTTATGATGTAGAGCATCTTAGTTAAATTGTTCCTTAGGCATATGTTAATTAGTTTGTTACAAATTTGTTATAGGATTCTAGAATGTTCTTGATTTCTCAAGGTTTTTTTTGCTAGCTTATAAGAGTAGGAGTTGTAAGAGGGAAGAGGTATGAATATATTTGTGGGAATTTAGCAATGTTTTCATTGTTTGTGTGTTCTAGCTCTGAGGAGCTTTATTTGAAATGCTTCATCAAATGATCTCCCTCCATCATTTTATATTTTGTTTGTAAAATCCTTGTTTTTGTGGTTTATCAAACTTTCCAAATCAATCCTGTCCCTTATTCTGTGGTCTTTTGTTGTACATTTAATAAAAAATTAACCATTTGCCTGGCACATGTATTGAGAAGATATTTAAATATGATTCCCCTTTCTTCCTCCTTGCTCACTCTCTTTGTCAAATTTATCAATATTCAATCATAGCATCTATAAATCTGATTATAATCACCATTCGATATTTCTAATTGTCCATTCTTCTCCTCCATGCAGGTTGATCGAAAATACAAGCAATATTACCATCAAATGCAGATAGTCATGTCTTCCTTTGATGTCATAGCCGGTGCAGGAGCCGCGAAGCCGTACACCACGCTTGCCCTTCAAACAATATCCCGCCATTTCCGGTGTCTGAGAGATGCTATTAGTGCTCAGATACAATCAACCAGGAAAAAGCTTGGGGAGCAGGATAATGGTGATAGTGTTCGACTGTCCCGCCTTCGCTACATAGACCAGGAGCTAAGACAGAGGAGGGTGGTGCAGCAGTATGGAATACTGCAGCCTCATGCTTGGAGACCACAAAGAGGCTTACCTGAGAACTCGGTCTCGATTCTTCGAGCTTGGCTGTTTGAGCACTTCCTCCACCCGTAGGCCTTTTTCATTATGCTTCCATTTTTAATTGTTAGAGCTACAGTTTGCATTTACTGATCCATAACTATTTACTGTGTCCAATCCTCCTTCAGATACCCAAAGGATTCTGAGAAGCTAATGCTTGCACGACAAACAGGTTTAACAAGAAGTCAGGTATGTTTTTGATTCTCTCGTTCTATTAAATTTGAATTTTAAGTCCTGCAGTCTCACATATTTGTCTAAGGTTTCATTTGGGACGACTTTCTTACTGTTTAAGAAGTAGTAAGAAAGTCGTCCCAAACGAAGATTAATATATCTTTAACTGATTCATTACTGTCATCATCCTAAGTTAAGCTGCATGTCTCATCAATATGATTTTGGAGATTAATTAAGGATTTATCAGTTAAAGGTCCATACATATCAACAAATTTGTGCAAGCTGCTATTACTTGCTGGGGCTAGATCTAATTGTTATGCATATTTTATGGCTGTCTGATCACAAGAAGAACACTGACAACTACTTCATGATATGAAATATGCGTTCTGAAAAGAGATGTGATTTGCTGTGTATAATTGCAGTGATGCATGATATTGCTAAAGAGCTAATATCCAGAAATAGCACAATGTTTTTGTTAGGAAACACTTGAAGATCTCGAGTGAAACTAACGATCTTGACAAAAACAGTGAGAAATCTCCACGAATCCAATAGAAAATTAGAGAAAAATAGTAATTTTATTGCGATAACCAAACTAACATAAGAAAGTAACAAGATACAATTGATCCTTTATTCGAGAGGAGGATCTATCTCTCCCAAATCTCTAGACGCCTCTAGAACCCAAAAACCTAAACCTAAGATATCTCAAATTTCAGCCAAATTCAAGATGTCCTAACCCTAGGAAAACAAACTATTTAATGCATACAATCAAAAAGGAAATCTCTTAACAGTCCCTGCATTCAATTTTCTCTCCTAACTCCCTAAAAAATCCTTCCTAAACAGCTCCCTTTGATTCAGCGGTTTGAGAGGCGTACAGGAGAGTTCCGCCTCTGTTCCGCCTTAGCCGTTCTCGTGTGGACCAGTCTATTAGTTTTGAAATTTGTTATCATGTGTTCCTTTTTCATATTTGATGAGGTTGAATCGAAACGAATTCTGCTTAATCAGGTATCAAACTGGTTCATAAATGCACGAGTTCGCCTTTGGAAGCCTATGATCGAGGAAATGCACAAAGAAGAGCTTGGTGATATTGACATGGACTCTAAATCATCCCCTGACAGGCTACAGAAAATTCAAGAGGATATGAGATATAACATTGGCAAAGATGAAGATCCACAGAGTTCTGATGCTGAAAATTGTAGATTGAGCCATTCCAATGAACCCTCAAAATCCAAACCCATTATTGATCCAGACACTTCTGGTTCCGGTGTTCATTTTGATCACAAGCCAAGGGATGAAAAATTGGCTGGAGAAGAAAGTAGTCTGCTACAGACTGACATTAGCAATCCTGATGATGGAAGTGGGAGGATCATGGCTTATCAGATGGCAGAGTTGGGTCAATATGGAACTGGTATGGTCTCTCTAACACTTGGGCTCCAGCACTGGAGCTCGAATCTTCCTGTATCAAATGATCAGCATAGCTTCATGTCAGTGCGAGGGGCCGATGTTTACAGCTCAAATTCTTCGCCATTAGAGGCAAATGTGGGGAGTTATGTTTTCGAGAACATCGGAGACCGGCACCATGGTTGTGCTGGTTCTTTGCATTTCATGCAAGGCTTCACACCTTGATGAAGATGATAGCTGTTACATAAATTGTAGCAGTTCTAAATGATATCTTGAACCTACATTGCAGTTATCATTAGTATAGAGATTAATCCTAAAACAAAAAAGAAGTGCATTGTTTAGTTATTAGAGGGTTGCAAATGCTTGTGTAATATGTAGAGAAGAAAGGGTCCTTGTAATTACTGCCATTTATCATCATCCAACCATTAAAATGTTTGTGGATGAGATAGCTATTAGGCATTGTAGGATTGAATAATTCCCAGTTATGTAAATAACATTGGGAGCCTTTGTGTGAAGGTAGCTTGTAAGTTGAACAACAATTATCCAGGTTGTGTTTTTGTGAATCACAAACTATGCCATGGATTTGGCATCTTGTTGTTTTATTGTTATATGATTTTATGTATGAATTGGATTCATTTAATAGTGTTGATTCAGTTCTTTCATGGTTTTATCTTTTGAATGATGAAGTTGTCGAAGCCGCTAGTTGAAATGGTGAAATTATTCTGTGCAGAACGCACCACATCATCCGTTTGCTGTGTATCGAGAGACGTAGCGCGTTTTGATTCGCCTCCAGATGGTCCGATGTCCACACACAATAATTTTTCATTGAAATGGCATGTCAGCTGCTATATATCATCTTACAAAAAAGTGATATCATTTCATTATTTTTTTGAGAAAGTTTTGACTATTGAAGGATAAATTTGATGTAGAGGGATTCAATCTTAAGATTTTAACAATAATTTTTAAATTTTTTTCCAAGTTAACTAATTTCTATTAATATTACTTAGGTTTCGTTTGGGATAATTTTTTTTAATGTTTTTAAAACAGTTTTTTAATACAAAATTTTTTTTAACTATAATTTTTTATAATAAAAATTTATTTTAAAAAATAATAATAAAGCTATTACAAACAAAACTTTAGTATGATAGCAAACTCAATTGGAGTTATAAGAGGTTTCTTAGAACAATTAACATGAGGAGATATTTTAAGCATCTACTTTGAAAAATCATCAACATATTATTTTCATTTTGAAAAAAAATTCAAATAATGAGCTTATAGGGATAATTTGATGAGAACATAATGAGAATGAAGTAGTTTAATGGAGAAATCTCTAATCAATTGTAAATCGGATATTAATTCATGAACAATCTCAAATTGGGTTTAGGGTTAAGAATACTTGCCAACAATAGGGGTGTTAATTTGGGTCAACCCGTCGGGTTCGACACTCGGGGCAGCGCGGGCTGCAGCAGGCGGGCAGCGGGCAGCGCGGGCATGGGCAGCGGGCGGGAGCAGCGGGAAGTTCAATTTTTTTTAAATTAAACGGGTTGTCGGGTTGACCCGGCAACCCGTCGGGTCAACCCGACCCAACCCGTTTTATCAAACGGGTAGAATCTGCGAACCCAAACCCGACCCGTTTATTAACGGATCGAGTTCAACCCGGATTTTTCGGGTCGGGTCCGGGTCAGGTTGCCGTGTCGTGTCAAATATTGACACCCCTAGCCAACAAGAGTGGAAAAAAGAAGCAGAGATGCCAACCCAAAGATCTCATAATCAGAAAAAATTAGAGCATATTTATAGTGAAAGGTTGAGGATAACTTGTAATGAATTGGTACTTAAACTTATTAAAATATATGAAAAATATAAGTAGATGAAATTATTGGATTCAAATTTATCTATAGGTGATAAATTTGATGGTAACTTTTTGGTGTCTTTATTATTATTAAATTTTGAATGAACTAACAAAGTAGCTATGCTGAATCAACCATTCCATTTTTTTTCTTTCAACAGTCTATAAGCTTCTATAGTATGTCCACAACTTCAATGAAAGTGATAATATTAATCTTAATTCTTTATATTTGGCACCACCTTACCTATTCTTTCTCTTATTAGATAATTGTTCAAATTATTTTAAGTTTGTATTGATAGGCTCATTAGTAGTAATACATGCTTCCACTCTATAAATGAGGTCAACATAAGAGTGGATAATCTCTCGCATTGATGAAGATTATAAAGGGCCAAGGTGAGGACCTTCAAAAAAGACGCCAAGCAATAAATTACGATTCACTCTCAAAATTTAATAACCTTGCAAGAAAATATCCTTTTAGGGGTTCTCTTTCATCTAGGTAGATCATCAAAAGATTCGAGAAATCCTTGATAATTCTCTGATTGGCGATAAACTATTTGACAGAAATTCAAGCAAGGTGGGGAAAGTCTTAGATAGTATTATTGGAGAATGAGTAGAACTAAATATGAGCTTAATCCTTGATTGTCGTTGGAAAGGTCTAACAAGGAAGTAAATCAAAAGTTTGCTAGATATGCATAATGGGGCTATAGTGATCAATGTGCTATGAAGATCACTTGACTCATCATACTGATCAGTAGTGGGCAGCTTGAACCCTAATAGAATAAGATGCTAAAGAATTTCATTTATTAGGGGTGAAGACTCATGAAATCTATGTCGAGGAGTATGCCGATCTTTATCCTTCATCGGAAATTCTACTTGAGTCAACAATATAATCCAATTGATCGACACAATCAAATTCCACACAAAACTAATAACTATTTTTGTCGATATCTTTACAATATTTGAGAGTTATCCGTCAAACAGAAAAGGATTCTAATGGTGGCACCTGCAACTAAGGGATGCCTGCTTCATATATGGTAGTTTTCATAGCTTAGCACACTTTAGTTCACATCTGCTAAATAGTGTATTTCTTCGATTCCATTTTATTGAGATTTCCAACAACATAATGGTTGTTCACATCAATTCTTCATGTACTTTGATTATATTAATTACAATATTATTCCCCCACATGTTTCTTTTTTATTACTACTGATAAGATTCAAAATTTTGACCCTATTCTCTCTCATTTTGCACATTTAGGCTTTATTTGCGCAGCTTTTAAGTCTGCTTTCTAAAGTAAAATTTTAGTATAAAAATTAATTAAACAATAACTTTTTTGTACTAAAAAGCTACTTTAGAAAGAAGTAAGAAAGCTATCACAAACAAAGACTTAGGTTTCGTTTGGAATGGCTTTCTTACTGCTTCTTAAAACAGCTTTTCAGTATAAAAATTAAATTTTTTGTACTAAAAAGATGTTTTAAGATGCAGTGCGAAAGTCATCCCAAACGAAGCATTAGGCTTCCTTTAGAATAGCTTTCTTACTGACTTTAAAAGCAGTTTTTTTTAACAAAAATATCTTCAACTAAAAATTTTTATACTTAGGTTTCGTTTGTGACGGCTTTTTTATTGCTTTCTAAAACGGAGTTTTAGTACATTTTTTTATTTTTGTACTAAAACTCTGTTTTAGAAAGCAATAAAAAAGCCGTCCCAAACGAAGCCTTAAAGTTACATTAAAAAGCAAATATATATATATATATCCAAATAATGAACCCTTACACAGCTTGAATTATTTTGATTTACTTATTTATATAAAAATTACAATGCTCACTAATCACTATATATCGATTGAGACCAAGCCAAGAGGACTTAACGTATTTGCAACAACTAAGTGATATAATTAATAGTTTAATACACTCTTATTACCAACCAAAATTATTTAAAACATTAATGACTGATGTTACTTAATCTTTATTTTTTTTTTCAAATATTATTTGATTTTATCACAATAAAAAATTTGTCCTTATGAATACTCCTTATTCTACAATTTCAATAAATATTTATTCTATTTAATCATTAGGAAAAAAAATGCACTATATTTTTTTGTCATTTTGGATGAAATTTCTATGCGCCAACGCAAGAAAATTCATCAAACACTTCATCATTTGTAACGTGTTTTATCTCCATTTAATAAAACTTAGGCTTCATTTAATATAGTTTTCTTACTACTTAAACAATTTTTTATTAAGCAATGAAAAAAATAGTGATCAAAATCTATCTTAACCTTAAGCTTCATTTAGGACGGCTTTCCTACAGCTGTCTGAAGCAGCTTTCTATTATAAAATTTTTTAGTTTAAGAAAATTTTATACTTAGAAATTGCTTTAGAAAGCATTAAAAAAACCGTCCCAAACAAAATCTTAGTTGAATACATTAGTGGTAAAACATATTTTAAGCCTAAAAAATTAAATTTATAATAAGAGCTAGCTACTTCAAATTTTTGCATAAATATTATTTTTAACTATCCCAATGTGGAATTAAACCCAAAATCTCATATCTCGACAATCTCCTCTCTCACGTGAGGGTCCTTCAAATATAGAGAGAAATTATGTTGTGCGGAGATTGGATTCAGAACACCGTTTAGAGACCAATTAGAATGCGTCACATCAGCAGTGCCAAGCCGCGGTACCAAGCAAGGGGTGACGTGGTGCATTTTGGTTGGTCTTCGAATGGCATTCGGCGTCTGCATAGAATAATTAATCTCAAATAGGAATTCACTCTCTCACATAGAAGCTTTATAATTTCACATGATTTCGTGCACAAAGAGTTTCACTCAATCACATAAAGACATTATGGGAGTCGCTCTCTTTTGAATTATGCACCGTAATAAAACTCCAACTAAAATTCACGTGAGACACAAATAGTATAAACCGCTCAATTTCAACTAAAGAATCAACCATGCTATTATTTACTAAGATATGTTTGGGACGGCTATAACTTTTTGTTGAATTGTTTGGGGCGGCTACAACTTTACTATTGGGGTTTCAAAAGTAGCTTTTCATCATCAAACTTTTTTAAAAAAATAGTGAGAAAATAATAATCAAACGAAATTGTAATTGATATCTAAAAAGCAAAGTAGCCAGAAAGCTATCCGAAGCAGATCCAAAGACTTAAAAAATGTTTGATCCAAACCATTATCTTTGCTTTCATGATGGCTCAAAATTTGAGTTTCTCGTCTTATCCTCTGTTCTCTTATTTCCCCTCACAATCAAAATAGATTAAGGCTTCGTTTGGGACGGCTTTTTTATTGCTTTCTAAAACAGAGTTTTAGTACAAATTTTTTAAAATTTGTACTAAAACTCCGTTTTAGAAAGCAATAAAAAAGCCGTCCCAAACGAAGCCTAAATCAACGCAGCGACAATATAAGAGAACGCTCAATTGCTTCAAACTTTCTTTAAGAAGCCAACTTGCAATCAACTTTTGGCCAAGTAAACGTTAATGACAAATCAATAAGAATTTAACGTATCCTTCGAAACTTTAAAAAATTTAATAATAATAAGACTTTTATTTGGGTGAATCACCACTAAGGTTTTGTTTGGGACGGCTTTTCTAATGTTTCTTATAGCAATTTTTTAGTACAAAAATTTAAGTACGAAAAAGATGTTATAAGAAGCTGTAAAAAAGCCATTCCAAATGAAATCCAAGGCTCTGTTTGGGACGGCTTTTAACTGCTTTTTAAAGCTGCATTTTAAAACAAAAATTAAAATTTTTGTACTAAAAAGTCGCTTTAAGAAACAGTAAGAAAGCCGTCCCAAACGAACCAATTTGCTGAGAAAATTATTTGGATATTCTGATTAAATATTTTAGCAAGGTGAGTTACATGAGCTCCAATGCACAGTTGGTTCAAAAAAGATTTTTAAATCTTATTGTGCCGAGCTGGAGCACTCATCCTGTTAAAAAACAAACAAAGATGAGCTTTGCATCTATTGAATATTTTTTGAGATAAATACATTATAAATTATTTATGTATTGCATTCATCTCAATAAAAATTTAGGTTTCATTTGGGACAATTTTTTTATTTTTTTTGTAAAGCTGATGTAGAGAACATAATTTTTTAAATTTATTGTAGAAAGTAACTTTCTAATATATATATATATATAGTAAAAAACAGTGGCTAAAAAGGAAATTGATGTTGTTGTTTGAAAAGCAAAGCAATAAGAAAGCTATCCCAAACGAATGTTTTATTTGGGATAGCTTTCTTACTATTTGGTAAAACTGCTATAGAGAAAATAATGCTTTATAAATCAACTTCCTAGTGCAAATTTTTTGAAAGGAGTGAAAAATAGTAGCCAAACAAAAATTATACTGGTAGTATGCAAGCACTGCAGTAAAAAAGCTATCCCAAATTAAGACTTCGTTTGGGACAGCTTTCTCATTGCTTTTTAAAACAATTTATCTTTATAAAAATTTCTAATTCAAGAAATTTTTTAACTTAAACGTTATTTTAAAAAGCATTAAAAAAAGCTGTCACAAACAAAGTCTAAGCCTTAATGATGGCTTATTATGATCATTTTTAAGCTCACGACATTTGGACATTTTTTTTTAGAGATGTAGTAGATTAATTTATAATTGAATTTGTATTATATATATATATTATATATATATATATATATATATATATATATATATACATATATAATGTTTTTAATGTATGATCAAGTCTTTACATTTCTCATTGTAGAGTTTTTTTGTAAAATTGTTGTAGTGAAAATAATTTCTTTAAGCTATTATAGATAGCAGCTTTCAAGTATATTTATTTATATAAATAATACAAAAAACAGCAGCTAAATAAAAATTATGATTGCGATCTAAATAATAAAAAAATTAAGATAGCTATTCCAACATGGCCTTAGACTGAATGAAAGTTAAGCCATTGATCTCATTTATTATCTATATCTTTTATAAGATCAAGGCTTTGAAAATCGGACCAGATAATGAACAGAAGAAGGAGAGATTAGCAATTTGATTGTTTGACCAGGGTCGAACCGGATGATGTAATGATTACTAATGAATACTTATTATATTTAAATATAATAATAATGATACAACTATTTATGAATATATGACAAAAATTGAACATAATCATAATATGAAGCATAAAAAATATAACATTATATAAAGTAAATAAGAAATACATGATAATATATTTCATTTAAAGACACAACTAATCATAGAAAGATTTTAACATTTTATAAAAACTAATAACAAAATGAAACATATTCATGATATGGTGATGCTGTTAACTATATTTTACTTTCTCCGTTCAATAGTTTCAATAATTTCATAAGAGAAAAATCAAAGATCTCCTAAATTTGCATCATCAAATCTATCCAAATAAGTTGAGTCCTTAGGCCTCGCGTCACCAAAATGTTCAAAACCAAATGCATCCGATTGATCGAACTCGATTATGTCGCCTACATCTTATTCATTCTCTAAGTCATCTTCATCAACAAATATGAAATATAAAATAAGATATTATTTTTGTTTTCATTTGAATGATATACTGATATTTCATTATCAACTTACTATGTCCTAGCAGATTGGACGATATGTTTTATTCTTAAACAACTAACATTGCATCCTCTTTGTATATCTCATTTTCTAAGTCCTGTAAATCAAGTTTTGGGGTTGTTTCATCTTCAAGTATTCATAAATCAATCATTTCAACACAAGCGTAGTTCAAATGATCATAATGTCTTTTTTTAAGTTAAAAACTTCAAAATGAAAAAATATCTTTAGGTTAAGATTGTACATACTTTTTAAATTGAAACTTGTGCATAAATATTAATATATTATAAGAACATATATATTATTTAAATTTTTATTATATCGAACACATACAAGATTGTTGAGTCGTTGATGTTCCAAATAATTTCGTCTCTTAGAGTGAAATTGTTCAAAAACACTCTAATTTTTTTTCATATCCTGATGAAGATGATGTTTGGCTTAGAATTTTTATAGCTACTTTTTGCAAGCTCAAGCACTTGATCCAAACATCTTTCATTACTCATCTGCATATAATCAAGTTAGAGAGCTTAGTGAGTACGCATATTTGTATAAGTATATATACATGTTGACATTAAAAAGAGAATTACCATGTTATATTTCTTTCACCATCATTAGTGCAATTGGCTTTCCAAATCTTTCTAAGCCATCACGGAATAATCTGACTTCATTCATTGCAATTATAGAATTAGAACGAATGTCTTTATTTTCAATTATTGAACCTGATTTAGTTCTAGGGGCAAAGGAAGTATCAACGTCAGCAGCTTTTCTTTTTTCCTTTACCTAATTCTGAAATATATGTTTTAGAAGATTGTGTTTTAGGTAGAGAAGAAAAATATCTTTATTCTTCTACTGCATCATCCACAGGAAACATTTTACTATCTAACTCCTGTGCTTGTTATTTGTTTCTTGAAATTTTCTTTAAATTTTTATGCATTTGATATCAAACATCATATGGAACCATCTTACAAGCAGTTATATTCTCCGTTACTCCTACTAAATGTTATATCATTCTATTAATTTATCCTTCATTGTATACAATGTCATAATGTAAACATTTGAATTGTTTCTTCCAATCAGCTCCTCTAACTTAGAAATGATTACAAGCAATATTCACATTTTCACACACTGTATGGCTGGAAGTTGAAGTCTGATTACTGGGTGCTTCAATTCTAATTAGATTAACTAAATAATATCACATACATATAAATTAAAGCCCCATAAATCCACAAATAATATCACAAGTTCATTAAAACAAACTTCACCAACTTTAACCATACAAGGTAGAAATAGTATGTATTAGCAAACTATGCAAGATAGAAAAATTAATAGAACAGAATGTAGTTATCAATGAAACTTAATATCAAATTCAACAATTAAATTTAAACACACAATTTAAAGTCACAAAACTGAAACGACACACCTTGCGACTCTAAGTGCCCGCACGATATGATCCAGCCATCTCGTGGCTCCCGATTCCCGCATAGGATGGTCAAATCAACTAATTTTTTATTATCACATTGCATTGGCAGACGAATGCATACCTCAATTCGATGTATAGCAACAATTTCTATAGATGAAATTTTATATCATTTGAGACTTGATCCTATATTTAGCATCTTCTTGTTTGTAGAAGAAATAAGATCTTTTAAAACTTCCACAATGCTTATAACATAAGAGAAATCATTGTAATCAATTTAAGAAAGTATGTACATAATCTTGCTAACTATATTTCTTTACAGCTAAAAAAAAAAAATCCCTAAGAATTCAATGTATGGTGCATAACTTGACATTAAAAAAATATTTTCATACTAAAGCTTCGTTTGGGACGGCTTTCTTCCTGCTTCTTAAATCAGCTTTTTAGTACAAAATTTAAAATTTTTATACTAGAAAGCCGCTTTAAGAAGAAGGAAGACAGCCGTCCCAAACGAAGCCTAAGTTGACATATTAAGTAATAAAAATTGCAGATAATGCTTAATTATGTACCTAAACAGCTAGTTTACACTTGCTGCCATTGTTCATTTACGTTTATAAACTACTAGTTTTATTGCACGTGCATTAAATGCACGTGAATAAAAATTTAAAAATAAAAAATCATATTATTAATATTTTAGTTATATTATCATTCTTAAAATAATAGAAATATTATGTTTACCACTTTTATTTATTTTTTTTGCATGTGCATTAAATGCAATTCATTTAAAAAATGATTTTACCAGGAAATTAAAAAAATGCATATTTTGCATTATGAGTCTATATAAGAAATTATTAGTAATTTTTTCAAACCAAAAACAAATAAAAATAGAAAATACTTTTATATTTAACCTACCAATCAAATAACAAGGTGAAAACTAATTTCCATGAAAATATTTTGTAAGTTGTTTTCAAAGTCCTCATTTGGCGTTAAATAATGTAGATGCAAAATGAATGAAAACAAACCTAGCATTTCTAAAGGATGTTTTTTACCTAAAAATAATCAACTAAGCTTTGGTTTATATATTTAATAATTTGTAAGCGTATGCTAAAAGATTCATACCTCAAGAAATGGAAATATTTTATTTGCAATGATTCCAATTAGCAACCTCTCACAATGACCACCAAACAATACTACTTCGAAGCATGCAAACAAATAATAATATTTGAATTCGGTAACAATTTCATTTAGAAAATTATGAAAATATTCACAAGTGCTGCCACAAAAGTAAAACATTTTATACTTGGTATCTCGGGTGTGGAAAGAGAGTGAAAGTGTTGTGATTATTTTATCCATGACATCCTGTCTTAATCAATAACATTAAATCACATTATGAACTTCCATATATGTGTGTGCATGCATTTTGAGCAAAGCTCCACAAGAATACAGCCCAGATTTACCAAATCCTACTTGAATAAGATCATACTTGTAGCAAACAGCCTGTCATTCTTATAGAAAAACAACATAAAAAGCATACTAAAAATGGTCAAATCTAGCGCAAAGCACTATTATAGATTGCAAATTTTTAGATGATAATAAATAGGAATTGTTGCAGCCAAAGTAATTCTCAATATAATAATATTATAGGGATTTGCACACAGTCTTTTATTTTAATATCACTCAAAATATTGAGGACAATATAACTTTGATTCCTTGTTCTCAATCTGTTATTGGCATCCTAGAGCCCGGAGCGCCACAAACAACCTCTTCCAAAGTCTCACTAATCGAACTTCAATGAAATATGATGACTATAAAACAACAAATTTTAAAATAAACTTTTTCTCAAGTTAATTTAAAAATTTCCATTCAAACCAAAAAAAAATTTCCTTGAATTACAGCCAAGGAAACCTTTGAGTAACATAATACCCTAAATATATAAATTATAATATCAATGACTAAAAAATTTCAAAAAATTGAAGTAAAAATGAGAGGTGATAGCCAGCATAGAAGGTCCGCCTGTTAAAGAGCATGCACTTGAGTAGTTAAGGCTTAAAAGAATACTCCTATCATCCATATATGCTGCATTTGGAGGCTTTATTTGTTGAAATGGTCATACCTGTTAAAGAAGTAGCACTTTAATATACATGCGAAATCCATAAGTTGATTGGAATATCTTTTTATAGCATTTCAAAATATACTATGAAGCAAACTATATACAAGCTTATCATTCTGAGTTTCACCTCATCAGCATCCCATGAAAAATGTACCCAGCTCATTTTAAAAAATGCAAAATATCAGAATAAAAAGGCCTTTAGGACAACTGTATCAAAAAAAAAAAGTGTTAATTAACTAAAAGTAAAAGATGATTACTCATACCTGGCTTGTAATCAATGTACACTAAACTTTCACCAAATTAGCCTCAAAAGACAGCAAGAAGAAGATAGCAAGAAAAATTTAGATAAATAATTTGTTTCAAAAAAAAAAAAAACCATTAGATTTTACTCTTTTTGAATCATTCCAAAAAAAAAATGATCTAAGAAGAATAAGAATTAGAGTTAATGAATCACAAAGAGGTTCTATCTCCAAACAGTTTTGATCTAAGAAGAATAAGATTGAGACCTCAAACAAAAATAAAATACATATATAAGAAGAAGAAGATTCAGGATCTAAGAACGAAAAATATTCATACCTCTCTCTCGACTGAAACAAGGGTGAGAAGCAGGCGGGTTCTCACACGAAGATAGTTCGAGAACGAAGAAAGAAACCAGAGAGTTAAACACAATTAATCATTTCTTATGTGTGTTAACTACCAAGCATCCAAACAATATTATGTTTCTTCCTTTATCTAAAGAGATAGAAAGAGAGTGAGGGGTGTAGCTGATTCGTGTCCAACATTTTATGAAATCAGAAAAATTGAAACATATAAGGTACATCGCAGAAGAACTGATCCAAATGCATCGGAGGCAAATTAAGATTAAAAAAGCAGCACCGCCTCGTTCTTCTCATATTTTTAATGCGAGCAAGGGAACTGGATAATTGGACAAAGGTTTGCGATATATATAATTGAAAGTGGGAATAGGAAAGGTTGAAACTGGGAATACGAAGGGTTGTGCTTGGATAGATTGGATTTACGTTAAATGAAATATTCGCTTGGATTTACGTTAAAATAGTTTTTGAAAAAATATGTATTAAAGAAAGCACTAACTTATTAATTAATATGAAACGAATGGAGTGTAAACAAAACATTAATTAAAGAAAACACTAACTCATATCTACGTTAGATGAAACGGACGGAGCGTTTAAATAAATTAAAATGAATTTAGTAGGGCATTAAATTGTAGAAGCATTATTTTTTTTAATTTATTATTTATTAATTATTTATAATATAATGAATGGACAAGATAATTTGAGATAAAATAAAATGGATGGTCTAGATCTCATGTGAAAGGAAATTCAAGCCCCTTTTATAATAGTAGTATAGATTTACAGGTTTAACTCATGCAGGCATTATCTACATCATGGAACAGAAATGAAATCCTTCCAAGATAATGTGTTTACTCATGGTGACTTCTAACCGCCTGATGCTAAAATTAAATTAATCATCAATATTGTGTGATATATAATCTAAGGCTTCGTTTGGAACGGCTTTTTTATTACTTTATAAAATTGAGTTTTAGTACAAAAATAAAAAAATTTGTACTAAAACTCCATTTTAGAAAGCAATAAAAAAGCCGTCCCAAACGAAGCCTAAATCAATAATCAAGTGAGATAAACTGTGATAGGGCAATTAGAATGAGAATGGTTCCAAGAGTGAAAAGGTAATGAAGGCGCATGAATTAGATCTGATTGTCATCCAGGGACGTCCAAAAGGGAAGAACCGAAGAAAACACACTGAACAAAGAGAACCGAAGAACGTGATACGTCGAAATGACATAGGGTTTTTTTATTTCTCTATCGCTTCGCCTTCCTTAATCTCAGCCGTTGGATATATGTTGAACGAAATTGAAGTTGAATCAGCCGGTTATAGAAAAATGGGACCGGTTTAGTAGTTCGGCGGTTGATCCGCCTGTTCTAGTTGTTCAATACCAGTTTTGTGCGAAACCAATTTTAATGTGGATCGTAACCGGCCGGCTAACCAGTTTGCGGTTTAACCAGTTGAAACGGCTAGTCCGGTTCGACTTTTAAAGCCTTGTATAATATATAAGATGAAAATCATGGGCGAAACACGTCATAATTTTCACAAGGAACAAACTTATAAGTAAATGTTGACAGATATATCAGGGGTCCAAGGGGGTAGCCAAGGGCGGATGGAGGCTGATTAAGGAAATAAGTAAAAAAAAAAAAAAATCGGGATTGGTCGACTTGCTCAATAGCTCGGACAGAAGCCGTTCGGCCGTGAGGTTTTTTTTTTTCCCTTTGATTTTTTTACATTCAAAAATATAGGCAATGTAAAAGCCCATGGTTATCAGAACTCCATTATTTCTTCTTAACAGAGATCAACTTAATGTTTCGCTGAACGGCCATTAAGAACAATATTCAACGATTACAAAAAGCAAGGAAAAAACATGTAAAGCATAAAAGCATTGAGTTAAGGGTCATGACCTGCAATTGATATAAATTAATATAGTTTATTTTATGAAACGATGGATCTTGTGCCTTAGTTTTTTTGGTAGAAGTAAATTTTGAAAATCTGAGAAATTTTTTGGGATATTTGGCCGGAATTTGCAAATCTATTTTATTTTGTTAAATTTTATAAGTTTTATTGTTTGTTTCTTTGCATTTATATGGTTTATTTTATAAGTTTTATATTTTGTCCATTTTTGAATAGATATATAATCAGATTAATCTTAACGCATCTTTGAGTTGGAATATTATGGAGAGATATATCAAACGATCATCAGTTCCAAAACATCAAATGACAATAGCAATCAGACTGAAGATCATAAAGAAAAGCATATTCAAGTGGAAACCGATTTACCTAACAATATAGAAGTGTTGAAAATCTTCCATCTAATTCAGGACTACGAATTCCCATTGTTGATTTTAATCCTAATATTCAGGATGAAGTTCGAAGAGTATATTTACAACGAGAGCCATTTCAACCTTGTAGTCATGATTTTCCAAAAATTAAATTCGGGATGAAAGACAGAAGATTTAATCCTATTGGGTTTGACAAGTATTCAAATTGGCTAGAGTATAGCATTAGCAAAAACAAATCATACTGTTTTTATTATTATCTGTTCAGAAAACCAGGTAGAGGCAATGAAGATGAAGAAGCATTTAATAAAAATGGATTTTCAAATTGGAAGAAAACAAACAAATTTGATCTTCATGTAGGATGTCATAACAGTGCGCATAATAATGCTATCTTGTATTTAATATTATATGTTTTTGGATAATTATTAATAAAAAATTTTTAAAACTGTCTGTGCCGATCCCAAGCCCGGATGAAAAAAGTTGAGGAAAAGTTTTACTAAATTAATTTAGGCCCCCCCTTGATAAATTTTCTGGCTCCGCCACTGGGGGTAGCGCCTCCTGATGGGGTTAGACTTAACAATAACACATCTACCCAATATGTTTAAGGACATAGTATTTTAAAACATTTAAAAAATTCCACCTTATCTATGTTTTAGTCTTTGTTATAAGGATTTTTAGGAAAGCGAGAGGATTTATGATTTTCAAATATTTAAAAAAAAAATAGGATTTCCCTCAGACTATTTTGTATTTCTTTTAATTTGAAGTAACAACAACAAAAAGTTTTAAATATAAAATAACACAAAATATAATCCTAATCATTAGTACTAATATAATCCTAATCATTATACAGCTATCTTGGTGGGATACACGACAGCAGCAGACAGCAACGTACAAATCTTCTCTACTACTTAGCCTCTTTTTAAGTCCCGCAGCTCGCACAGAAGTTCCTCAAACCATTTCTCCCTCCCTGTTCTCTGAACCGGGTGAGACCTCTATTCCATTCTCATCAATTCCTGCAAAATCTTATTTTGAGCTGATTAGTTCACTTGTTAGCTCATGAAGAAGCTCAGCATTCTTCTTTTTTATTATTTTCACTTGTTTCTGTGCTTTGATTTCTTAGAATAGGAATGTTCCTTGCATCTCATTATTTCCTTTCGCCAATGAGCGCAGGATTTTATATTATCTGAAGATGGAGAAAACTCCCACCGCAAGATTTGTATTTGTTCTGCTATTCTTAACTTGTTCGATTGCTGCTGCGGGAGCAGAATATTTCAAGTACAAAGATCCAAAGCAGCCATTGAATGTTAGAATAGAAGACCTTTTAAGCAGAATGACACTTGTTGAGAAGATTGGTCAAATGG
Organism: Dendrobium nobile; assembly: GCA_022539455.1. Taxonomy (NCBI): domain Eukaryota; kingdom Viridiplantae; phylum Streptophyta; class Magnoliopsida; order Asparagales; family Orchidaceae; genus Dendrobium; species Dendrobium nobile. The sequence goes on from CM039727.1 coordinate 6,279,261, forward strand.
CTCAGATCGAGCGAAAAAATGTCTCATTTGAAGTAATCAAAAACTACTTTATAGGTAACATAATTGAATCAAAGTTTTTGAAGAGATGAATTGCAGGTGTGGAAATTAAATTTGTTCGATACTTTTTTTTTTATTAATGAAGGTGGTGTAGTGAGTGAAGGGGGGAGTGCTCCTGCTCCTAATGCATCTGCAAGAGTTTGGGTGGATTTGGTGAATGAGATACAGAAGGCAGCTCTCTCTACCAGACTTGGTATTCCAGTAATATATGGTATTGATGCAGTTCATGGCCACGGCACAGTCTATAAAGCCACAATATTTCCACATAATATTGGCCTTGGAGCTACAAGGTTAGAAACTACCATGTATTATGGTCATTTCTCATTTTAGAAAGTATTATTTTTAATTTTTTTGTTTTAAATGGGATAACTTTTTTACTGTTTTCTAAAACAATTTTCTAGTTAAAAGTTTTTTACTAAAAAATTGCTTTAGACTTTTTTTTTTTTTGAACGGGGGTATTTACCCGCTGCCACCCCCTTAGGAGGAGCTTGGCGACGTAACCTCGCCCAGTCAACCAGCAACCAGCCCCACAAGTGTAGGACCCATAATTATTTTCTCTCCACTTCAGAGGTTGCACCGCATTAGAAATGATTTGAATATGGGTTGGGGGGTTCACCCATGGGGTTCCCAATTATGCTCGCCCATCAACCCAGCTAAACTTGATGGGATACTGCTGCCTTAGACTTCATTTGGAATAGCTTTCTAACAGCTTTTTAAAATAGTTTTTTAGTATAAAAATTAAAATTTTTGTATTGAAATGCTGATTTAACAAGCAATAAAAAATCCTTCTCAAACTAAGCCTTAGGCTTTGTTTAGGACGGTTTTTTTTATTATTGTTAATAGTAGATTTTTAGTACAATAATAATTTGAACTCGACATTTTTATACTAAAAAATTATTTTAGAAATCATTGTGATAGCCACCCCAAACGGAGTCTTAATCATTTGTCAAACTCATTTATGGTATAAAAAGTTAGTCAAAGTACCTTCAAACTATTTTTAATTAGATGCATGAAAGCAATGTACAATTAGTTATTTTTATTTGAAATTGTCCGATTCTGTATGGATCAATATTAATTTAAATAAATTAAAAATGTTTTCTCTTAAGACAAAGAAACTTTTTGTTGTCTAGCAGGATAGACATATTATTTTTAAAAATAAAAGATTTTCTATTTATAAAATAAGAATATAAATCTCAATAAATAAATATGGCAACATTTTTTTTAGGTTGCAATAAAAAAATTAGAAAATAAATCTCAAAGTTTTCTTCCCTTTTTTTTTTTTTAATAATATGAGTGTAAGGCTATATTATCTTAATATAATGTTATACTTAATAAATAAAACTAAATATATATGATGAAAGAATCTAGAAAGATGATATGGTTCCTTAAAGAATCTTTATGCTTATAATACCATTAGGGGGATGGATTTAAGCCCATGTGAGACCTCCAATAATTGATCCCTACCTCCAAGGTACTTTGATTACTGGGTTTAAAATGTGAAACCTCTTATATATAGTAAAGCTAAACTCTTAAATATCGTGTAAATTTTAATGTAGCAATTGAAATTTCATTAGAAGCTCCAAAATTAAGAGTTCGTTTGAGACAGCTTTTTTGATGCTTTCTAAAACAATGTTTTAGTTAAAAATGTTCTTGAATTAGAATTTTTTTACTAAAAATCAGCTTTAGAAAGCAATGAAAAAGCTATCCCAAACGAAGCCTAAAAGTTCTCATATAGGAGCACTTTTATTGAATTAAAATGTTTTTGTATTAAAAATCAGTTTTAGAAAGCAATGAGAAAGCTGTCCCAAATGAAGCCTAAAAGTGCTCATATAGGAGCACTTCTCAGATATTACATTAGGAGGACAAAATAGTTAGGCCATTGAGCTAAATGGGACATTACTCAATGGTTGAGAGTTTGTGCTATTAGAAATGGTATCAGAGTAATATATTGGTTGGAAGATGAATTAAGTAACATACAAGATAATTAGCAACGAAGTTACACCACAAAATAAAGCTAGGAGGCCATTAGGACAAAATGGATAAAATTTTAATGGTTGAGAGTTTTAGCTATTACATATATTTATTATCTCTCTTCTGCTTTTTATTAAAAACATTTGTTTGAAAGTGTTTCTAGCATGGAGTGCTTGAACTTGATGTGTGAAATTTTCATGTACTCGTCGAGGACTTGTACTTTTGCTCACCCAACTCAAGCTCATAAGTGATTTACTCATCCATAGAACTACAACTCAGGCTTCATTTGGGATGGGTTTCTTACTGCTTCTTAAAGCAGCTTTTTAGTATAAAAATTTAAATTTTTATACTAAAAAGCTCCTTTAAGAAGTAGTCAGAAAGTCATCCCATATGAAGCTTTAGTAGTGTAATATTCATAAACATATATCATACCCATGCATCATTTGATCTTCCAGTACTATAAATAGATTGATAAGTATCAATTGAAGATTTGGTTCTCAAATGGTAGGTCTTTATTTTCAGGGATCCAGCCCTAGTGAAAAAAATTGGTGCTGCAACGGCTCTTGAAGTTAGAGCAACCGGCATTACCTACGCTTTTTCTCCAAGCATTGCGGTATTCATTACAAAAGAAAAAATCTGATATTTTTTTGACACTCCGTGTATTATTTTACTGAACATTCATTTGCTCTATTTTGCTTGAACTTATTCAGGTATGTAGAGATCCTAGATGGGGTCGTTGCTATGAAAGCTTTAGTGAAGATCCAAAGCTTGTCCAAGAGATGACTGAGATCATCCCAGGCTTACAAGGAGATATCCCAAAAAATTCTCTCAAAGGAGTTCCCTTTGTAGCTGGCAAGTAAGACTTTCTCTATAGTAACCCTCATGTATCTGATCATCGATCTTTCTCATGCTCATTTACACATAATTAACAACATCTATGATTCTTTGAATCAGGAAAGATTTAGGCTTCATGTGGAACGGTTTTATTACTGCTTCTAAAAGCAAATTTTTAGTTAAAAATTAAAAAATTTTATTGAAAAACTCCTTTGAGAAGCGGTAAGAAAGCCGTCCCAAACGAAGCCTTGATTACAACATACTAGTTTGGTTTATATAGCATTCAGCACTTGATGAATATTTCAATTTGATTAAAAATAGGACAAAAATTGCTGCTTGTGCAAAGCATTATGTTGGTGATGGTGGAACATACATGGGCATTAATGAAAATAAAACAATCGCCAATTTCCATGAGCTACTTAGCATCCACATGCCTCCTTATTACAATGCTATTATCAAAGGTGTCTCTACTGTGATGGTCTCTTACTCAAGTTGGAATGGAGTCAAAATGCATGCAAACCATTTCTTACTGACAGATTTCCTCAAAAATAAGCTCCGTTTCAGGGTTAGTGAATAGCTAAATGTTCATCACACAAAATACTATCAATATTTGAGTTTTTTTTTTGGCAAAGATTGTTATGAATTTAGACGATAGATTAACATATCTATATGTATGAACAGGGTTTTATAATTTCGGATTATGAAGGTGTTGATAGGATTACAACACCTCCTGGTATCAATTATACATTCTCTCTCCAGACTGGAATTCTAGCGGGCATTGATATGGTAATTAAAGTTTCCTAATATAGTTGTATTTTACATTTTAAGATATCTAAGGCAGTGGATAACACTAAAGCTTCGTTTGGGATGATTTTTTTACTTTAATTTTTGTACTAGAAAGCTGCTTTAAGAAGCAGTAAAGAAGTCGTCCCAGACGAAGCCCAAATGAACTTAGAACTTTTAATCATCACAACTATTTTAACTCATTTATCTTTATTAATGTTGCAGATAATGATTCCCTATGACTATCCTCGCTACTTTGAGAGCTTCCTTGAACTAGTACATAAAAATGTAATTCCAATGAGTAGAATCAATGATGCCGTTAGGAGGATTCTTCGAGTGAAGTTCATAATGGGTCTCTTCGAGAACCCCTTTGGAGATTATAGCTTAGCCAATGAAATTGGGAAGCAGGTTTGGCAATTTCTTTATGTTTTTAAATATGGTTTCAATACTATAAATACTTTATACACCTGCTTTTATATTTTAGAAAGAGAACTTGTTTAGTAGGCCCAATATGTTAATTGCCAACAGGAGCACAGGGATCTAGCAAGAGAAGCTGTGAGGAAATCACTGGTTCTACTAAAAAATGGCAAAAGTTATAGCGAACCAATACTGCCACTCCCTAAGAAGGCAAAGAAAATACTTGTTGCTGGTAGCAATGCTGATAACTTGGGTTATCAGTGTGGAGGTTGGACAATCAAGTGGCAAGGACTTAGTGGAAACAATCTTACGATTGGTGAACTCTCATTATCTCTTAGGCTTCGTTTGGGATGACTTTTTTAATGCTTCTTAACGTAGCTTTTTAGTACAACAAATAAAATTTTTATACTAAAAAATTACTTTAAGAAGCAATAAGAAGGTCATCCCAAATGAAGTCTTAATCATCATATTTCATATGATCCACATTTTCATTATAAAATTGGATTAGACTAAGGCTTTGTTTGGGATGGCTTTCTTACTGCTTCTTAAAGCAGCTTACTATAAGAAGCAATGAGAAAGCTGTCCCAAACGAAACCTAAAACTAATGATATGACCAAGAGAAGCACAAAGCGAAGCACAAAGCATTCTCATTAAAAGCAAACATTAATAGATTTTGATCACTGTCCATTGGAACAGGAACTACCTTGCTTGATGCTATAAAAGCAACAGTAGACCCAAGCACAGAAGTTGTCTTTTCTGAGAACCCTGATACATATTTCATCCAAGGCAATGATTTCTCTTATGCAATTGTTGCTATTGGTGAGCATTCTTATGCAGAGACTTTTGGTGATAGCTTGAACCTCACCATTGCCGAGCCTGGACCGAGCACCATCAAGAATGTGTGTGAGCATATTAAGTGTGTGGTGGTTGTCATATCTGGCAGGCCTGTGGTCATTGAACCCTATGTTAATATGATTGATGCCATTGTGGCTGCCTGGTTGCCTGGAACGGAAGGTCGCGGCGTCACCGATGTCTTATTCGGGGACTATGGGTTCACTGGCAAGCTTCCTAAGACATGGTTTAAGTCAGTTGATCAGCTACCAATGAACTTTGGTGATGCTTATTATGTAATACTAAAAAAATGTTTTAAGAAGCAGTAAGAAAGTCATCCCAAATGAAACCTTAGGAGTGTAATATTCATTAACATATCATGCTCATGTATCATTTGATCTTCCAGTACTACATATAGACTGATCAGTATCATTTTTTCTTACTAAAAGTATACAGTACACTTAAAATTGAAGATTTGGTTCTCAAATGGTAGGTCTTTCTTTCCAGGGATCCAGCCCTAGTGAAAAAAATTGGTGCTGCAACGGCTCTTGAAGTTAGAGCAACCGGCATTCCCTATACTTTTTCTCCATGCATTGCGGTATTCATTAAAAAAAAAAAATCTGATATGTCTTCTGAGACTCCGTGTGTATTATTTTATTGAACATTCATTTCCTGTATTTTGCTTGAACTTATTCAGGTATGTAGAGATCCTAGATGGGGTCGTTGCTATGAAAGCTTTAGTGAAGATCCAAAGGTTGTCCAAGAGATGACTGAGATCATCCCAGGCTTGCAAGGAGATATTCCAAAAAATTCTCTCAAAGGAGTTCCCTTTGTAGCTGGCAAGTAAGACTTTCTCTTTAGTAACCCTCATGTATCTGATCATCGATCTTTGAATCAAGAAAGCTTTAATTACAACATACTAGTTTGGTTTATATAGCATTCAGCAGTTGATGGATATTTCAATTTGATTAAAAATAGGACAAAAATTGCTGCTTGTGCCAAGCATTATGTTGGTGATGGTGGAACATACATGGGCATTAATGAAAATAACACAATCACCAATTTCCATGAGCTACTTAGCATCCACATGCCTCCTTATTACAATGCAATTATCAAAGGTGTCTCTACTGTGATGGTCTCTTACTCAAGTTGGAATGGTGTAAAAATGCATGCAAATCATTTCTTACTCACAGATTTCCTCAAAAATAAGCTCCGTTTCAGGGTACGTTAGTGAATAGCAAAATGTTCATCACCCAAAATACTATCAATATTCGAGTTTTTTTTTTTTTGCAAAGATTGTTATGAATTTAGATGATAGATTAACATATCTATATGTATGAACAGGGTTTTATAATTTCGGATTATGAAGGTGTTGATAAGATTACAACGCCTCCTGGTATCAATTATACATTCTCTCTCCAGACTGGAATTCTAGCAGGCATTGATATGGTAATTAAAATTTTCTAATATGATTGTATTTTTACATTTTTTAAGATATCTAAACATATTAAGCTATCACAATTTATTATATATTATATATATTATATATATATATATATATTATATATATATATATATATATATATATATATATTATATATATATATATGCGGTGAATAACACTGAGGCTTCGTTTGGGACGGTTTTTTTATTTTAATTTTTGTACTAAAAAACTGTTTAAAGCAATAAAAAAGTTGTCACAAACAAAACTTAAATGAACTTACAATTTTTAATCATCACAACTATTTTAACTCATTTATCTTTATTAATGTTGCAGATAATGATTCCCTATGACTATCCTCGCTACTTTGAGAGCTTCCTTGAACTAGTACATAAAAATGTAATTCCAATGAGTAGAATCAATGATGCCGTTAGGAGGATTCTTCGGGTGAAGTTCACAATGGGTCTCTTCGAGAACCCCTTTGGAGATTATAGCTTAGCCAATGAAATTGGGAAGCAGGTTTGGCAATTTCTTTATGTTTGTAAATATGATATCAATACTATAAATACTTTATAGTACACCTGCTTTCAAATTTTAGAAAGAGACTTTGTTTAGTAGGCCTAATATGTTAATTGCCAATAGGAGCACAGGGATTTAGCAAGAGAAGCTGTGAGGAAATCACTGGTTCTGCTAAAAAATGGTAAAACTTCTGACGAACCAGTCCTACCACTCCCAAAGAAGGCAAAGAAAATACTTGTTGCTGGTAGCAATGCTGATAACTTGGGTTATCAGTGTGGAGGTTGGACAATCGAGTGGCAAGGTCTAGGTGGGAACAATCTTACAATTGGTAAACTCTCTTTATCTCTTAATCATCATATTTCATATGATCCACATTTTCATTATATAATTGGATTAGACTAAGGCTTTGTTGGGACGGCTTTCTTACTGCTTCTTAAAGCAGTTTTTTAGTACAATTGTACTAGAAAGCTGCTTTTGTACTAAAAAGCTGTTTTAAGAAGCAGTAAGAAAATCGTTCCAAACGAAACTTAAAACTTATGAAATGACCAAGAGAAGCACATTATGAATCATTGCATTCTCATTAAAAGCAAACATTAATAGATTCTCATCAATCTGTCCATTGAAATAGGAACTACCTTGCTTGATGCTATAAAAACAACCGTAGACCCGAGCACAGAAGTTGTCTTTTCAGAGAACCCTGATACATATTTCATCCAAGGCAATGATTTCTCTTACGCAATTGTTGCCATTGGTGAGCATTCTTATTCAGAGACTTTTGGTGATAGCTTGAACCTCACCATTGCCGAGCCCGGACCAAGCACCATCAAGAATGTGTGTGAGCATATTAAGTGTGTGGTGGTTGTCATATCTGGCAGGCCTATTGTCATTGAACCTTATGTTAATATGATTGATGCCATTGTGGCTGCCTGGTTGCCTGGAACTGAAGGTCACGGCATCACCGATGTCTTATTCGGGGACTATGGGTTCACAGGCAAGCTTCCTAGGACATGGTTCAAGTCAGTTGATCAGCTACCAATGAACGTTGGTGATGCTCATTATGACCCTCTATATCCATTTGGTTTTGGGCTAACAACTGAGCCAGTAAAGACTAGTTATTGAGCTATATATGTCCTCTGGGAAAGATATGGAGTTTAGGCTTCGATTAGGACGGCTTTCTTCCTGTTTCTTAAAACAGCTTTTTAGTACAAAAATTTTTATACTAGAAAGTTGCTTTAAGAAACAGTAAAAAAATCATTCAAAATGAAGCCTAAGTTAAATTTTGAAGTGTGGTAATTGTGATGAATAAGAGCTTGAATAAGCTATTTTTGTTTTTAATAAAAGCTTGTATGTGCTTTTGTTGGAATAGTTCTACATGTGGGGGGTATCTTCATTTGTCAGGTTTTACATTCAAGCTTCCACGGGGCTTCTTATATTTGTTGAAATGCCTTGAGAAGTTTCAAAAGTGCAATAGAATACACACGCATCTTCTTCTTTATTTGCAAGTGTTTCCCCTTTATGAAGAAGAAGTCTTACATCTCCCTGGTTTTGCACGCCTAACTCCGCTTCTCGCTCCCAGGTTTGCAAGAACCCTTTTGCTCACAGTTCTGCATGCCTTGCTTTGTTCTTCTGATTAGTTCGATTTGCAAGATCCCCCCAAGCGAAGGAGAGATTATTACGTGCGGAGTTTGGACTTAATTTTTCGTCCTACAATCACATAGATTTTCTCTCTCTTTTGTACAAATAAAATTATTGTCCGGATTCCATATGTAATAATTTTTACAACCGAAGACCCACCTGCGAATATAATAGGAAAACAAGAAACAAGTAACATACAAGACTACAAACAAAGGTTATATGAGCAAAAAATAAGGTATTTAAAAGTAAAATCAGCTAGTGTAAATTATTAAAATTAATTAAAAACTAATATTTGGTTCAAAATAATCACCAATTTTAATTAACATGCAGTGGTCTTAGCCTTACTGAATCTGTCTCATCAAGTCATGCGATTTAAATATAAGCATGCAAATTTTGAAGATCATATCATCATTCAAACAAAGCTCTGAAATATTTAACTTTGTGTGGTTGTTGGGGCTCAACTGGACTCAAATCACATCATTTTTTGTGGTGTTGGATTATTCTTGTTAAGACATTCAATTTGACTATAATTTTATTGAAATCAAAGTTCAAATAATTTTAAATTTAAATAACAAAAAAAAACTAATAATACATCAAGTTAATCAAGTGAAACTTTTTTAGACGTATCAAATTATAAAGCTCAAACCATTTGTTTTTAGGTAGCTAGATTAAACCTAGCTCAATAAGTAATATTACTAGCTTAAATGGTAAAAATATAAATTTAAGTGATAATTTTATGCAACATGGACATCAACATCAAGCTTTTATCACACAATGTGGGGTCAATTAATTGAATCTTTTGTTTCCTCCACTACGTTCTTTTAAGAGCCTAATTCTCTATTAAATTTAATAAGAAAATATTATTTCTAATACTTTCTAACCAAGTTTTTTAAGATCTACGTTTATATTTCTTAACATATGCTAGATCTAATACATACACTCACATGATCGCGTCATTGAAAGGCTGAAGTTTTATGTGACCAAAATGTCCAAGTTGGCTCTTTCTAATCTTGTCTGCCACTTGAGCTTCTCAAGTCTTTTCACGTAAATACTCATTTCGCATTTTGTCTCTTAAATGTAAATCAACGAATCCACCTGAGTATTCTCATCTCTACATCACTTAATTTTTTTGCTTCTCTTTTAATTGCCAACATTCTGCACCATAAAACATTGCAGATAACACCATCATCTTATTTTTCAATCATACAATGAGCTCGATATATTCCTCCACTTCAATCATCCAACTTGAATTTCACTAATAATATCCTCTTTTATTTCATCGTCACTTTGAACAATAGATGCGAGATAATTAAAATGTATATTGTTTTTAATAACTTGATCGTCCAAAGTGTATTACTACTAAAATTTTACTTTATGTATTCAATTTTAGATCTACTCAAACAAAAACCTTAATTGATAACTTTATAATTAAATATAATTTGAATGATGTCACCGGCAATTTTTGCTTATGATAATCTAATTATCCAACAACAAGAATTCAACAAAACAATCAACCATTTTTTTATTAAAAAAAAAAAGATAAAACAATTATATTAGAGAAAATCAGTCATCACTTCTCCATATGCAGTTTTTTATTTATTTAAATCGAACTTGTCGTCTTCCTTGGAGTATTAACACCAGGACGGCAACAATATTTTGCCAAAAAAATGATGGAGAAATTATTCTGTGCAGAGTTCGGACATGAAGAACTCTTTGGATTATGAATATACATATTTTGTGTATACTATATATGTATATTCATAATCCAAAGACATTAATGGTTGATACGTCCCTCCAAAATTTATTTAATCGGGCATGAATCTCAACCATCTGAACTCTGATTTCAACAGATTTGTAGTTTAACTAAACATCTCAATGAGATGAAACCATTAACACCATAACTGAACCAATTTGAGACTAAATGAGTCAAATAAACCACTTAAAGTTTACTTAGAAACATCAAGATAATAATTGGATGACAAAATGATCTCCAAATCACAAAAAATTATTCTATGCGGACACCAGACACGGTCCGGAGTTGAATCAGAGCTTGATATGTCACCTTTTTGTTGTGTACCATGGTTGTATATGCGATGATGCGGCGCGCTCTTAGTCGCCTCCGGATGGTATGGTGTCCATACAGAATAATCTCTCCCAAATCACACATTTTTATAGTGAATTGAGCATCTTTACCAGACGAATCCAACAAGACAATCATTGCTTCATTTTCTTATCGCTAAAGCGCTTAAATGCTAAAAGAATAGTATGTGACCGACATGATCAATATGTTGTTGAAGTGGTATTTTAAATCTTAACTATATTCTGAGAACCCTAACATATATTTCATCCAAGGCAATGATTTCTCATATGCAATTGTTGATTTCTCATATGCAATTGTTGCTATTGTTGAGCTTTCTTATGCAGAGACTTTTGGTGATAGCTTGAACCTAGGGGTGTCAATTTCGGGTCACGGGTCGGGTTCGTGTCTAACCCGAAATGACCCGAAGCTAAACGGGTTGACCCGAACCCGACCCGGTTTTGGATACGGGTTACTATTCAAGACCCGAACCCGACCCGAGTCGGGTTCGGGTCAACCCGGATTGACCCGCTAACCCGGGTAATTTTCATTAATATCTCAAAAAAAATAAAACATCACACAGTTAAACAAAAAATTGCATGAAAAAATTTTTTATTTATGAATTAGAAGCAATTTGCTAATTACAATATACAAATTATACAAAATATTAAACTAACAAATAAATTAAACAAATAATTACAATTTACAGATAATTCAAACGAATATTACAATTTAAAAAAAATTTTGAACTCCTTGACTAGTTGAAGTCTTGTGATTTGTGAAGTTGTGCCTGCCTGCCTGCACTCATGAAGTCCTGGAGATATAAGCTAACTGCAAAAAAGATAAACAATTAAATAGATATAATTTTAAATCCATAAATTAGTTGAAAGCTTGAGTTATTAGCTCAGATTAACCCTTCAAATAATTCATCATTCAATGAAATGTGAGTCAACAATATAATTTTATACGGACTTGCGAATTGAGATATTGCCATCCAAGGCGGCAATTTGTATTTTATACTTAGTATCTGTTTGATTAGCCCTCCAAATGCCACCTGGTTGCAATAACTTTTTCCACAAATGACATCACAATAAGTTTAGAAGGGTACTCATCATTGCTACTCAACTTTCAATCATTTCGGAACCAACCAGCAACAACACAGCCAACCAACATCCCTGGGCTTCTTGAAGCACCCAGCAACAACACAGCACCCAGCAACAACACAGCCAACCAAGTAACCAACATCCCTGGGCTTCTTGAAGCACCCAGCAACAACACAGCACCCAGCAACAACACAGCCAACCAAGTTAACAACATCCCTGGGCTTCTTGAAGCACCCAGCAACAACACAGCACCCAGCAACAACACAGTCAACCAAGTAACCAACATCCCTGGGCTTCTTGAAGCACCCAGCAACAACACAGCCAACCAAGTTAACAACATCCCTGGGCTTCTTGAAGCACCCAGCAACAACACAGCAAACCCAGCAACCAAAGTATCACAGTTACCCAGCAACCAAAACAACAACACCCTTAACACAAAAAACTCAACAAACTAAATGTTTAAAGATAACCAACACAGCATTTCAAGACATCTGCCCAGAAAAAACAAGACAGAAACCAACCCAGCAAACTTGCAAGGAAGAAAGAACACAGCCAAGTAGCTAACCATCCAGTCTCCTGAACTGTCACAGCCAACCGATCTCCCTGCAAACACAGCCACACAGAAATAACAGCAAACCAAGCTACCCAGGCAATAGGCCTATCAGCCAACCATCCCGAAAATCCACAAAATTTGAAAGACAGCAATAACATCAAGACAGCAACCAATCCAACAACAACACCCTAAACACAGCAAACTTAACACCCTAAATGTTTCAAGACAGCAACAACACCAAGACAGCAACAACACCAAGACAGCAACAACACAGCAAACCCAACAACCAGAGTATCACAGCTACCCAACAACCAAAACAACAACACCCTAAACTCAAAAAATCAACAACCTAAATGTTTAAAGATAACCAACACAGCATTTCAAGACATCTGCCCAGAAAAAATAAGACAGAAACCAACCCAGCAAACTAGCAAGGAAGCAACAACACAGCCGACCATCTCCCTCTCAAACACAGCCGACCATCTCCCAGTTTCTGCTGTTATTTCTGTGCAGTTTTTACTATTTTTTCAGTTCAGCAAACCATCCCAGCAAACCAAGCATAGAAATAGTTCATTACATCAAATTAAAGAAAAATTAAACAGCAAATTAACTGATGTTCATCCAACTACTGAACTGTCACCAACATCTCCTTCATTGTTGTTCACATCTAAATTTAGGATATCATCAGTTATTGCGTCAATTTCGGGGTCTTTTACTGCTGCAATAATACATGTATTAAAAAATAAATTAGCATATTGAGATCTTAAACAAAAAAACAATAAAATATAAGATGAATGAATAATCACCATGCTCTCCGTATAACCAATCCTTAGCACAAATTAGTGCCTCGACAATATCATGTTTTAATGCACTTCGGTATTGATCTAAAATTCTACCACTATTGCTGAATGCACTTTCAGATGCTACTGTTGTTATTGGAATGCATAGTATATCACGAGCCATTGCTGAAAGACTAGGAAATCTATATTGGTTCCCTTGCCAAAACTTTAAAATGTCTAAATCAATACTGCTATCAATCTTAGGTTCCTCTAGGTAGATGTCTAATTCCGATTTCCTAGGTGTAAAGGCATCCTTCTGGAATGAAGCAAAATCCTGTATATTTTGGATGGGTATTAGAAATAAAAAATGGAAAATAAATGAAATGATAAATATACATATAAAGATCAACAATGAACCTGCAAAAATTTAGACTTAATCTTTGTAGGACACCCTTGTGCAACTGCATTCATTCTTGTACTTTCTCCTATTGGAGGATTCATTCGTGAATTGTAGTTAGCACACAATGAAATTAACTTGAGTTTCAGCTTCCTAAGTTCGGAGTTGGAGTTGCCAGCATACAATTTTTGATAACACCACTCAACAAATGCCATTTTATATCTTGGATCTAGAATCACTGCCACTGCCAAAATATCATTGAATTCTGACCAGTATTTTTCAAATTTGACAATCATTCCAGCAGCCATTTTCTTTAGAGACTGATGGCTACTAAACATAACATTTTTAAGTTCCGCATAAGCTGTTGAAATACAAGGGAAGTATAAATTTGCTGTAGGATATTTAGACCCAGAAATGAGACAAGTTATTTCATAGAAAGGTTCCAAGAACTTGCAAATCTCTTCAGCTTTTTCCCATTCCATAGATGTTGGACAAGTCTTGTAGTTAGAATCAACCAATTCTAAATGTTGAAAAGCACGTTTAAAATAAATAGCACTGTCAAGCATTAAGAAGGTGGAATTCCATCGGGTTGGTACATCCTGACGCAAACCTCGTCTCCCATCCAAGCAACTTTGTGAAGCACAATCAAGAAATTTTTGTTTTCTAGCTTGAGATCCCTTAACATACTTGATGCTCTCTCTTATTTTCCCAGTTGCACTATCAATGTCTTTCAAACCTTCTTGAACTACAAGATTAATGATATGTGCTGTGCAACGTATATGAAAAAAAGCACCCTCCATTATCAAGGCATCACGCAAATTCAAATGATTTTTTAGATAATCTACACAACTATTATTTGCAGAAGCATTATCCAAAGTAATACTAAATAGCTTGTTCTCTATTTTCCATTCAACAAGAAGCAACTGTAACTGCTCAAACAATGAAATTCCATCATGGGGAGGTGGCATGAATGAAAAAGTAATAATTTTCTTTTGCAAATGCCAATCATTATCAATATAATGAGCAGTCAAACAAATAAAACCATCAGTATTTATAGATGTCCAAAGGTCGGATGTTAAACAAATTCTGCTAGTGACTTTAGATAACTGTTCCATTAAATTACACTTCTCCTTAAGGAATAATTTTTTGCAATCATTCCTAGCAGTGTTCTAGAAATTAATTGCAAGTCACGGCGAAGATATAACAGAACTGCTCGAAGCCCAACCCATTCCACACATTGAAAAGGTAAATCATGCATGATGATAGAAGCAGTAAACAAGTCACGAAATTCAGCATGATCAAACTTGTCATCACACATAGATACTGAAGATTCAGTGTTGGTTTGTAAGATCAACTGTCCTATATCACGCATATTTCTTTTCTTACAATTTTCAAGGTGGCGTCTAAGATTACCGGTTCCATTTTTGCTATCACATAGATAAGTAGTACCACATTTCTTGCATTTACATTTTTGTTTTCCATCACTCGTATTAGGTAACATCTCATAATGGCCCCAAACCACTGAGGTCATTCTTCGTCGTTTCTTAGTAATTGTCGCATCATTACATTGCTCGTTAGTGGGTTCTACAGGTATTTCACAAGTCTGTACTGCTTCATTTTCAGCAAAAGAAGAATTCCCTTGATTGGTATTGGAATTCTCCATCTAACAAAAAAAATTACAAAACATAACTTCAATGCTTAATGGGTTGAAGCTGCACTGAAATTACAGCAGTTACTGCACTAAAATTACAGAAGAAACTACACTGAAATAACAGTAGAAACTGCACAGAAATAACAGTAGAAACTGCACAGAAAAACCGAAACATAGAGCAGGGCTAGTTTGCATAGAACTAACAGGCTAACAGCAGAACTGCATAGAAATAACTGCGAACACAGCCACCAGAAATAACAGCAGAACTTGCACAAAAATACCAGCACATAGAGCTCGACATGGCTCAATCTCATTTGCACAGAATTAACAGCAGTTAGTGAACAGAAATAAACAGCCGAAACTAAACAGAAATGAGATAGCATAGATGATAGAGCTCGACTTGGCTCGTTTCAACCACTTAAGTGCATCACTGAAATAACCTAACAGAAAAACCAGCAGAAACTGAACAAAGAAAACTAGAAAAAGGAACTCAACTTTGCTCGTTTGCACCAAAAATAACAGCAGAAATTGCACAAAAATACCACAACATAGAGCACGACATGGCTCGATCTCGATTGCACAGAATTAACAGCAGTAAGTGAACAGAAAAAAACCGTCGAAACTTAACAGAAATACGATAGCATAGAGCTCGACTTGGCTCGTTTCAACCACATAATGACATAAATGCATCACTGCAATAACCTAACAAAAAAACCAGCAGAAACTGAACAAAGAAAACTACAAAATCGAGCTCGACTTGGCTCATTTGCACCAGAATACGAAAAAACCCTAACCCCAAAAGGAACTTCGCATTTCACAACATGTAGATCAAAGGAAAAGGAGAAGAAATGAAAGAAGATGAGAGATACAAACAGCGAGAGAGGTAAGTGTTCTTGTTGATCCAAAGCAGATGTGCACGATGAACACCACGAAACCAAGGACCAAGATTCTGCCACAGAAGGAGAAGAGAGTAAACCGTCGACAGATCGAGGAGATCTGTAAGAAGAAAACGATATTCGGAAACGATAAACCCTAGAAGAAGCAGCGAAGCAGCGAAGCAGAGAAGGAGAGGAGAGCTCGACTTTACGGCGCGTGAATGACGAAACCCTAACTTAAGGCCTTAAGTCGTAATGAATCCCGCGTACGCACGCGTTCCGGCACACGTGTACGCCGCGTAAAATATACCGCGGGTCATTTCGGCGGGTCAAAACGGGTCGTTAGCGGGTTACCGGGTTAACCCGGACCCGACCCGAAATTCCATCCGGGTCACTTTTATGAACCCGAACCCGACCCGTTTTTTGAACGGGTCGTGTCAAACCCGAAAATTCCGGGTCGTGTTCGAGTCGGGTTTTCGGGTCGTGTCAATTATTGACAGCCCTAACTTGAACCTCACCATTGCCGATCCCAAACCAAGCACCATCAAGAATATGTGTGAGCACATTCAAACTATGCTTCTTATAATTAAGTTTAGTTTGGTCAGTGTTCTTATTACTTTCTAAATCAATCTTTTAATACAAATTGTTTTTTTCAAAGAAAAATTTTTAGTAAAAAGATGCTTTATAAAGTAGTGAGAAAGCTGTTTCAAACGAAATCTTAGGCTTCGTTTGGGACCGCTTTTTTACTGCTTTCTAAAACGAAGTTTTAGTACAAATTTTTTTATTTTTGTATTAAAACTCTGTTTTAGAAAGCAATAAAAAAGCTGTCCCAAATGAAGCCTTAATTTCTTTTTTTTTTTTAAATCAAAGAGAGAGAATTGGAATATTTCAATATTTTATAAATTCTATAATGTTTTTCTAATCCATAAGATGGCATATTCAATGTCTATTATGAGTATCCCAATTGTGTATTATTTATAAAGAGCTTTTTTTATTAATGCTATAATTCTCATAAGACTAGTGGCAAGGAAGCACAGCTTTTTTTATTTCTTTCTAAAGTAATTTTTAAGTAAAATTTTTTTTAAAATTATAAATTTTTATATTAAAAAACTGCTTTAAAAAACAGTAAAAAAATTGTTCCCAATAAAATTTAAGATTATTATAAAATATCTTAAGCATATATATGAGAAATACATTGTTTATTCTTGAAATAGTATCATGCCTATTAAGTATTAGAAGGTCTGACATAGAAAAGCTTGAAATTTTTTTCTAATATTAAAAAAAAAAACTTATAAAGCTTATAAATTATTTTCTAATATATAAAAGATTTATAAAACTTATAATTTTTTTTCTAATTTGACAAAATAAACTTATAAAAACTTTAAATAATGGAGCTTAATCTGAAAATATCAAAGAATATTTATTTAATGTTTAAAGTTATTAAAAAAAACATTTTTTTTCATAATATTAGCAATTTTTTTACATATTAATTAAGCTCTGTTATTTAGAAATGATTTTTCGTAAATAATGTAGGCTAATTAATAGAGCATAATTTAGGCCGAGGCTATTTGGGCTGAGGCTAATTAATCGAGCATAATTTTGGATTCATTTGACGCGATTTTTTTACTACTGTTTTTAAAACAGGTTTTAAGAAACAATAAAAAAGTTGTCCCAAATTTGTTTGAGATATATTTCTTATTATTTTTTAAAGCATTTTTATTGTTCCAAAATTTTTTGAACTAAAATTTTTTGTACTAAAAAATTGCTTTAAAAATAATAAGAAAAATGTCTGAAACAAAGCCTAAGACTAAAAAAAATAAAGCGTAAGGCTGCATTTATTGAGAAATTATTCTGTGCAGAGGCCATACCCAGCCCTAGGTCCATAGGCGAATAAGGTGCATCCACATTAGAGGTACCGAGCCGCGATATCGAGCGATACCGAGCAGTACCGAGCGGCGGTACATAACGAAGGGATGACTTAGCGTATTCTGGTTGGTCTCCCGACAGCGCTCGGCATCCGCACAGAATATTTTTTTATGATAGTTTTTTGCCACTTGTTTGCACTGTTTTCAAAAATAAATTATGTTAAAAATTTACTTTAAAAAGCAGTAAGAAAACTTCACAAATGGAGCCTAAATTTGAAGTAGAAAGTGGCTCCTTGCACCTCATTGAGCATTTTATGAGTAGAATTGGAAATCTGTGTGGGGTGTTTTTATGATTTAGAGCACAATAATTAACACACAAATTCAAAGTCACATCTTTCTTCCTAACAAGTAAGACTGGCAGCCATTAAGGCTTCATTTGTGATAATTTTTTTATGATTTTCTAAATCAGTTTTTCAGTACACAAAATTCACTTTAAAGAAAATTTTATATAAAAAATTGCGTTAAAAAGCAACAAAAATACTGAGCACTCAGTAAAAAGATTAATGAGAATTGCTTCCTCTTCAAGCGGCAACTTCCTAAATAAAGTCCGACTACCCTCCAAATAGCAAATACATTCCTCGTTTATTCACCCTCTTACAGCTATCTGCTTTCCTTCTTCAAGGTGGCAGTCCTTTTGAGAAAAATGAAAAAGGATATAACAAACAAAAGGGAAAAACTACCTAATACCATAGAAAAAAAATAAAGGGATGTATTGCTAGAGCTGACATGAGCTAGCTGCTACATCAAATTAAGGCTTCATTTTCGACAATTTTCTTTCTGCCTCTTAAAATAGTTTCTATTAAAATTTTTATACTAGAAAGCTGCTTTAAAAAGAAATAAAAAAGCCATTCCAAACGAAGCCTAACTGTGAGTTAGCATCTCATAGGCTTTGTTTAGGATGACTTTTTTACTACTTCTTAAAGCATCTTTTTAGTAATAAAAAATTGCTTTAAGAAACAGTAAGAAAGCCTTCTCAAAAGAAGCCACAGTCATATGTGTTGGAATTCTATGGTTGAATCCACCTAATGTGCAATTATAAGCTAATTCCTTTCATGAAACAGGTCCAGTTTGAGAGAAAACCGGCATTCTCCAGAACTGGAAAATGTATTAATTGTTGACATTTGATATTCATCTGGTCGGCTTATCTGTAAAGGCTGGGAGCAGAAGCTGAGAGATTGAATTGATTTCTTGCTTGAATCAGTACAGGCGAAAGGAATAAGCTGAAAGGAATAATTTTATATGGCTTAGTTTAGCAGCGTAGATAAACAGAACAATCAGGTTTGTCACTTTGTCGGCTTATTATTTGAGCTAAGAGAAAAACATAATCATCACGGCTTATAAGAATAAAGAAATTATTTTGATATGTTTAAAGCAGATGTTTTTTACGTGTTTAATTAAAATACCATACATTTATGTCAAAAGAGATTTTTATGGCTCTTATTTTCTCAATACATTAGAGTTTATTTAAAGCAGAATTTATTTATGAAAATATTTTAGGAGGACAAAGGGTGGAACCACCTTTATTTTGAGGGTAGAATTGTCGAGAGATTATTACATGTGGAGTCCGGAAATAAAGAACCATTCAATTTTGTGACTTAAAAGTGCAGTGGTAAACAGTAACTGTCTGTATTTTTATTGTTCACGGTTACAAACCCAAATGATTTTATGTGTCCGGACTTAGCACGTAATAATCTCTCTGAATTGTCAGCATCCCCATGGGCCATATAGCATGACATGTATGAAGTAGCCCTAATAACCAACTATGAGGCCTGATGATAATGATCACCATTAATGATGCCTTATAAGGTTTGATTTCAAAGTTGCATTAATGGTGATAGAATGATTAATTGAGTATGTGAATCCATCTCATTAAAATTCTCAAAAAAAAAAAAAAAAATCATTTCATAAGTTACACTTTCGAGTGCTTTATTGTAACAGCTTAGGCTTCGTTTGGGACGGCTTTCTTATTGTTTCTTAAAGCTGCTTTTCAGTTCAAAATTTTAAATTTTTGTACTAGAATGCTGCTTTAAGAATCAATAAAAAAGCCGTCCCAAACAAAACCGTAAACTCTTAACTATCGAGATATTATTCACTTTAGTCTAACCTCACAATTTTATCGTATTTGTGTAACCTATAAGGTACATTTAACTTCAAAGTTTTTTAATAAAATTCAAACACAAAAAAAATTTCTTGATATTTAAGAGTTTAACTTATTTTAATTTAAGGGGTTATTTATTATTATTATTATTAACTATGCATTGAATAATTTTATTTATATCAAGGAGTCCTAATTCCGTTAACATTTATTTCGCCCCAAAATAAAGCTAATTTTTTTATGTCGACTTATTAAAAAATAATTATAAAATTTATCCTAATCATTCAAAAGAAATACCACGCTGCAATTATTATGCGGAAATTTTATAAAGTCGAACTAATGATTTTAAAATTTATTTCAAATTCCTTATTGACAACGAAAGAGACGAACGTTCACAACGGAATCGAGTCGTCGTGGCGGGAAAGTCGATTCGTGACATCAAATTAACGGTCACGTTTTTGTGCGAAAAAACTATTTTTTTTCTTTTTTTACATTTTCACGCAACGGCGAGCAGAGACGTCTGATATTTTTTAATTAAAAGAAAATTTTAATAATTTTTTTCTTTCTTTTAAGTTTTTTTTTTTAATTCTTTTAAGTTTTACTGGGAATAGAGTTTCTTTAACTGTTTTTTTTTTTATAATAAAAATAATTAGAAAAAAATGTCAGTTTATAACATAATATTTTATTATTTTTTTAAATTTATTATTATACTTTGTATTAGTGTAACTTATCCAAAAAAATATTTTCATTTGAATAGAAATAATTTTTAAGTTTATGATAAAATTTTAATTATTGTTTGAAAAAAGATGTTTAAAAATTATTTTATTTAAGGGTTTCACAACATCATTTCAAAGATGTTTATTAAGTATATATATATATATATATATATATATATATATATATTATTAAGTAAAATAAGCTATCCACTGAGGCTTAGAATGGTTGATGGGCGAGAATAATTGGGACCCCTCATCGTGGATTCGAATTTACTTTGTTACGACCTCAGCTCTTTAGTGAGGCAACACAAGTGTGAGTCCGATGCCGATGGATTATCTCGTTAGGTTTTTTGAAAGAATTAGTTACGTAGTCAAATACTCACATTAAAATTGCAGAGGGTAGATATCTCATTAAAAAAAAAACTACTTACTACTTATCATTAATAAAAATTTTAGCGTAGTTAATTATTTGGTGCCCGCTCTGTATATATATGCGCTCTCATCCCTCCTTCGCACTCAACCCCCATTAGGAGTGGTTACTTGGCCGTTTCCCGCCTTCTCCGCCGAGCTCCAGATTGCAGGGTTACGGGACTAGGGTTAGCAGTTTCTCTTATTTTGCTCTTCTTCTTTATCTTCTTTTTCAATAGCGTTTACACTATTAGTTATCTTCTTCTCCGCCTCGAAAAGCTCACATTGCGGTAATGCTTAAAGATTTGCTGGAATTGGAGGGTTTTTCGGCTTAGTGGAGAAGCATTTACTTGAGTGGACTGATGGTCTTAGTTTTTTTTTTTTTTTTTTTTTTTTTTAACACATGTTTTGGCTGATTATTTGGTTTTATTACCGATGGAAGGGTGCCGTATGTCGTTGGTATGCTTTTGGTTACTGGATTTACTTCTATTTACTTGTTTTGCTTTCGTATTTTTATAAAGCTGCGACCTTTCGTTGTTTTTATATTCTAGGCGGATGTTAATTTCTTCTGTGGGATGAATTCATTTGTTTATGTTTTATCTTTGTCTTCTGGTGAGGGGAAAATTTGGATTTTAGAGTTACTTGTTTGAATCGTTTCCAGAAGAGAAGGTTCATCATTTTTTGGCTAACTAGTTTTTTAGAGTTAATTTCTGCATTTGTTTTTTAAATGATCTAACCTTTATACATTTTTTTTTAATGTGATAAATGTATATTTGAGGGTCCCTGCCATCTTGAAATATGGAACATTTAAATTTCTTTTGAGCTAACTTGTTTTAGGTTTGCCTGCAATTTTTATGGTGATTGCAATTATGTTCATTATAGACTTCTAGTTTTGGTAGCAACTAATTTTGTCCCTTTTTTTTACCTCAAGTAGATCATTTTTTTAATTGATTAATGGTTCCTATCTTCCATTTTATTACTCAATACTTTAGATAGGAATGTGGACGACACTTTTCAAACCTATCCATGAGTAAGTCATCGGGGTAAAGATAATTTGAAGGCAGGGAAGGAACCAGCCTTAATTTTCAGGAGGGGGAACTTATAAGTAACTGTTTGTGTATCCTTGAATTTTGTTCGACCCTTCACTACAAGAAAATGGGTCAATAGCGACAAAAAACAGAGAAAAAAATGTCGCTAAAGATATCTTTTAGCTACCAAAAGTAAGACCTCTAAAAAAAAGGAAAGTTGATATTTGTTCATATCATTGATCATCTTACGCTTCACTGATATGTCGGTGGGGAACAAATTTTGGTTGTAAGGATATTTTTAGAATTCAAATTAATAAATAAAATGATGAATTCTCTTTAATATTTCTGTTTGTATTTGGTTCATTGTTCTCTAATAATAACACCTCTACACGATGTGTTTAATTATGTTGGGGGCAATTACTTAAATATCATAGTATTTTAAAACTTTTAGGGGGGGCAACTGCCTAAAAATCATTGTAATAAAGACTAAAAAATAGATGAAGGGGGACAAATTACCTAAAGAATCATGTAATAAATATTTTATTTTATTTTAGTTGGGGCAATTGCCCACCTGAGCACAATGGGGATTCGCCCCTGTTTGAAGGATCTAGGACCTAAACTACAAGCTTTCTCATCTATTAGTAGTCATTGATAGAATTTTCACCCATTTTTTTCTGTCTTTTCCGAATTTCTTTGAACTAGCAACAATGATTTAGTAGATTATCAATCCTCAAAAATTTATTTTATTGATGGATGTACAGTAGTTAAATCATTTTCATCTGGTTAATGCTGCTTTTTCTCCATTCTGTAGGCTCCTTACCTTCTTTAGAGGTTCTTCTTTTCATAGGGAGAAAAACTAATTTACTGCTAAAGATGGCGGCTTCCCATACTTTCTTTCTCGGAATTATACTTTTATTGTGCTGGATTTCAATTGGAGATGCTGAATATATGAAGTACAAGGATCCTAAACAACCTGTTGGAGTTCGAATCAAGGATTTAATGAACCGGATGACCCTTGCTGAGAAAATAGGCCAAATGGCACAGATTGAAAGAAAGGTTGCAACAACTCAGGTCATGAAAGATTACTTCATAGGTAACATGAACAGATTGATTTTTCTGTTTATTATAGATCCATTGCTATGTTATGATATAAAATTATGATTTTTATGCTGCGTTTTTCTGCAGGTAGTGTTTTAAGTGGTGGGGGCAGCGTCCCTGCTCCTCAGGCATCGGCCAAAGATTGGATAGACATGATAAATAATATTCAAAATGGTGCTTTGTCAACACGGTTGGGGATCCCAATGTTATATGCTATTGATGCTGTTCATGGAAATAACAATGTCTACAATGCAACTATATTCCCTCATAATATAGGCCTTGGTGCTACTAGGCAAGTATTTTTAAACTTGAAATTGGAAGGGCAAGCGGTAGATTGTGCCTCTTATTTGTGCCGTTATAATTATTCCAGTTACAAATGAATGACTTTGTTGTTTTGGGTCGTGAAGTGAGGGTAGTAAATGAAAAGAAGGATCTAATGCATGAAAGGATCATTTTAGATTGGTGGTTATACAAATGTAAAAGTATGGTCATACATGCATGCATACATATTTAAGCTTTAGGGTTTACCACTTGCAAGTACCTAAAAAGTTTCTTCATCCTTATTTCTTAGATGACACACCTGTCCTCTCTCTTCCGCTCCTATCTTTGTTACTTCTTTTTGTGTGATATTTCAAGATAATGCAACCATCAATTTATATAGTGCCTAGACAGAATTGGCAACAAACTTAAATTTAATGAAATTTGATTTTGGTACACCATGTTAAAAAATTAAATTAATAAATAAATCTTGAGTTTGGTTAGTTATCCTCTTGGAAAATAAAATGTGAGTTATGTAGCTATCATCTTTCAAAATGAAGTGAGAATGAATCTTAAGTTTGTAATCATCAATCTTTAAAAATTAAGATCAAATATTATCCTAGAAATTTAATGAAATTAGGCTACACAATTAACCTGCACCATACTTTATAGGAAGTAAATGTTTGCATATCTTGAAGTCAAATACGTTTTGCAGAAATTATGTATAGGATTCTATTCACCTGGTAAGAACTCTCAATTTAATTTCACCACTTTTTTCTTTCTATTGCTTTAGCTAATTTCTCATTAGAATGTACTCGGAAGCCCCTTTATTAACTTTATCGTGTGGGTTTGTTGGGCACATCTCAAAATAATCCTGTTTTCCTTTGTTCTTTTCTTTTTGGATTTCATTTTCTGGTAGGGATCCTGATCTTGTGAAGCGAATTGGTGCTGCAACTGCTCTTGAAGTTCGAGCAACAGGCATACCATATGCTTTTGCTCCATGTATTGCGGTAAGCACCATACGGCTAACCAAACTAAATTCAAAATCTATCTTTTGCATTTTTGGCGTAACTAGTGCCTGTTCAAATATTGGCAAATAATTTCTGATTATTGTCATCATTCTCTCTCCTACAGGTTTGCAGAGATCCAAGGTGGGGTAGGTGCTATGAAAGCTATAGTGAAGACCATACTGTTGTGCAAGCAATGACTAATATAATACCTGGTTTGCAAGGGGATCTCCCTGCAAATCAAAGAAAAGGCACTCCATATGTTGCTGGAAAGTAAGAGTTACAGATTCCATTAGAGCCTGAAAGGACAAGTTTTTTTAATTATTTTTCTAGTGCATATCAATTAATCAGTTTTTTGTTCATTCAAAATATTTTGTCCATTCTTGTTTTTGCTAATGTTTATTCACTTTGGGCAGCTAAATCCCGTCGTGATAACATGAAAATTATTTAATAACCAAAGCTGACGTGGTTAATGAAACCGTGTCCGCCACCGCTGCCATTCAGCATTAATGGCCAATGATTGCCGTGCCGCAATCATTGGCCATTGATTGCTCATTGCTGCAGTTTGAACCGCCCAATCAAAGCCTGCCATGTAGCCCACCGCCGGATGATATATAATCTGATGATAAATAATCTATCAGGGACAAAGTTGCAGCATGTGCAAAGCATTTTGTTGGCGATGGAGGAACACAGAAGGGAATTGATGAGAACAATACCATTATTGATCGCCGTGGACTGTTCAGTATCCACATGCCTGCTTACTACAACTCAATTATTGAGGGTGTTTCCACCATAATGGTGTCTTACTCGAGCTGGAATGGAGAGAAAATGCACGCCAATCAAGATCTGATCACTGGTTTCCTGAAGAACCAACTTCATTTTAAGGTGAGGAATTCATGACTACATCGAGAGAATGATATTTGAATGCAAATTCCTTCGCTAAATTCCTCAAAATTTGCAGGGCGTTGTTATCTCCGATTGGGAGGGAATTGATAGAATAACTAGCCCTCCTCATGCAAACTACACCTATTCTGTGCAGGCTGGTATCAATGCTGGAATTGATATGGTCAGTAACTCTTTTATCAGTAAAACTGGTAGTAAGGTTTTATTTTTTTCTATATAGGATTTTATACCCATTTTTTAGTAGATTGCTTCATCAATTTTATTCCATAAAGACCTTAGTATCTTATACGATTTTTCATTTTGACCTGTGCTGCTCAGGTGATAATTCCTTACGACTATGATTCGTTCATTAGCAACCTCACCACTCTTGTCAATAACAACATTGTCCCTATGAGCAGAATAGATGATGCTGTGAGCAGGATTATTCATTTGAAATTCTCTGTTGGTCTATTTGATAATCCTTATGCAGATCTTAGCTTTGCTGATCAACTTGGAAAGAAGGTATGCCAATCTTTCTCCTGCACTAATACTTTATTGTTGCAGAACTTTCTGTTCATTCTCATCTTGCTCAAGAATTTCATCAACTTTAATTGGTCACATTACATTTCATCTTTCAACAGGAGCACAGGGAATTGGCCAGGGAAGCTGTCAGGAAATCACTCGTGCTACTGAAAAATGGAAAATCTTCAAATGAGCAAATTCTACCCTTACCAAAGAAAGCTCAGACAATTCTTGTTGCTGGAAGCCATGCCGACAACCTGGGTTACCAGTGTGGCGGGTGGACAATAGAATGGCAAGGAGACAGTGGAAATATCACAGTTGGTGTGTAGGGCAGATTATCTCAACTAGAAAAAGTGCATGATATAACTCTCATTTAGGAGAAATTATTCTATGCGGAGACCGAAAGCTGAACACTGTCCGGCGAACAACCAGAATGTGGCTTGTCAGCAGTACTGAGTAAGAGGTGACGTGACACATTCTGGTTGATCTCCGTCTGGAGTTCGACGTCTGTACAGAATAATTAATCATCATTTAGACCTTGAAAATGGCCATTCTATGCCAAAACCTAAATAAGTTTCTTATCTCTATTTTTCTCTTGCAGGAACAACAATACTAGAAGCCATTAAATCAACAGTTGACCCTGCAACCAAAGTTATCTACTCTGAAAACCCAGACACTGCGTTTCTCAAGAGCAACAATTTCTCCTATGCCATCGTCGTCGTCGGCGAAACTCCCTACGCCGAAACTGACGGTGACAGCTTGAACCTGACGATCCCAGAACCCGGTCCGAGCACCATCCAGACTGTCTGTGAATCCGTCAAGTGTGTTGTCGTCCTTATCTCCGGCAGGCCGGTTGTGATAAAACCATATGTTCCGGTTATAAACGCCCTGGTGGCTGCCTGGTTGCCGGGGACTGAAGGACAGGGGGTAGCTGATGTCCTGTTTGGAGATTATGGATTTACGGGGAAACTTCCGAGAACCTGGTTCAAATCTGTAGATCAGTTGCCGATGAACGTCGGCGATAAGGATTATGACCCATTGTTTCCCTTTGGGTTTGGATTGGTTACAGAGCCTGGAAGCCCTTGAGATTGGTTATCGTAGTTATATATTCATCTATATCTTGCCAGGTTTCTTGAATTTGTGATGATTTGTGTTTCAGGAAATTGATTGTATATTTTAATGGAATGGAACCCAGGCAATGTGTTTTGATTTAAAATTATACAATCAATGATAAGATTATTAGATTTCCTAAACCTTTTAATCTATATTATTATTAAAAAAATCAATTAAAAATATAAAATATTATTCATTAAATAAATGCACTTATTCTTAAAAAATATGTTTTCTCTTCGTATGTTAATTTAAGAATATATATATAATATTAATTAAAATTAATATTTAATATTTTTATTATATAGAATTATATGATTTTTTTTATCACCATCGTTGTCAGGTCCGAAGTCTGGATGAGAAAAATGAAGGGTTATGTTAGGTAATCGGCCGCTAGCGTAAAACTTATCAGATAATCATGACATAAATTCTTTAAAAAAATGTGATAATGTTAGGGCGTCCTCTGGAAGCAACACATTGTATGACCTAAATACAACGACAAGTGTGTAAGGACAATAGCACTGGTGCTCGATTGCAGTGTTAAATAGACAATGGTTCCCACATCAATGACTGATGTTGGCAAATAAGTTTGTCCATTGGGATAGTTACATACAACACGTCTATTGGGATAGTTACATACAACACGTCCATTGGGATAGTTACATACATTGGTAGCAGGTGGATTTGAGCAAAATCCAGCCAAACGGATTAAAATGCAAAACCAAATCTCAAGGCAAATGAAAGTCGTCATAGATGGAAAATTCCACCTTTTCGTGCTTAATCCTGGATTTTTTAAATCTTGTTTATTGCCAGATTTATGAAATGCATTGACTCGAGAGGAAAATTCGCTTCGTTCTATAGTCAAACAGTCACATCAGATTTAATAGGATTTAACATGAATAATATCAATAAGTTTCAGGATTTAGGCCTTCGGGATTTTTGAAATCTGGATTTAGAGGATTTATGAAATCCTATTTAATTCAAATTCTGGGTGCTACCAAATAGCCCCTTAGAGTCTATTGGGATAGTTATTGTTGTTAAAGAATCAAAATATGTTGAGAGAAGAAATTTTAAATCAAAATTTCTTTCTAATGCTTCAAATTATTTTTTCACTCAACAATTCAATTATATTTAGATAATTGAAAAAATAATAAATACTCAACATTAAATATTATTAGTTCAAATTAAAAAAAAATGGCTGCTAAAACTTATTATCAACTGATTATAGTCAATAGTTACACAAAATAAATAATATTTCTGAGTTTGATTATTAACTTTAAAATAAGATAAATATTACATAGAGAATATTTTATCAAAATATGATTACAATATAAACTTTTTAACATCAATTATTTTCTCCCATTTTATAATACAGTAATACTTTAATAACATATAATTTTTAAAATATATTTTTTCTCTTCTTATGTTAATATAAGAATATATAATATTAATTAAATTTTAATATTTTTATCATATATAAATACGTGAATTTTTAATATGAATTAGATTTGTATCAAAGTACTTGTCATATTCTAAGGTTAGTCATGTTCAAATGATTAAATTGATTCCATCATTTTTTTTTTAATTTTTTTGGTTTGTAATAATGATTTCTATCATTCAAAATAACTTTAATAATTTTTTCTATAATTTTTAATTCAAGTTGGCTTTTGAATTAAAAAAATAAAACAATAAGACTTCATTTGTTTTTTTTGCGCTTTTGTAAAACACAGTTTTAAAAAACATTAGTTCAGAAAATGGAGTTTTCTAATGGAGAAGCACATATAAAAAGCTTTCTCAAAACGGTAGAAAAATGAAAAAAAAGAGTTATTGAGAACATGATTTGACTAATCAAACAACACGAAAAAAAATTCTTCATAAGGCAAAAAAACGCTCAAACAAACAAATCCGCTTTCCCGTT
The DNA here is from genome assembly GCA_022539455.1 of Dendrobium nobile. Lineage (NCBI taxonomy): Eukaryota > Viridiplantae > Streptophyta > Magnoliopsida > Asparagales > Orchidaceae > Dendrobium > Dendrobium nobile. The sequence continues at coordinate 6,308,151 of CM039727.1, forward strand.
CGCGCCACGTACACTCGACAATTTCCCTCCATCCACCCGCCCTTTCTCTCTCCACTTTTAGCATCGTCACCATCTTTGTTCGACGTATTATTATTTTCTTAAATTAGCAAATCAAAGCAGAAAATTTCAGTTAGAGAGAGAAAAACAACAACAAGCGACAGCGAGGTCCAAAAAAATGAAAAACTGAAAAGAAAAGGACCTCCTAGGGTTTCAAATCCTCCTCCCTCGTTCCATGCAGCTTCGAATTACGATTCCACGGATATCGCTGGCATTTCTATTTCTTATCATTCTATTGTTTACCTTGTTCCTTGTTCCTTTCGCTAATTCCGTCTCAGCATAGAGAGAGAGAGAGGCGAAAGCTGCCTTTAACGACTTGCTTTCGCCGACGTAGGAAAGATACAATCAAGCCCGACGGAGCCGATTTTTACTTGAATGCTGCTGTCGCTGCCTCCACCGCGTTTATGGATGTGGAGATCAGCGGCGGCGGCTGGGGTGGCGGTGGCGTTAATTTTCAGCCATGCAATTGCTCTTGCTCTTGCCCGTACTGCGGTTCCGGTTCTCAACCTTCTTCCCCCTTGCCCAGAGCCTTGAAGCGCAAGCTTGAGCAAATGGAGGAGGACGCTCAGTGCGGGCGACCGGAGGACGTGGCGCGCGTCGAGATCGACATAGAAGCGGCTGCTCTTCGGGAAGCCCTCGCAAACCAGCAGCAATCCATGCAGGTGCTCTGTACCGAGCTCGAGAAGGAGCGGGCTGCAGCTTCCACGGCCGCATCCGAGGCCATGTCCATGATTCTCCGCCTCCAACGAGATAAAGCAGAGGCCCAGATGGACGCACGTCAGTTCAAGCGCCTGTCCGAGGAGAAAATGTCTCATGATCAGCAAGAGATTGCTCTCCTTGAAGATCTTCTTTTCAAGCGAGAAGAAGCTGTGCAATCCTTGTCCTGCGAGCTCCAGGCTTACCGTCACTGTCTCCTCTCCTATGGCATCGACCCTGTCACTATTGAATCCAATTCCTCCAACGCCGTCACCGCTGAAACCACCTCAACAGCCGCTGGGGACGGCAGCAATGCCTATTCCTCTCTCCGCTGTGAATTGGCCGATTTCAGGACAAATGCTGTGGACCCGGAGCTCAAGTATGCCGCCGGTGACAAACCCCGTAGTCCCATTCAGCGCATGCCTAGTATTATCATGGAAAAGGGTGTAATCGAAAATAGCCATTCACCCAGCTGGGCACAGCGGGCTATGCGCCGGCTTTCTATTGACAGCTTGGGCTCTGCTTCATCCCGACAGGAGTTTGGAAGCACTGAGTTACCATCCATGGCAGATTGCGCCTCTGATACATGTACCGGTGGGAGGGATGACATAAGCGATCGAGTGTGCACTCTTGATGCCGTGCACGACGTGGATGGGATGTATGATAGGGCTGATATGAGCACGTCGAGGGAATTTTTAAGCAGGAGGGATGCGGGTAATAGAACTGTGGATGAAGGAGAGGTTAAGAGGCTCTATATGAGGCTGCAGGCGTTGGAGGCAGACAGGGAGTCAATGAAGCAGGCTATCATGACGATGGGGACGGATAAGGCACAGAGGATTCTGCTTAAGGAGATTGCTCAGCAGTTGTGTAAGGAGGTGGTGCCAGAGACGAGGATTGTAAAGAAGCCTTCTTTAATAAAGAGTTTCTCTATAATGTCGGTGGTTAAGGTAATTTGTGACTGAACTACCTTTTGTTTATTATTTCCATGTCATGTTCTTTATTCTCAAGCTCTTCCTGGCTGACTATTTAAAAAATAACGTTAATTTCTTATGCATTAGTATTCATAACCGTGAGTATGACATATTTGTATTTTTTTTTCTAAATTTATTTGTAAGGAATTTAAATTCAAACATGTTTGTGAGCTTTAATTTAGAATGTGTCAATTTTCTTGAAGTGTTTAGCGAGGATTCATGATACTAGGGTTGATTTATTATTGTGCCCAACTTTTTTTAACATGTACAATAAACTTGGCAAATTTTTTTGAATGTGATATGTGCTATAAACTTGGCAAATTCTTTTGAATCTTAGATGCTGTGCATTTTTTTCTTTTGGTTCACCCTTTTTGATATATGTGAAGTTTGGAAAATGGTCAAAAAGATTGGTTTATTGTAGCGAGTTTAAGTTTCGATTGGTTCATTATGGAGAAAAAGAAGATAAGTTTGGTTTAAGACAAACAACATGAAAGTTTAGAATTTGGATTAGTTTTCTTTTGGGAGAGAAAATGATGAGGACATCAGTAGGAGATTTCGGAATGTCTACCGTTGGAAGCATCGTAGATCGACGACTACGATGAGGAGTTTATATATTTGATATATTTTATATATTAGTTCAGATTTTCTTTATTTATGTTTGTACCCTTGCTTGTGTGTTGACTTGAGTTGTAGCCCCATGGGCATGTTAGTCTTTTTCTTTTCTTTTTCTATGAGGCCTATATATTAGGTCCTTGGTCTTGGACGATGATGATGAATGAAATTTCAGCTTTTCTTGTTTGATCTCTTTGTGAGTTCTTGAGAGAAGAAATCCTAGGAGAGGGCCTTGCAACACCCGTTAGTCGCCGGTGGATTCTGGGACTCGCGGTCCGTCGTCATTCTTCCCCTTCACACCCAGCCAACCCACTCCCCTTCCCCCCACCGCCGGCCAACCCAACACATCTCCCCACCCTTCGGCCCCCCTTGCAAAATTTCCTCTAAACCGCCGGCCAACCCTCCTCCTACTCCACGCCGCCAACCATTCTCCCCCACAAACCCTTGCCGCCGACCTTACTAACCCAAGCCCCACCGCCGGCCACCTCTTCCTTGCCCCTTGATGATGATTTCAATCATCATTAATACCTTCCTAAACTAACAAAATTAATTTGAGGTAAAGATTCAATTTGAATTTCAAATACTTTCCAAATTAAGAAGGCTAAATTAGGAAAGTTCCTAGATTTGATTCAATTTAATTTTAAATTAAATTGGATTTAATTCCTTATCCCTAATTTAGAATAGTAAATTAGGAAGCTCATAAATCCCTCCCCAATCTTCTCCTCTCTACATGCCGCCGCCCCCTTCATTGGCCACATCCCCCCCCCCCCTCTCTTGCCTATTGATCCATTAACCCTTATTAGAATTTGAAATTGAATTTCAAATTCTCTTCCCTCCCCATTTAATTAAATCGGAAATTAAATTCGGATTTAATGGCCTTTCCATAACCCAAACCCTAGACCCAACATAACCCTAATTCCCTCTACCCTTGGTCGGCCCCCTCCCTTGTCCACCCTCTTGGAATTCCCCAAATCTCATGAGCTCTCTTGCAAGAAAAGAAGTCAAGCATCTCTCTTCCAACGTCCCACTACTGCATGGCCGATCCCGACGTTGATCACGGGTTCGTATATGATAATTAAGGAAGGACAGACATTCTTCGATCTCCATTCTTCGATTTGAACTTGGAGGTTGACAAAACCATCGAATGATACATCGAACGCATTATATTTACATTAGTCCCTTCCATCGAGTAGCATCTTCCCTTCGGATGTTGGCGGATCACTGGTCGTCTACACACAAACCCTCTGGCTCACTTTCGTTGGATCTCTACCCTCGACTTTGATGTGGACATTGATCGGAGGTTCAAGCATGTGTATCGCCAGAGACAGCGTAGATCGACGGCCACGATTCAGAGTTTATATTTCTAGATATTTAAGCATTTTTTCTTTTATTTCTTGGAGTTTCCTATTGTACCCTTAGTATGAGCCGAGTCATGATTGTAGCCCCGAGGGCAATTTAGTCTTTGTATTTTATTTTTCTTTTGTGTTGGGACCTATATATAGGTCATTTCTAGTTGTATTAGGACTAATGAATATTTGACATCCTCCTAATTGGAAATTGCTTTATTCTCACTAATCTCCCTCCTCTCCTTTCTATATGTCGCCGGCCTCATCAAGGGGGGAAATCCATTTAATGCTAGTTTAATGCCATCAATACCTTGATCCAAAATTCAAATTTCAAAATAACTTCCCTTAATTTCATTCATAATCTGAAATCAATTTCAGATTATGAAATAAAACTTCCTCCCCCTTCTAGAACCCGCCGGCCCCCTCTCATGGGTTCTCCCCCATTAACTCCCCAATTAAGGCCTTAATTCCAATTGATTTGAAATTCAAATTTCAAGTCAATTCCCTCCTAAATTACTCAAAACTGAAACTAAATTTCAGATTTGATTAATGTCTCCCATAATTTCCTAAACCTATTTTCTCCAAACCCTACCTCCCTTCTTCCTCTTGCTCCCGCCGCCCCATCTGACTTCTCGTGTGAATTGAGAAGCCAAGGAAAGGAGACGACGACGCCTCCCCTCTCCACTTCAATTATGCATGGCGGATCCCGAGCTTGATAGCGGATTCGTGTACGACATCTACGACGACGTCCACATCACCCGTTCGGAGTTCTTTGACGTCGGATTTGGATTCGACGACACTATTGAAGACTATATGAATTGCATCCTTCCTACTCTTGTGGACGTCATAAAGGATCAATATCAAGACTACGACAGGATCATCCACGGTCATCCATCCCCGCCATCTCCGCCACCGTCAACCTTTCCGTGGATCAAGCCCATTGGTGTTGCTACCGTCTTCGTGGCATCCTTGAGTTTGCTAAAGACCTTCTCCCGCTAAGCCCTACTTGAGTGTGAGTGAGCAAGGTAACTCGTGGTGAACTTTCTAGACATTAGCCGTGGGATTATATTATTTTCCGCATTTGCTTTATTGTGATACTTTTGGAGATCTATCATTAATTGTGTCTAAACAACTAGTTTGTAATTGCTTATCATAACATTTTGTTAACGAAAATTTCTTGAATCTTAATCTACGAAAGTTTAATCTTACATTGGTGAACTTTGTGATTCTTAATGAATTTCATGTGCAATTCTTGAACGTATCACATCAGACTTCCTCTCATTCGTGGTGGCATCTTCCAGATTGTGGCGACTCTTCTTTCGCTAATACTTAAAGAGTGTGAGCGAGGGAAACTCGAGGTGATTTTTCTCTTTGTAACGTGGTGGATTGTTAGTTTCTTGCACTATTGTTTTCATTATATAATGGATATTATTTTGAGATATTGTTCTTCTATTGTGTGGTTACTTGCCATATCAATTTAAACAATTTTAAATTCGTAAAATCTTTTCAAAAGTGAAACATTAGTTGAATTAGTTGAAGTTACGACGCCTAATTCAATCATTATAAATTTCTACGACAATTCCTATTTGGTTTCACATCAGAAAAGGCATATCATAGAGAGTGAAGAGTAGAAGAAATGAGATAAAGAAAGAGAGACAACAAACACAACATTATAGTCTGGCATGATGACCTCTGTCCACTATATAGGAGGGGAGAGATTTCACTACTCGAAGGGAAGAATTACAATCCTAATTTTTTTACTTAATCACTAGAACTATAATTTAAGAGACTTTATGGGCTTGAGTTCATCTTTATAGTGTCTCATCCTTGAGGAACTAAACGTGTGTTTTCTGATGTTGTTTTCTTGTTTGTTTCATCGTGCGGTTTACTCTTCCGGTTTACTCTTCCTCATCCCCAACACTTAGTAATTGAGTACTTTAATGATGAGACATGAATGCCTTTTTTCATCCTGAATGGCAAATTCACTAGTCACCCAGGTGAAGGGAGTGATGTTAGTACCTTAAGGACTCCTTTCCCTCCTATTAGACATTATTGAGAGTTAAATCCAATCTAGGGACCGCTTGGAAGCAAAAACTTCAATGACAAACTGCGGGAAAATCTCATTAGAGGAAGAAATATTATTGGAATGCATATAATTAAACCACCTACGCATGACATCCTTGAGTGTTGTATCCAACACCTTAGGTTCACATCATCTTCAAAACTATCAATATGATTTACAAGTTTGTGTAACCCCTTAGCACAAGTATTTTAAATTTTGTTAATAGGAGCTTCTCTAAGTTCATTATGAAGTGGGTGGAGCTAAGGCAAATGGATGGTGAAATGAAGGCTTCTTTAAAGGATGACTGCCTTGACTATCGATAGTTGGAGAGGCCAATACTATTGTTACCAAAGGTGCTATGGGAGTTGTCGGCATCGTCAAGGTTGATGGAATAGACATTAAAGTATTACATTGAGGCAAGGTGGACATAGTTGTAGACTTAACCACTGTGACATAAAAAAAAATAAAAAACCACTGTGATATGAGTTATGGTGGTAGAATAGAACACTTACTCTAGCAGAAGATCCATCTTCCTAGAAAGCTACAGGAATTATGACATCCCAAAATATCTCTGCACATTGGGATGATCCCACTCCAACATTGCCAGCATCAGCATGAGATATTGACGATTTTTTTTTCCTTTTTTTTTTTTTTTTTTTTTTTTTTTTTGAGATATTGACGAATAATGTTAGTGATAGGTTCCCACCATAGGTCAGGTTCTTTTAGCCAATCCAAACAATCTCAATGAGAGAACTAGAAAAATATGAATTATAGAAAAAAGTTGGAAAATGACAAGCTAGAAAGCATATGAGTTTCAATTTGCCCGCCAGAGTGAACATGAAGAGAGGCTTGATTTAAGACAAAAGATAGAAAGTTTGAGCGTTCACGTACCGCTAGAAAAAAAAAAAAAAAAGAGGCTCAATTTAAGACAAGCAATAAGAACATTGAGCATTTAGGCTAGTTTATTTATTGGAGAGGAAAGCCTTCCTGAAAAAGTGAAGAGTGTAAGAAATGAGAGACGTAAAATGTTTAAGTGGTTTACTACAATAGCCTACATTCATCATATGAGGGGGGAGATTTCCCTACTCAAAGTGAAGAATTATTTGTGACTGCAATCATTGTTTATGGGCTTGAGTTTGTCTTTACAGGGTCCCCATCCTTGAGAATGCCTAGGAGATTATTTATAGGCATTTACTAGGTTTAGGTTGTTTTAGAGTGGATTACGATGTGGAAGCCACAGGCAACCAAATCAGGCATTAGCAGACATAGTGGTTAATGTAAAGGGCTAGAACGGATTAGGTGACAGACATTATATGGTTGGATGATTCGCAGTCAATTATTATTCTGGAAAGTGACTGAGATTTGTGGAAGAGGGATATTATGTTCATACATGAAGTTTTCGTGGCATAGCCATTACTTCGTACAACAAGTGACCATTTTGTGACTCTTGAATGGTTAGAGAGGGCGAGAAAGGACGGAGAAGGCGCCCAAACTTAAGGTGTAATCTTATGAATTCTGAAGAACAAATTTTGTTGAGGATGAAATATTTCAAAGAGTCTAGCTGTGGTTTGATTGTGTCGATAGCTATGTTGCACAGATACGGATATGGCGACACAAATACGACACGATACGGATACGGGACACATCAATTCTTAAAAATACAATATACGGGTACGGCGCGGACACGGCATTATAATTTATAAATCATACATAAAAATTAAGAAAACAACCAAAGCATAATATTTGAAATAAAAAAAAATGACAACAACATCATTTGTAGTCTTATAGCTTAAAATATCAAAATATACATATTAAATGTCTAGTACAACAAAAAAAGCATAAACTTAAAATTGTCTAGCACATGAAGTTTCAACTATTCAATATAAGGCATGATATGATTAGCTTCTTCAGCGGTTTGTCTTTGAACTTCTATATCATCTTCAATAAATATCATAGCTTCTAATTCAGGCTTATCAAGTGAAAGATTAGTAATTTCTAATATTCCCATATCATCAAGAGACTCAAATCCATCTCGGAAATGAGAGAACCTTGCTCGCAGCCGCAGAAGTAAATACGACACATTTTTTTTATTTCTTTTTGTTTTTCAACAGACACGCGTATCGGATACGCGTGTCCTTTTGAAATTAAATAGTATTTTAATTGGATATTGTTTTGGTGTATCCGACACGTATTGGTGGCGTATCGGAGGCGTATCCGTGTATCGGTGTATCAGATACAACACGCCTTCATAATAGGTGTATTAGTGCAACATAATTCGATAGCTCTTGATCAATCCAATTGGCACGAAACGGGATGCAAATTTGATGATAATCTTTGAACTATTCGATAATTCTTCTTAAATCAAACCAACGATGACCCCAAGAAGTTGGAGAGAGTTCAAGGATTGTTTGATGGAACATTTTCGAACTGGCGGGGGAGGAGACTTCTACGAGCAATTCTTCGCCTTGACACAGGATGGTTCAATGATGGAGTACCAGGGGAGATCGAGTACCTTGCTAGTTGATTGGACTTCCTTCTTGAGACAGTGCTAGAGAGAAATTTCATGAAGGGACTGACACTAGAGATCTGGGCAACTGTTAAAGTAATGAGGGCCTCATGACTTGGGAGAGTTTATGGAGCTAGCTCAATTAGTGAAGGATCAGAGGCACCTGTAGTTAGAGATGGGAAGTAGTAGTTCAGGAGGTCCGAACTAGAGGACCACCACCTTTCTAGCGCTCAAGGAGCCGATACCAAGTACTTTTTGAGAGACTTCGAAGGAGAAGACTGTAGGAGTAAGACATGGGGACTACTTCAAGAAGCTCATATAAACGGAATTACAAGAGAAAATGGCGAAGGGGCTCGGTTATAGATGTGACGAGAGGTATGGGGGCACTGGTGTAAGGACCGAACTCTTCAGGTTCTAACCGTTTGTGATGAAGAGGGAATGGAGGAGAGTGTCGTCTTTCCACCTTGCGAACAAGGTGGGTCTTTGGGAGGGGAGTATTTTTAGACGAATCCATTGAACCGGTCCAGCTGGTCCACATGGGACCAGCTTTGGAGGAAGAGGCGGAAGAGTCCGCCTCTCATGTACGAGCCACAAGGGTTAGGGAGTTGTTTTGGAAGGATTTTTGAGGGATTTGGGAGGGAAATTTGAATGTAGGGACTGTTTAGAGATTTTCTTTTGAATTGTATGCATTAAATAGTTTGTTTATCTAGGGTTAGGGCATCTTGAATTTGGCTGAAATTTGAGACTCTTAGGTTTAAGTTTCCTTGGGGCGCTAGCGGTGTCTAGAGAATCGGAAGAGATCGATCCTCTTCTCGAATTGAGGATCACTTGTATCTTGTTTGTTTTTGTTCCGTTAGTTGATTTTTCTCAATTAAGTGTGTTTTTTTTTTCTTTGATTTTTTCTCTACTTGTTGAGTAATCTCGCTGATTTTGTCAAGATTGTTATGGTTCATTTGAGATCTTCAAGTGTTTCATAACACCTTGCATATGTGATGTGTGCGAGTTTTCCTTACTTGATCTAAATGTCCTCCCAAAAAAAAGTGTATTATTTAAAATTCAAGATGAATAATCTCCTTTTTTTATGTTCAAGTGAATTATCTTTCTTAATTGATGTTGAATTTGCTTGAATCAAGCTTCACTATCCCGTTTCGTCAGCCGATTAAAATTTGAGTATTTGCAGATTACAAATAATAAGGAACTCAGATTTATGCAGATAAACTAATTTCTGAGCAAATCATTTTGAATTTAATAAAAACTACAAAAATATTGATTGCAAATTCTGTGTTCATCAAGATTTAGATAACTCTTTCTTTCAAACATCTTTGTGCTAATCTTTGTATGTTTGTTTGCTTGATTTTTTTTCTTTTCTTCAGTGGGTGGCATCATTTTTCTCTTGGAGGAAGAAATCACCAAGGATCAAGTATGAACATTTGCTGTTTGTTTTTTTTCTCTCTGTCTTGTAGCGTATTATCACAGTTAACTTAAGCCTGCAAGCTATTATAATATCAGGTACCCCATCGGTTTATCAGATCAGAAGACCGGCTTATTGATTCTTCTAGAAAAGTCCAAGCGCAAGAGGCTGAAGAGGTGTCTCACCAGACTACCGAGTTGATTATAATCATCACCTTCCTCCATGGGTACTGTATTTTGCTTCATGAAGATCATTGAATTATAACTACATATTAATTTCTTTTATTTATAAACCAGAAATAGCTTAATGTAAGAGGCTATTTTGTACATTTTATTCTATTCTATTTTATTTTTTGTTTGTTAAGAATTAAGGAAACTGTACCTTAGCACCAGCTGAGTTCAAGAGAAAATTTGTGCTTGGAACGCTAGCAGAGTTTGTTTGATTGATTGTATTGATGTTTGTAATTGCTTGACTTCGGTGTTGTTTGAGATGACTTTCTTATTGCTTTTTAAAATAGCTTTATAGTATAAAATTTTTAATTTTGTATTAAAAAATTGCTTTAAGAAATAGTAAGAAAGTCATCGCAAACAAGTCTTGATTTTAGATTGTTCTTGTTGTATTACTCATTGTTGTCATACAATGAAAATTTTAAAAATTATTGTAAATATTTTGAGATTGAAGGTTTGTTTGGGATGATTGTTGTGTTTAATAAAATTAGTTATAAAATTATTATAGGGAAAAAACTTAGGCTTTGTTTGGGGTGATTTAAAGGACTTTTTTTACTGCAAAATTAAGCAGTAAGAAAATCGTCTCATACTAAATATTAATTATTATGGTTAACAAAAATTATTTTTTATTATAGAAATAAAAATAAAATTATAATTATTGTCTGAAAATTAAATCAACAAAAAAATATCTCAAATTGACCCAAAATTTCTCATATATGGAATTTGTGCTTTGATTTCACTGTTTTTTAACCTTTAGTACCGTAAGAGGAAACTGAAGGTTGAAGTTTTGTTGGTTGTAATTAGAATTTAACAACGCAAATTTGAATTGATATTTTAAGAATTGAATCGAATAAATTAAATAAGATCATTTTAAATCGATTTTTTATTCATATCCCTAGTTGTAAGTGGTTGATTGAAACCTAGGTCATGCTTAGATTTTTTTTTTTCCTGGTTTTGCAGAGACTGTAAACAGATAAAGAATTTGTTCTTCAGTGTTAATCTGATCGCTTTTACTTAAAAAAACATTTAAAAAAAATGATGATTTGATTTCGCTTTATGTGTGAATCATATAATTTTATAGGTTTTTGGGCAAATGATTCCACATTTAATATTGATATATAAAGGCAAATAATTCCACAATTAATATTGATATATAAACAATTCAGTATTGGATCCAACAAATTTAAGCAACTAAATGGGCTCTTAGTTAAATTGATTGTAACATCCTCTTAGAAAGGAGAAATTATTCTGTCCGGATGTTGAACACAGCTCTACATCTGGAGAACAATCAAAATGAAGCACGTCAACAATACCGTGCGCGGTACCGAGTGGTATCAAACAGTACGGAGCCACGGTACCGACATGGTTCATTCTGATTAGTCTTCAGACAGCGTTCGGCGTCCTCACAGAATAATTTCCTTAGAAAGATCTTCTTGTTCCTGACTGATCAGCTTAACGCATTTTTGCAGCATAATATCTAATTCTTCTAACAAAATTATAAAATAACCAAAGATCATATGCTAACACAGCGTACTGCTGGAGTTTCATTGTCATAAAAAGAAAAAAAAAACTACGAAGCCGTTTGATTGGATATATTTAAAGTACATATATATTTTAGAAGTATAACATTATGTAGTGGAATAAAAATCAAATATTACTATTTTTTTAGTATTTGTCGAGCTCTTTTTTTTTCCTTCCTTTTCTCTTTAGGTTGAGAGGGTCACTCACAGGTCGGAGAGAGAATAATGGTGGCAAAGTCGGTGACTAAGACGGCAACAACGAGTTCAATGCTACAAGAAGGGTAGGAGGGATTATAGTCACGATGGAGGCGAGGCTACAGATGATGACGAGTCCCGTGGCGGTGCAAATAATACTGCCGTGGTCGGTGGTATTGTGGACGACGATTATGTAAGCTTAAGGTTGTGAATAAGGGTGTCAATATGTCATGACCCAAAAAATTTTAATTTTTGGTTCGGGTCAACCTGTTTTGAAAACAGGTCGGGCTTGGGTTTCAAATTCTAACCCGACTGAAAATTTAGGTCGGGTTCAAGTTAGCCTGAAAACCTAAATTCAACTCGACCGACCCGAGTCACGTTGACCCAACGCAACCCCATTATTCGCACCCCGCGTTAGTGGCCTAGCGCCGCCCCTGCACCCACGCTTGCACTCTTGCTAGTACTCGCACCCGCACAGCCACATCCTCACTCGCGCTCACACCCAAGCTCGTGTCAATCACACGTGCTTACAACTCGCGAGCCTCGACCCCTTGCCGGCTCACCCTTGCACACTCTCCCCTGCCTTTGCGGGCCCTGCGCTAGCCCGCTCGCGCCTTGTGGCCTTACAGTTAGTGGGTCGGGTCAAGTTGGGTTAACCCGAGTTAGAGCATGGTCAAGTTCACATATCTGACCCATTTTGTAATTCGGATTGGCTTCACATCAACTAAATTGGACCCAGGTCAATTTCGAGTTCAACACGAACCCAACCAAATACTCATTTTGACACCCCTACTCATAGCTTCATCAATCCAGAAATCAATGATCATCATTTCATTTGAATCTCATTAGCATGTTGCATTGTCATTTGGCTTCACCACATCATTTACAACAAAAGAACTGTCCTCTGCAAAGGGAACCATTATTTCCTCGCAGTTCTTCACCTGGATTTCTTCATCAACCTTCCCTTGAGCAGCAAACACAATTTGCCAGTACATCATATGATTCAATGTCAGGTTTAAAACCCTCTTCTTTCATTCTTTCTATCCACTCCACTGCTGCCTTTTCGTTCCTCGACAAGCAATATCCACGCAGAACCATATTGAAAGTCTGAGTATCAGCTTTCAGTCCCTCTTCATGAATCTCCACCAACAATTTTTTAACCAAATCCATTCTATTAGTTAAGCACAATCCATTAATTAATCCATTATAGATATCAATCCCTGGCAAAAATGCCTTCCTCAAGATCAGATCTTTCAGCTCAAATGCTTCATTCAATTTTCCAATCGCACACAGTCGTTTTACAAGATTACCATACAGACTCGGCTTCGGATGATGCCCTCTTCGAACCATCTTAACAAAAATTTTGGATGCTTTCAAACAACAGCCGTAGTTACAGAGAGATTCAACAAGTTGACTGTAAACAAACTTCCTATCAATCCAACCCACCAACCTCATGTAGTTGAAAAGATGATTGCCATAATCAGGTCTTCCTTGTTTGCACAGCTCCTTGATGAGCAAATTCATAGTATAGCTATTTGGCTTTATCTCATCATCTAGCATGTTCTTGAAAAGCTCACAAAGAGTTTTCACTTCTCCCTTCTCACAACAACCTTTGATTAGTATATTAAAACTCTCTAAATTAGGCTTATAATTTTCAGCTTTCAACTTTGTAAAAATCTCTAAAGCTTTCTCCAGTTTCCCTTTCACACACAGGTATTTCATTGCTACATTAAAGATGTCGGCGCGCAGAACATCGATTTTCCTATTAAGCATGTTGTTGAACAACTCCCATGCTAAATCTTCTTGTTTAGAACGAAAAAGCTCCTCGAGAAGAACTCTGCAAGATATGGCTGAAGGACTGAATCCATGAGAAATCATCTCATTTAACAGAGATAGGGCAACATCTGATCTCCTAGAAACAGCCCACTGATGCAACAAATGATCATAATCAGCTTGAATGACAACTAATCCTAGATCAATCTTCTTATGAAGCAAAGAGTCAGCAATGGCTGTGTGCGAGGGGTTTCGATCCTTCGCTAAGACCTGAATGATTGCTGAGTAACCAAGACTGTCATGGCTGAAACCTTCATGATTATCCAACCAACTGAAAAATTTAAAGGCCACATCAGGTTTCTTTATGCGCTTGAGGACTTGAACAGCAATAGGTGGGGTGATCTTAGATGCAGAAGCAACACAGAGCTCCTTAAGCAATGTATCCCATCTGTCTGTCTTCTGGACAATAGAAGCTATACTTCTCACTAGAACATTTGTAGGTACTAACTCATCTTCTTTTTCAATTATTTGAAGTTTAGAATAAAATCGAGCTTTCAGCAGACTATCAAAACCAAAAATACTATTTGCAGTGTTCTGAACCGCAAATCTATGGTGCATAAATCTTGCCATGTCTAAATGCTTACAAGCATTCAGAAAACTTGCTGAGGGCTGTTTCAAGAGTAGCATTCCCTTGATTTGAAATGAAAGAAAAATGGTTCTTCTCAAGCCATAAATTTGAAATGACATAGTTGGAGCTCCATTGCGCAGAAAGTTGATGCATTGGGGGGTTGTTTGGCATCCTTTTTTAGGCAGGATCTAAGCAAGAACTCGCTTTTTAGGAATTTAGATCCTAATATTTCGATAAATTCCTGTTCCATCCCGGTTCTTGGTTAAATGCAGGATTTGTTAAATCTCGCCATTCAAAGGATTGAAAGAATTTAAAGACTTACCCGTCACAAAACTTAAATCCTGAAACAAATAGCCAAAAATTTTTCTAGTATTTTGCGAGATTTAGCAGTTGTTATGCCGAATAAGTTTCTTTTTTTTTTTTAAATCCAGCCAAACGCCAAAAAACCGCTCAGTTAAAACGCCGTTTTGGGCATCTTTGCCCTAAAATCCGATAGTTCGGAGGATTTACGAGCGAAAGGGGTGAAAGATCCTTACCATCACAGCGAGCTCCCGCCGTGATTTCCGATCCTACAGGAACAACGTTGTCGAAGGCGGCGAAGCAGCTTCCTTTAGAGACTCTTTCAAAACTCTCCTTCACCCCGTAGCACGCGAAGCTCAAACAGCAATGAAGACATGGAGACGAGGAAAAGCAAACCCTAGAACAGGACAGACCTAGCGCTATTGGAAGAAAGAATGGCAGAGAAGATATCTTGCTGCGGCTTTATATGGCATGTTTGGCAACAAGTAGTTTAGGCATCTCCCACCGAAATTCTCATTTTTTTTCACCGCAAAATACAGTAAAATAAAAAAGTGCCATCATTTTGGCTCCAAATTATCGCTCATTTCTTTCGCGCCTTTTTCAGGCGAGTTCGATAGACACAGAGAAATGGCGCAAGTGAACAGTGCGACGTCAATATTGACATCGCACTATTCAACTGCGATCAAATGGCGGAAGAAATGACGTTCGGTTGCGACGTTTGAGGGCCTTCATTCGGCTGCTTGCCGAATCGGCTGGAGATGGTCTTAGTAGGAATCACTAGCAATTCAGCTCCTATTAGTTGTTAGTTTTATTTTTTTAATATCAATTAATAAGTTTTAATTTTAACTTTTATATATTTAATATGTGTGTGAATTTATTTTAATTGACCTAAATATTTAAAAACATAGAAATATAAAATACCATAAATCTGATTTTAGTAAATTATTTGAACCCTAGGAGGGGGTAAACCCCCGCACCCCCAGTGAACATAATCAGACTCCACAACAATTTTTTTGGGTGAAACCTGAATATAAATCTCAATAATGTTGATACTTGATAATATTGTTTTTGGAATTGTCATTCAATCATATAGATGGTTTTTATTCTTTTTTTTTCTTCTTCTTCCATTTGTATAGAAGTTTGAGTTCATAAGTTTGCTTGATACAAGAATTCAATAAGAGACTTTTATTAGTAAGTTAATATAATAATATTTTGCTTTGAATTTTATTTTATTTTATTTATTTATTTTTTTATATTTAATTATTCATTTAATAAATTTGTTCGCCCTCAAAAGTCGAGTTGGTTCTACCCCTATGGAGTGACCACTATCACTTGACTTCGATCATTCGATCACCATTGCTCTACTACGGCCCCCCCAACCTTCATCCCCCTAAATAGAAGTACGATCAAACAACTACATTGAATTAATGTTTTTCCTCGAGAAAAGTCATTATTTATAATATTTGACAAATATTAGTGAAATTATTTTAACTTAGTCATGATCAATAGTTTTTGTTTTCTTTTCTTGAGTTTTTCATATAAAAATTATGGCACTCATCTCTCATATATGTGTATAGTGGATATTCATACAAACGCTTTATCTTCTCTCACCGCAAATGTTCTAACACATAACTAGGGGTGTAAACGAGTCAAGTATCTACCAAATCGAGCTAAGCATGTTTAATTTTTATTGAGCTCTAGCTCAACTTGTGCTCCTTAGCTTGAGCTTAACTAGTTAAAAAATTTATAGTCTCAAGCCCATCTTGATTGCTCAAGCTTGACTTAATTTTTGAATTTTAAATTAAAATTGTTAAATTTTTAAATTTTCTAATATATATTTAAATTAAAAATATTATATATTATTAATTTAAATTAATTTTTAAATATATTTTAAATTAATCCAACAGTTTAACGAGCTTTCGAGCGAAGCAAGACTGAGCCCGAACTTGTTTAATATATGAGCTCAAGTATAAACTCGAGCTCAAATTCATGGCTCCATAAACTTGAGCCTAATTCTTGGCTATTAAAATGCTAACTTCAAGAAGAGAATCAAGAAATAATATTTTATTTCATTTATACTAAAAAAATTAATATAGTATCATTAATAAATAAACTGAGAAAAAATATAATAATATCATATAATTATTAAATATATTTAATTAATTTTTTTATACATCTTTAGTTATTATTATTATTATTATTATTAACGAAAAGCCAGAGAAGTGCTGAATGCCCTAACCTCTCCTCCTTCCGCCCAATTCAACCACTGCGTCTCCGAAATGCCCGGGGCTTTCAGAATACTTTCAACTCACAATCTATCCAAATCAAGGAAGAAGAAAAGGAGAAGAAGACCTATTTCCGCTACAAATTCCGCTTCTCCCAATACCGTAACAGTAGAAATCAAAACGAATGCATACGAGGAAGAAGAAGAGGAAGCAGATGTAGGATTTGACCTAAAAACATCATCTTGCTCCCAATCCCACATCATTCAACCTTTAGGAAACCTCCTTCTCTTCGACCCCTCAAACAATATCCGCAATCCCGGCCTCGGTAACCTCCAAATTCTCTCCGATGAGTTTCTCGTCGACATTCTCGGCCTTCTTGGCGGTCGCGACCTTGGAATCTTGTCATCAGTGAGCAAATCCCTCTACGTCTTCTCCACGCACGAGCCTCTGTGGCGGAACCTCGTCCTCGAGGAGCTTAAAGGTGAGTTTTTGTTTTATAAATCATGGAGATTCACCTACATTTCATCCGTCAATCCCTGTTTTCCCCCGTTCTCCACTGGGCCTTCGACCCTTTGCATCAGAAATTTTTACTCCGACTACCTCTTCCAGAGCTGGCTTTGCGCCAATTTGGAAATGAAGCCGGAGTGGCTCCAGAGGGATAATATAGAGAGGAGGCGGCGATTGTCCTTGGAGGAGTTTGTGAATTGCTTTGAAGAGCTCAATAAGCCAGTACTGCTTGAGGGATGCCTTGAACAGTGGCCGGCAATGGAGAAGTGGAGCAAAGACAGATTGGTTCAGATTTGTGGAGATGTTAAATTTGCAGCGGGGCCTGTTGAGATGACAATGGAGAAGTATTTTCGGTATTCAGATATTGTGAAAGAGGAGCGGCCATTGTATCTATTTGATTCTAAGTTTGCTGAGAAGATTACTGAGCTTGGTACAGATTATGATGTCCCTGTATACTTCAAGGAAGATCTGTTTTCTGTACTTGGGAAGGGTCGGCCGGATTACAGATGGATTATAATCGGGCCGGCTGGCTCAGGCTCTTCATTTCATGTGGATCCCAACTCTACTTCTGCTTGGAATGCTGTGATCAGGGGATCAAAGAAATGGGTGTTGTTTCCGCCTGAGATTGTGCCGCCAGGAGTTCATCCAAGCCCAGATGGATCTGAGGTTGCTTGCCCTGTGTCTATAATGGAGTGGTTTATGAACTTTTATGGAGCATCTAGGAATTGGAAGAAGAGGCCTATTGAGTGTGTGTGCAAAGCAGGTGAGGTTGTTTTTGTGCCCAATGGATGGTGGCATCTTGTGATCAATCTTGAGGACTCAATTGCCATCACACAAAATTATGTTAGCAGGTAGGCTTCTTTATGGTTTCTGGAGTTTATACCTATAGTTTTATTACTCTGTGTTGATTTTTGATTGAATGATTTGAACTTTTTTTTATAAAAATTACAGGAGCAAATTTTTGACGGTTGATATTGAGAGCAGTACATGCATAAAGTTAAGATATTTTATACATTTGGACTTGATTAACAATAGAGGATATATGTTGATTTCTACTTTGATTTTTGTTTGTTCTTCTTTTATATTTGGTTGTGCTGGGTGAGTTGGGGGTCGTTTGATCACCAAAAAGATGTGAGTTTGACAATTGTGATTTGTGTGTAGTGAACAAAATTGCAATAGAGGCACATTTTTTATGGTTGATATTGAAAGAAACACATGCATAAAATAAGTCAGGTTTTAGATAGTGTTATTCATTCCAACTCAATCGACAACAAAAATATATAACTTTTGGTTGTGGACATTAGATCACAGAAGGATTTTCATGCAGAATTACTCGCTATGAATTAGATGATATTTTGCAGTTACTTTATCCGGTAGGAATTGTTATATAATGATTTGCACAAAACATTTGATAGTTGTGAAGATTATAATTATGTGCTAGAAAATTTGTAACGGTGGATATTTAACATATCTTAGTTTTGTACAGATATCTAAGATGTACATAAATTAGAGTAGGAAGAGACATAAGAATTTTTTTTTTGTGAAAAATCCAAAAGAGAAGAAACAACGGGGCTTGAATCAAGTGAAATAATCTAATATATAATTAAGAATATAAGAATCTGCCCTTCCTCAAGATGGAATTGCACACTTTTGGGAACAATTGTTCGATTTCTATTGAAAGGTTATAGAAATTGGGTGTCCATAATCGGGCAATTGAAGTCCAATGATAGGGTTGGATGTTACTAGTTTGGCAGTAATAGTCAGATGATAAAAATCAAGCAATTGTGCGGTCGTTGTTGATGGTGTTCATCGATGACGATCACCAGGTAGTGCAATAGAGTTCTTGTATTCTTTTAGCTCTCAAATGTCCCTCATGTAAGAAAAAAATGTCTTATTTATAGCTTTTTAAATTACACTTTGACAAATTTAATTGTAATTCAAAAACTCAATCAAACGGTTCACTTTGATTCCCTTGATGTTTGATTGTTTATTAAGCATTGAAGTACCTTAATAACCTTAGATTTGACTGATTTTGTGCTTATTGGATTAAACTCGAAAATCCCAGTAATATGACCATAACCAAGCAAGCTTTGTAAATCGTTAGATCATTCAGTTAAAGTTCCCGAGTTTTTTATTATATTATAGTTTTTCAATTTTAGCTTATTTGGAGTGGTATCAGATCACTTGAGGTATTGATATGTTCGGCCCATCCAGACGTTCAATTGGAATAGAAGTTTGCTAAAATTGGAGTTTGTATGGTCTTAATTTAATTTCAGAAAATTTCAATACAAAATAATGCATAAAGATTCATGCCAATCAAGTGAAATTTTTGAAGATATATCAATGATAAAGTTGTTCACATTCAGTTTACATATTGCTCGATATGCCTTTTTGGACTTGAATTGAGCATCGGCATCACCTGCTACCATGACATCCATCAACTTAATGGGTGAGGTTCCCACAAAGGTAAACTCAAAAGAGTGGGTTGGGGATATAGAAGAGGATTGTGGGTCCCTTAAAGAGGGGTGGAGCCCTAACAAAATAATGGTGGTTGTGATTGTGGTGGTGGTGGTGGTGATGGTGGAGTTGAGATTGAAGTTGGAGAAAAGTCTCACAGCGATTCTTACAATATTCTACTTTCCATTGTGTAATCTTGTTTCAGCTTTCTTAAAATCAGTTCTGGTTATGCATTGTATTTATCAAGTTTTTTTTTTCTTCATAGTTTGCAGCCTAATGCTGAGGCTTTGTTTGAGACGGCTTTTTTAATGCTTCTTAAAGCAGCTTTTTAGAACAAAAATTTTAATTTCGGTATTAAAAAGCTGTTTTAAAAAGCATTAGAAAAGTCGTCCCAAACGAAGCCTGAGTTTTTTAAAATGTATAATCTGAAAGAACTCTCTTGAATGAAAATTTGCAGGAGGAATCTCTTAAACGTGCTTGATTTTCTGAAGAGGCCCAATGCAAATGAGCTCGTTTCCGGAACCAAAGATAGAGTAAATTTACATGACAAGTTCAGAGCTGCAATTGAAGCTGCTTTACCTGGGACAATTGATCAGCTTGCTGCAAAAGCCAAGGAGAAGATGGCTCAGAATAAGCAGCTAAACTTCTGGGAATCTGTCGCTGATGCAAATACCGGAGGATTCAAGTTCTCTTTCTAAGCTGATTGCATCCAAATTTTAGAGGAGTATCTTTCTTTATTTAAATTTTTGTTCAGAATCTACTGATTCTAACTATAAGGCGCAGAATATTAAGATGCATATGAGAATGTAGAATAGTCCTTTGTTAGAATTAAAATAAATGCCAAGTTCTTTATATGTTTGATGTCAAACAAAAATAAGGAGCATTCATTTTTATTCAAAAAATTTCAGATCTCAAAGCTTTTTTTTTTTTTTCCTCTCTTTTTTAGTATACAAATTAGCGGTGTGATACTAATGTTTTTTCTCATTTTAAGCGTGTGAATTATAGAGGAATTAAACTAATGTGTCATACTTTAAATCTATGGGAGCGAGTTATATAGCATAGGTTTTAGCGTGATACTAATGTTTCTCAAAATTAATTTGGATTCATGCCGGGTAGTTCTACTATGGAAGAAATACATTTATTGGGAGGTTTGATGGAGAAATATAGAGAGAATAAGGAGGATCTACATATGATATTTATTGATTTAGAGAAAGCATATGATAAAGTTCCAAGAGAAGTGCTATGGGGAGTTCTTGAAAAGAAAGGAGTTAATAAAGCTTATATTCAAATCATTAAAGATATGTATGCAAGAGCTATTATTTGTGTTCAAACACAAGGTGATTTGACCAAGTATTTTCCTATTTTGGTTAGATTACATCAAGGATCAACCTTAAGACCTTATCTTTTTGCTTAAGTCATGATGTTTTCACTAGACATTTTCAAGAGGATGTACCATGGTGTATGCTTTATGTTGATGATATTCTTCTTGTTGATAAAGACTAGAGAGGGAGTTGAACGTAATCTTGAATTATACAGGTCAACTTTAGAGTTTAAAGATTTTTTCTTGAGTAGATCTAAAACTGAATATATGGAGTGTAATTTTATTAGTAATAGACCTAGTGAGGGGATTGTGACTTTGAGTAATCAAGTCATTAATAAGAGTACACGTTTTAGATATCTTGGATCTATTGTTCAGAGTGATGGTGAAATAGATGGGTGATATTATCAGCAGAATTCAAATTGGATGGTTGAAGTGGAGGAATGCATCAGGCTTGCTTTGTGATAGAAAAGTCCACCTCAAACTTAAGGGAAAATTCTATAAGATGGTGGTGAGACCCGCAATGCTTTATGGTGCCGAATGTTGGCCTTTAAAAGAGAAGCGTAATACTAAGTGTTGCAGAGATGAAGATGCTCAGGTGGATGAGTGGCTTTACTCTTAGAGATAGGATACGAAATGAGCATATATGTGAAAAGGTTGGAGTGGCTCTAATGGAAGATAAGATTAGAGAGAGTCGCCTTAGATGGTTTGGTCACATAAAACGACAACCTTCCGATAACCCGTTTAGGAAAGTAGAAGTATTAGATTTGACTTATGTTAAGAAAGGTAGAGATAGACCTAAAAAGACTTGGTTCAAAAATATTAGAAATGATCTTTCTTTATTAGATTTAAACGAGAATTTGAATTTTAACATGACACAATGGAGAAAAAGGATTCTTCTAGCCGACCCCATATAGTAGGACAAAGGCTTAATGTTATTGTTGATGTTGTTGTTGTAAGTAGGCAAATTATAAACTTTTGGAATTGACTTCTAATTCATTTGAACTTTGTATATAAAGACAAATTGAGTAATACTAAGAACATATTGATCGAGTTTAGATGGGCTTAAATCAAACATTCATAAATATAGCTAAAAATTTTATGAGGCTATTTGAGGGTCAAATGTTATTTAATTTTTTGTGTTTATTGTCAAAACGAGCTTAGTTTTAAAATTTCATGCTATACTCAGATCATAAATAAACTTTCCTCTCTCTACTATCATTAATATTTTAGTTCACATTAACACGAATAGTGATCGTTATCATTATTTTAATTTTGTTAATTTATGACTATCCTTTCATTAATATATCATGTTCAACTTACAACCTCTGTCTCCCACCCTCCTAAATAAATTAGGTCAATAACAAACCAATGCTTAATGATCCTCATGTTTCATTTTCTATTACAAATTAGAAAAGCGTCAAGTAAGCACTTATCTCTTGATGTATCCTAAGTTGTATGATTACTATTTCATTTTTGACTGCTTCTTATTGCTTTCTAAAACAGTTTTATAGCAAAAACAATTTAATTTTAAAAAAATTGTATTAAAAAACAGTTTTATAGTACAAAAATTTTAATTTCAAGAAATTTGTACTAAAATTTACTTTAGAAAGTTGTAAAAAACTGTCTCAAATGAGAACTTTTATTACATCCGGTGCAAGGACGTAGAGGAACGTCCGGTCGGAGCGAAATTTCCGCCCAAAAACTCGGTATTTGCTCGGTACAACTAGGTATTATTTGATAATAACGATGAATACCGCTCTTTGAAGACCAATACCGAGTTATACCGAGCTATATCGAGAAATACCGAGTTGTACCGAGTTTTTTCTAGGAAAAACTCGGTACAACTTTTGTATAACTCGGTATTGCTCAAGATAGCTCGAAATAACTCGGTATTGGGTCTTCACATGATGTTATTCCTCGTTATTATTTGATATTGCTCGGTATTTGTTCGGTACAACTCGGTATTTGGCGGGAATTTGCCTCCGACCGGACATTCCTCTACGTCCGGTCGGAGGACGTAATAATTGTTCCTCAAATGAAACTAAATTATGTGACTAATATTAATTCACATATAATTTAGGTTTCGTTTGGGATGATTTTTTTGCTATTTTTAAACTAATTTTTTAGTACAAAAATTTTAATTTTTATACTAGAAAATTATTTTCAGAAGCACTAAGAAAGCCCTCTCAAACAAAACCTTAATTAATACTATTACTTGGCATGAATAATTTTCATTAAGCAATGAAATTAATTTGATGAGTTTCATAATGAAATGCATCCTTGTAATTCAAAAAGGAGTGACTTAAACAACCAAATGTCATATTCTTTAGACAAATTTGTTGAAGATTGGGGGTCTTAGGGTCTCTTTTAAACCTTTGGCTTCTCCTCGTTGGATTCACATGTGTTGGCTTATTTTTAGCCGTTCAATTAAATTGGGGAGTTGGGGTTAAATTCATCAAAAATAAAATGGTTTTGGATATGTATAATGAAATAATCTGAACCGTCTAAAATAAGATATGGTGATTGGAATGAATGAACCGTACAATTTACAATTGTCATGATTTGTGTCGATAATTCATATCTTTGGATCTAAGATTGCTATAATGTTCAATAGCTATGGGGCCACTGCCACTCTGCACTCTGTAACCGATGTGTCGTTATGAGGAGAAATTATTATGTGCAGAGTTTGGACGTGCCCGAAGGTCAATTCAGATGCACCACGTCATCCAATGCACTATGTATTAGGTGATGTGGCGCGTCCGTACACCGCACGTTATAATTTTTCCATTATGATAGGGGGGGGGGGGGGGTGGGGGGGGGGGGGTGTTCATTGAATATGTCAGAACTCATAACCCTTCATATAATTAGGCATTACCCATAGTCTAATATAATATTTTGGAAGGAGAAAATTTGATTGCCTGTAGTCAAATGAACCAAAATTAAGTATAATAGTATAGTTGAAAATGTTATGATACTATTTAATAGATTAAGGTTTCATAAGGGTTGTTTTTTTACTAATTTATAAAATAGCTTTTAGTAAAAAAAAATTTAAACTAAATAAATTTTGTACTAAAAATTTGTTTTAGAAAGTAGTAAGAAATGCATCCCAAACGAAGCCTAAATAATTTCTGAATCTTGATTGCTTTTAATCATGAGTGCTTTGACAAAATGAATATAGTGTAAAGTCCTAAGATCAAATTTGGAAGAAGTGTATATTTATCATTTCAAAAAAATATAATAGAGTTTCTATAAATTATCAATATAAATAATAACAAGCGAAAGAAACTAACAATTATATACTTCAAAATATTGCACTATATTCATTCTCCCAAAATTAATATACAATAGTAAGGCTCATGACTACAAAAGACTAAAAAAAAATACATATAAAATCTAAAGAAGAACCTAATAATCTTTATTAGTATCACTGCTTATGGTCCTAACCCTTTCATTTGCCTGAAATCATTTAAACTACATACAATGAGCTAAACAGTCCAACAAGTAATAAAAACTCTATCACTGCTTTCAATGTAAAGCAAAAGAATCAATAATTATGTTTCAGTTCCAGTCAATATCAATTATCAGTTAATATGAGCAATAGAAAATCTAAAAATATAATATTAAAATCAATATGATCAGTGAAGTAAAAAATATATATTAAACTATAAGAAAAAATGTTAAAGAGTATTATTACCCAATGAATCATCTCAGTATGCTATGTTATATTGTATCAATATTAATATTTGTATGATTCAATTATAACATCAATCAATTCAATATATTATAATGTAAATGTAATCATGAATGCAACATCTTCAATTTGATATTTGATTATTGCCCAATTGGGTATCAATCTTAATCTAGGCCCAACTGTCAATTAATTGGTATCGATCAATCTCAATTGACGCCCAATTGGGTATTAGTTTTAATTAGGCCCAACTGTCAACCAATTGGTATCAGTCTTTATCTTTCATGTTAACGAATATCCTTCCATCTAGTCTCTTATACATGCAAATGCTAAATTTTGTCAATGCTATGTATTAAATATAGTAATTCATAAATTGTAGAAAAAACTATCCAATTTATCAATTATGCATTTATCCAACACACACACATCTCCAAAAAATTTACTTGGTTAACATGAATCTCGATATAATATTCAAATAAAATATTTCTATAATTAAACGTAAGATCTCCCAAACTCTAATTTTAATAAACTTAAAGTAGAATTGAATGTCTCGATGAGACAAACACTCAACATTGCAAATGGTCTGACCCGACTCTAAATGAGATTAAATCAAGCATTGAAATATAATTGAAAATTAGCTTAATTGAAGGACTAAACAATCTTCAAATACTAATATGCTTATAGTAAATTGAGCGACTCAATAAGAAAAATCTAATGATCCCAAAATCATTTGATTCTAAAATCATTATGACACTTAAATTATGGATAAACGATTTATGATCAAATGAATCAATATAGAGAACTTAATGGGTCATTTTAAAATTTTGGCCTAATATACTAAAATACCGTTATAAAAGGGTATAAATAGGGCTCCATTTTCTATATGAAGGAGATTTGAGACTTTGATATTTTGTTGTGTATATTCAACTTTTGTAATCACAATAAAGAGAATTAGATAATTATTCTCAATTATGCAATCCTAAATTTTTCAATTGTGAAGATGAGTGAATTTTGTTCATATAATTATACTGTGAATTTTTTCTAGTTTTTCAAAATTTTAAAAAAAAAATCTTGTACATAACAATCCTAGCCTATATGTACATGCTAAATTTTTGCACAAAGTTAAGATATTAAGCACATGCTCTACTGCCACAAATTTTTTAACACGCAATTATTTAGTTCCATTTATGGAAAACATTCTTAACATATTTTAAATATTTGTACAATCACTAATAATCAATTCCTCAATTAAAAAAATGCAATCTAGATAGTGAAGGACACTCAAATATCATTTCGGAGGATCGTATGAATAGGATAAAAAAGCTTTAAGTTCAAATAACTTGGCCCTTATAAGAGGTTGGACATCAAAGAGCATCACTATAGTATAATAGAGTTCTATCATTTTAAAATCAATAATATTTGGGATTTATCCATTTACTGCCCCTGAGGAAGTTCCTCCTCCTGTTACAACTCCCCTTACACTGTAGCTTTATCAGGTTTACTTAGACACTATTAGTTCAATCCATCTTTCTCCTGTTGTATGGTCAACTTATAACCCTACACCAATCATAGAGGGTTTAAATCAACATCACCTTATTGACTCCATTTGTTACATTAGAAAAAATGAGCTCTGATACCTTGTTCAAAAGGAATTCCTTTTGAGTAAAAAGGAACAAACTTTTCTTTCATCATAACTTTTAAGAGTTTTTATATTTTATTGTTGTAATTCTCCAACATTCTATTCCATTGGGTTTTAATTTGCCTGCAATACATATGATGGAACTTTTGACCTTTATAAGCACATTGATCATTATAGGACAATCATACATTCTTTTGCAAAGTCTTTCTCTTAATTTTTAAGTGATAAGCTCAAATGTAATTTTACTACCTCTCTTATAGAACTATTCATACTTTTGCTAGTCTGGCCAAATTTTTTTGTTAAATAATTTATTGCATATAAGAAGATCTTCAAAGGCTCATCATATCTTTGTAGTAATCACCAAAATAAAGATAGATCCTTAAGGAATACTCTCAAAGACTCGCTCTTGAAGCATGTCAAATTATGGGAGTGAATTTGGAGCTACAACAAGATATTTTTCTTTGAGGTATCTACCCTAGACTTATTGATTACTTATTGATGCAAGAGGCAGTCCACTCTTGTGCTAATCTTATTTATCGAATTGAAGCACAAATAATTTCTAATGAGGCTAACATCGCTCATAAAAAATAATTTGAAAAATCTTCAAATAAATATAGGAATCCACAATAAATAGAAGCAGACAAGATACCAATAGCTTCGATTGAAAGTTAGTTTTGGATAAGGTCTTTGTTGACCTCGATTTTGCCCAGACTTGGGCATGGTGGACTGAGTTGACCAAGTCAACCTTGACTTGGTCAACCCAAGTCATAATGGGTCAAAAATGACTCATTAAGGCCCAATTAAAAGCCATTTATTGCATTAAAAGCCTCCCAAATGTTTTAAAATTTGAAACCACGGCCAAATCTTCTGATTTTCCCTCCAAATAGCCTCCCAAGTCGATCGTGGCCGTCGGTTTGAATCCTAGAGCTTTAAATATTAAAATCTTAAGTTATTTTGGGATATTTTTTAAAATTCTCTGAATCCAAGCCCCCAAACCCTCTGAGATTTCATATGAGCACTCTTGGAGAGTTTCCCCATCTTCCCTGACCAGATCCTGGCATCCTAGGCTCGCCGGCGGCGAGAACTCTGGCGAAACCAAAGCCAAGAAGCTTTCGGGACTCCTACCGCTCGATCCAAGGAGATTTGGAGCTCGCGGTCAAGAGAAGAAATACTCCTGCAGCTTCCACGAGTCCAACGAGCCCAAGAAAGCCAAAATCCGACAGTTAGATATCTCAAAAACTCTTAGAATAGATCACATAGCTTCGAGTTAAATAGCTTTTTGAAAAGCTGATTATTTGCCAAACAAACACTTCCCCATGAATGCTCTTCATGTGTAGAGCCTATGTTTTAAACTTCATCGCATTTGATTGAGTAGATTAAGAGAAATTGCCAAAAAATCGTTCTAGGGTTTCGATTCGGCCTTTTGAACTGCATGAAATCGCACGGCTGTGATATCGCTGTTCTGTGTTTGGGCCGAACATCAGATCCCGATCCTTGCCTACGTGGCCAAGTGGCCTGACCGCCGCCGGCAATCATGCGCCGATGATTCGCAATGATTGGAAACGCGTACCGCTGCGCCACGTGGCAATCCGAGGGCATTTCTGGATTTTTCTAAGTTTTAACTTTAAAAAATCATAAAAAATTCAATTTCGCTCCATTTTTCGCGTATAATTCCTCGAATCGATCTTCTTTTTGTCCTCTATGATTTACAATTATTTTTAGTCAGATATACTTAATATATTTTATTTTAATTCAAAAATAGTAAATTACCTATTTTTTATTATTATTTAAATTACTTTTTTATAATTAATATTGTATTTATTATTTAATTAAAGTTACTTATCATGATCACTAATTTTTTTAAAATTATTAGATTACTATTTACTTTTATTATTATTATTATTATTTTAAGGTTAAAACAATTTTTAATTCTATTATTATTATCCTAATTATTTTAATTGAAATATTTATAATAAATATTATTTTTAATAGTTAATTATTGTTTATAGTTATTTTTATTATTACAACTATTATTTTGCTATTTTAAGATTATTTCAATTATTTATTACTATTTTATGTAATTAGTTTTTTTATTATTATTATCTTTTTAACAATATTTAATTAGCAAAATTAATTTTAATCTCTAATATTTTAAATAGTAATCCTTATTGTATTTTCAAAAATTTATTTCATGATTCCAGAGGTTTTATTATTTTAAATTAATCTTATTTTATAATTATTTTTAAATACAATTATTTTAACACTATTTTAAAATTAGCTTTTATTGGTTTAAAACTTGCAAAAATCATAACTTCGTCGTTTTACATCGGATTTCGGCGTGACATACCTCGTTTTTTTCAAAAAAATTTCTACTTTATTTTAAAATTATTTTTAAAAATTAATTCCTGCTGTCTGGACAGATTTCTGTTTGGATTAGCTTATGGGAATATTTTCAATATTATAATTATTATAATTATTTTAAAATTAAAAAATTAGTTTTTAAAAAAATTACTTTGAAATCTCGATTGGGTGGTCAGTGGGTCTCCCAAATACCTATGAATAAAACTATTTTGAATTATGTTTATTTTTACAAAACTTTATTTATTTTCTTTTAGTATATATCTATTTTAAATTATTTTAATTTAAAATTACCTATACTATTAAATTAACCTAATTTTGGGAGATCCATTCGATGAAATTTTAGACATGGGTTCAATGAATGAAGAGCAATCTTGGGGGAGTTGGACTAGTGAATGGTTGAGTCCCAATCATTCACTGGTCCCTTCATTAGTCGTACTTACTTTTTATTCGTAGTCTGCATGTGTAGGTTGCACCACGAGCACTTAGCTTAGGCTCTCCTAGATTTAAGGACATGGTGTGTTTTCTGTTTTTATATGTTCCCTATGCATTATTACCTTGAGGGTTAGTGCAAAACTCTATTTAAACATTTACAACGTAGTGACATCCTAAGGACAATAATTAAGGACCCGTCTAGCAAACTTAGAAATTTTCTAGGAGTTAGGATAGATCACTGATTGACATGAAAACTTCAACATTTAAACTTAGGGACATCATAAACCTCTCAGAATTTTCTAGGAATTTTTAGGGCTTGTTAGACCCTTTAATTAACCAACCCTAATCAACCTGTTAAATAAAGCCACGAGACCTTCTGAAAATTACAATAAATAAATTTTAGGTCAGAAAATTACTCATAATAGCTTGAATTGACCAAAATCTGATCCTTGACCTTAGATAAATAGGGCTCCTCAGTTTGACTCTAGGTTGACCCTTAATTTGACCATAGGTGGAAATTATCATTTTGCCCCTAATAATTTATTAAAAATTATTAAAAATTCCAAACTTTCACCAAACACTTAGGATCACTTTCTCAGGTCATCTCTGAGCTTTGAGAGTGATTCCAATCTTTTTGGGGCTGATTTGGGTCAAAATCATAAAATCAGCCATTAATTAAGAAATTTAGAAAATTCCATAAATGCTATGAACTTAGAAAATTCATAACTTTGCCTAGAAAACTCCAAATTCAGCGTACTACCTGGCTAACTACTCATCTTAGGGTCTAATATTTTTCTAAAATATTAGGAGTCCCAAACCTAGCCCATTTCCCAAAGTGACTTTTTGGATCCCCTTAGCCTAGCACCTAGGAGGACCCGGGACTTTTCAAAATTGGCTAATGCAATTTAAACTCCAAATATGACTACCCTAAGCTTTTAAAACTGATCAATCAACTAAATTAACTAAAATGGATCTAATTCATTAATATTCAAATTTTAATTAAAATTTTCTTTTCTAGCCTATAACAAACCTGAACCGTAGGCGATTTTAACTAACTACCCAAATTAGGATCTATCCAAGTCACACCAGCCATACACACACAGAGAATTGTTTGCTAGGGCATCACTTCTAGATCTAGGCTAGGCTGCTGAGTTTTATTTTTCTGCTGTGTGCCGGAGCTTTCTATGGTTTTCACTACATGCTTTGTGAAATTGAATTGCTGTGTTTGCTTACTCTTACTGCACTGTGGATGATGAGCGCTAGATCTATCCCTAGGTTAGGAGCGCCATATATATATATATATATATATATATATATATATATATATATATATATATATATATATATATATATATATATATATATATATATATACTGTTCTTCCGTGCATGTGGAAATGCTCAAGCTAATAAAAGGGGGGGCATCATTATAATTTATAATATTGTCTTATGCAGGTGCTTGCTCAGCCCCCCCCCCTAAATAAATAAGGGCCAAAATAATTATAACTGATACAGGTGGACTGCTTAACCCTCATGATTAAGAGCATGTCTTGGCACAACTTCAATGGGTTGAGTTTTTACTTTCATATATAACTGCGTGGGATTTTCATTAGGATAACCTTGCAGGGACTTCAGAATTTTTCTGCTTTTCAATTGATGTAAAATTTGTAATAAATTATAAAGAGTTGTGAAAATGATCTTTTAGTGTGGATATTCTTATCCCACTTGAATCCCAAAAGAAGAAGGCTTCCTCATAGGGGAGAGTCTTCTTCCATTTGGGAGATCTAGTGGGATGTCTTTAGATATCCAAAAAGAAAAGGCAATGCCCCTACTAGGGGTGCAAACGAGTCAAGCTGACTCGCGAGCTGACTCGGGCTCGACTCGTTAACGAGCTCGCGAGTCGAGCTTATCGAGTATCGAGTATCGAGCTCGAGCAAAATTTTGAGCTCGGTGTATTATCGAGCTCGAGTTCGATCCAAGCTTTGTTCAGCTCGTTTGATCGTCGAGCTGGCTCGATTAAAATGCGCGGGTGGCATATTTTGCGAAAAAAATTCGCACTTGCGAATTGCGGAGCAGAGGCAGGAGCCGCGGGACCGGTCCAAGCATGAACCGGGTCTGAGACGGGAATCGGTGAATCAATAAGTAATAAACCTCCATTTGAAATTGGTCTAATATTTCTTTTCGCGTGGTGGGCAATTGAGCGGCGTATCCTGTTCAAGAGCTAGGGCATTCTTCTTCTTCCTTGTCTGCCATTCTACCGGTGCTCAAGCAGGGTTCAAAAGGTTTGTTGAGAGAGAGTTCTTAGATTTGGTTTGAATTTTGATTCTTCTTCTTTTATTTCTCTGTATTTTTATTTTTCTTTGAAGTTTTTCTTATCCGGTGTTCAAGCAGGATAGCATTTATCAATTTGGATTTTAGAGAGCTTGCTCCCGTGCTAAAGGTAAAACATCACTTATTTTTGTTGGAGCATCTTCTTAGGTATATTTTACTGAAATTTTTCCTTAACATTTCATTTTTGCTTCAGTATTTAGCCTCTCTTATTTATAGAGCATGCTTCAGTTTTATTTTTGTTGGAGTATGCTTCAGTTTTATTTTTGTTGGAGCATGCTTCAGTTTTATTTTTCTTTGAAGTTTATCATTTGTTCTTCCAGTGAATAAATGAACTGCCTTATATTAACAATACTTCAAAATGCATTAAATAAGTTAACTGCCTTATATTAACAATATCCTACCAGCAAGTTTCTTGGATTCTAAGAAATGCCGTTTCTCTGCTCTAAATTATTTAAGACAAACAATTCTGAGTTAATCATGTGAGCTTATGATATTATAACTCTTCAATTCTTTTCATGTTTGTAAGTTTAATTAGATAGGACTGATTCTTTGAACCTGTACGGTTTTGTTCTTATCTCTTTAATAAAGTTTGTAAACTACAGAAACATTAGACATATTGCACTCAATCCAAAACTCCAAATTCATTTAATTTTCAGTAGTTCTGAAATATAAAATGTATTTGAGAAAGAAAGTAGTGAATCTTTATTAATGCTCAGAAACTTTATTATTCAATTTTTTGCACTTTTTTGAAATGGTTAGTTAATTTTAAATTTTTTACTGTTTGGTAACTATGTTTATATCATTATATATTTTTTATGTTAATTTTTTTCTCTTTATTGTGTGCTATTCAAACTCATCTTTCTAGATGTCACATGAACAAATTGTTGAAGATAACATTAGTGAGGAGATAATTTTGGAGACTATAGATGAAGTATCATCTAGTAGTATACAAGCAAATATTGGATTGAATGAAAATGATGATGTAGTGGAAGAGAATAAGGCTGTAGAAGGAGATGTTGTGGGCATATGTGAGCAGGAAGAAGATGCAAATCCTATTGCAATAAAAAAACGAAAGAAGACATCATCTGTTTGGGACGAGTTTAAGGAAGTGAAAGTTGCTAATGGTCAGAAGAAAAGAGAATGCATTCATTGTAAGAGGGCCCTCGCCATAGGAAGTACTGGGTCAACTACACAATTTAGACGTCATCTAGATCGTTGTGCAGCTAGAATTCGTTTCATTAAAAACCAAAAAGTGCTTCATTTTCAACCTAAGGAGATTGATTCTACAACAGACAACTCACAAGAGAGTGCTAATTTGATGACATTTTCTTATGACAATTCTAAAGTTAGAGAGAGTATTGCACACTATATTTTAATCAATGAAAAACCATTTTCAGTTGTGGAAGAGTTTGGTTTTAATCTTGTTTTGAAGACAACGTCTCCCTATTTTTTTGAAATACTCAAGAACAAATGCTCGCAGTGATGTCTTATTAGTTTATGAGAAGGAAAAAAAAGAAACTTCAGAATGCATTGAAAAGTATAAACAGAATTAGTTTTACAACAGACATTTGGAAGTCGAAGAACCAAAGAATATCTTATATGGTTGTCACTGGTCATTTTGTAGATTCAAATTGGAAGTTACAAAAGCGTGTACTCAGCTTTCTTCACTTGACTCCTCCTCACACAGCAACAGAAATAGTTGACACTTTCTATAAGTCACTCAATGAATGGGATTTAGAGAACAAAGTCTTCACAATATCAGTTGATAATGCATCTAATAATGATCGTGCAATCAAACTCTTAAAGGATAACTTTCGCGTAAGGAAACAATTATTTTTTGGTGGAAAAATATTTCATGTTCGTTGTTGTGCTCACATCTTAAATTTAATGGTGAAAGATGGTATTAAAAGCATTGAGTTTGTGGTGAAAAAAATTCAAGATGCAGTAAGTTTCTTGAATGCTTCTGAAGGCAGGTTACTTCGATTTGCTGATGTTGTACATCAATTGCATTTGCCAACGAGGAAATTGATAATGGATTGTCCGACAAGGTGGAACTCAACCTATAATATGCTTACAGTGACACTTCAGTTGAGGGAGGCATTCACTTCATACAGTGAGAGGGAAGTTACTTATCACAACAGTCCAACAGAAGATGAGTGGAATAAAATAGAGAAGGTTTGTGAAGTGCTTGGTTATTTTAATGAAGCAACTAATATAATTTCTGGCACTGAATATCCAACTTCAAATTTATTTTTGTCCCAAATTTGCACAATCAAAAAGGTATTAGATGATAGCTCTATTTCTTCCGATGATTTTGTAAGGCACATGACTATGAAAATGAAAGAAAAATTTGACAAATACTGGGGAGAATGTAATCTGCTCATGGCGTTTGGTGCTATTATGGATCCTAGAATGAAATTTCTAGTGATAGAGTTTGCATATCCAATGATCTATGGTGACCAAAGTGGACAAAATATTGCATATGTTCGTACTTTGTTATACGAATTATTTGAAGAGTATGTAAGAAACTTTGAAGATGAAGCAAAAGGAGCTTGTGAAACATTTAGACTAAGAAAGGAGTCTACAAAAGGAGGAAGTCATTCTTCAAGTACTCCTCATGAAGGTGGATCAAATAAGTATAGTGGATGGCTTGATTTCACAGCATTTGTATCCGAAAAAACTAGCAAGAAACCTGTTAAATCAGATTTGGATAATTATCTTGAAGATGGCTTAGAGATTTGTCCTCCCGGTAAGACTTTTGATGTTATTGAGTGGTGGAAAAGCAACCAAGCAAAATACCATGTATTGTTTATAGGAAGAGGAGGACGACGATGAAATTGAGATACCGATACCATGTACTTAAAGATTATTATCATGGTAAATTTTTGGTAAATGATAAATAAATGTTTGAATGGCTACTATACATGCAATTTGTTTGCTTATTTTAACCAACCAAAATATATGTGTATTCAATTTACTATTCCTGCTACTGTTGATAGTTGATAATGAGTTAAATATGATAGTTAAATATAATCTACTATCAATGCATCTGCTGTTTAAATATGACAAAGTACGAACAACAATAAGAACAATTTGGTTGCTGCTGCTTAATGTTTATTGTCCGTTATGTTCTCTTTAGTTCATTACTTCATTTTAATGCTAATCTTTGAGTTAGCTTCTTAAAGAACAAAACATAGAATTAAAAATGAATGAAGAAGTAAACCATTAACAGTAATTTATTAAACTTCTTTTTTGGATTAATATTACATTTTGAGACAATTCTTCTAATGCATTTCTTTTCAATTGCAGTTTTGAAGGTAGACGAAGATGCAGAAGACAGAAAAACTTATTATTTAATCTCACTGTATTGTTTTAAGAACTTTTGGAAATTTGTAATTTGTACCTGGAATATTGACTTTTAATGAGCTTTAGGAAACTCTTACTGGTAATTAGGCCTAGTGGTAATCTTTGAATGATGTATTTTGAGGCATATTATTTATGACTATGCTTTGAAAAATTTGTAGGCATATTATTTATGACTATGCTTTGAAAATTTTGTAATTTGTAATTTTTTTTACTTCATATTAGATATTAACTAAATGGCATCATGATTTTTTAAATAACTTATAATGCCCATTTTTATGATAACTTGAAATTTTTATTAAAAACGTTATTTTTTAATGTGAAAAAATCCATTAAAAATTTCAATTCGAGCTTTTAATCGAGCTTGAACTCGAGCCAAGCTCGAGCTCACTATTCGAGCTCGAGCTAACGAGCCTAATACGAGCCTAAGATTCAGACAGCCGAGTCGAGCTCGAGCTCGAGTTTGAGCTGCCTGCATGCTTAACGAGCTAGGATCGAACAACCTTTGGCTCGAGCTCGACTTGGCTCGTTTGCACCCCTAGCCCCTACCAAGGGGGAATTGTCTCTTCGTTTGGATATTCAAGCCACGACGGATCCAAGGAGTCCAAGGAGGAGATTTCCAAGGAGTCCAAGGAGGAGAGATTTAAGGAGTCCAAGGATAAGTGATCCAAAAAAGAATGAAGACCTGAAGACCAATATCCCACTCAAAGCCATTTGCGTCTGTCATAGGCTTAGAAATCCGGGTTGTTGGCAGTGGTGCTCGGCCAAATATTTGGGTTGTAATAAGGGCAATTTGCCAATGGCCATTTAGTTTATTATTTTTAAATTTATATTGATGTGTTTACTTGATTGCACAGTAGAAATTGTCTGCTTTTCTTAGATTTCTTTTCTTGAATGCCGATTTTATTTTCGCCTGGATTTTCGTTAGGCTCTTTAAGGATTATAAAAATTTTTCTACTCATAACTAATTCATAAAATTTTTAGTCTTAAATAACATAGAAACTTAACGAACCTAGAAAACTGCTGGAATCATCCGGGGTCGCATGCATATTACTGCATTCTTTTTTCCTTGATATAAAACATCTCCCTGCCTGCGGGTAGAGTCCAGATAATCTAGCTTATGAGAATGAAGTGCCGGACCTAGGGAGACCCAGTCTTTTCAAAAAATTATTTTTTATAAGCCTGTTTTTAAAATTTTATAGCATTCATGAGCTGACATTTCAACTAGCATGCATTGCATTAGTAACCAATTAAATAAAATTTAATTGCATTAGCTAGGGGCATCTAACCCACATAAGTCCAGGATCACTTAGGAAATTCTCTAGATGTCAGTCCTATTTCCAATAACTGTACCACCCACCCATCTCTAATAACTGACTTGATATCATAGTTTTAAAGCGATTAGGTGGTTAGCTGGCTCCCCAATCCAGGCTGGGATAAGTCCAGGTTTTGCATTGCATTAGCTAGGACACGGGTCTTAATGTTCGTAGAACACTAAATCCAACATAGATATAGGATTCGAGGCTACTTTACTCGGTCTAGTAATATGCCTTAAATAGTAGGTAGGTCCCCTCCTTCAGGGACTATAAATCCTACTCATCTGCGTCACATGATGATGCCACCTCCATCTTTTCTCTCACGCATGTGATTAAGTGCTTGATTTTCTTTTCTCAGTTTATCTTTAGTGCTCTAGAGCCTCTAAATGCTGGTATGAACCACGCATGTTGATTCAGCCCTTCGGACCTTTCTTCCTTTGGATAGAACTTCCTAGTTTATACCCTTATGCCAATCCCACTTTAGGAGAGGGTAATGTATGATCCTTAATCGAGAGTTTTCTCGGGCTCCGGCCAGGGATGTAATTAACCACGGGGCTTGGACCAGTGGGAAACTTGGTCCCACATCTACTAAACCCCATTCAAACTGTTGTATCGGGTGGGGGAAACCCGTGATTATGTCGTATATATTACTACTCATCGGGGTGTGTTGGCGACAACCTCTATCCTCAATGGTATGCACGATCCAATCTATCCATTCCAATTGACCCGTTCGCGCGGTGCTCTTTCGGAGGTCCACAGTCTTCACTAGAAAGATTCTATGAGAGCAAGTGAGAAATAGTCTCCACTCACAACCTCTAGAAGGCACCCCCAAAAGGTGAGCTCAATGAGAAGCTAATAGTAGACATATTTATCATAAGAGTAAGCTGTTAAATAATCTCCATTCTTTAAAATATCAGAAGACAAATCCCTTAAAAGGTGTAAGATCATCTAACAATTTTAGAAGATACAAGTCTCATAAGATACATACATATAAAAAATCTTAGAAAATATATGCATTAGAAGATAGTATCACACCTAAAATCTTAGAAAACATAAGTCTTAAAAGATACATGATCGTCTAAAAATCACAAGAGACATAAGCCTTAGAAGTTTCATGTACAAAAAAAATCTCATAAGGTTAAAAGCCTGAAAAAGATGCAGAGTTCCTCAAAAGGTACATATATCTTCATTCAAATTTACACATGAAAAATATAAATTTCAAAATCATATACAAAACTATTAAATTCACATCACATGATGCCAACTCACAATATTTTATAATATTTGAATCTCCAAACCATTGCATTAGCCTCCAATAAGTGGTCTCTCCCTCTTAAAATTGATAGGAGGCAAAATTTTCTCATCAACAATACTTGAATTTAATAGTTTCTATCAATGGCAGAGCAAAAAGAAAATTTGTGGGTTAACAAATTAAAATTTTCAATTATTCCTCGATTAAAATTTTGTGTAGAATTTAATATTTTAT
The DNA here is from genome assembly GCA_022539455.1 of Dendrobium nobile. Lineage (NCBI taxonomy): Eukaryota > Viridiplantae > Streptophyta > Magnoliopsida > Asparagales > Orchidaceae > Dendrobium > Dendrobium nobile. Next base: position 6,345,580 of record CM039727.1, read on the forward strand.
TTAAACTTATTATTTAAAAAAGATAAAATAAAAGATAATAAACAACTTATAAATTATAGTGCATAATCTTCATATTCTGAGTTAAATGATTATTCATTATCAATACAATCAAATATTTTTTTTCATAATATAAATTATTAAAATATTACTTATTCATAAATCTCTAATTCCTTTTTATAATCATTTTTTTTATAATAAGCATAATGGAAAAATCTCTTTTAACTTATATTACACACATTGATCTTAAAACAAATTCTAATCTTTTTAATTTGTCATAATAAAATTTTGATTATAATCCTTGTTGCGGATTAGAATATAAGCGGCGATAGAGTTAAGAAATTTTCGTCTTAGCATTGTACGGATATCTAGCACACAAATAGAGAAGAAACAATAACACAAGAATTTTTACGTAGAAACCCTGAAAGGTAAAAAATCACAGGGCCTCACCCAGTTGAAATAATTCCACTAGTGTTTTGTTTGAAATACAAGAGGCTGACTCATCCATAAAGTTAGGACGACCATATTACAATGAATCTCTTCTAAGTTGAGATTCAATTACAAAGTTGAGCAGAGTTCCGGCGTCACTAAGGAGATTGGGCAGAATTCAAGTGTCGTCCGAAAGTTGGACTGAATTCCAACGTCAAACAGAACTTTGATGTTGCTTAGGAAGAATTATGGCGTCGCCCGGATGTCCGGCCGAATTCCGGCGTTACTCAGGCGGCGAGAAGAACTCCGGCGGTGATCGAGGAGTTATTCCCTCATATCCTTCACTTCTCTCATCTCTTCTTCTTGCTTGGGGGTCCCCTCTCATGAGAAATGATGAGTCTATTTATAGATTTTCTGGAGTGGCATAGCTTGAAAATAGGTGTGAGATCAAGGGCAAATAGGGAGTGGTCGAATGGACGGTTGATAATGAATCCCTTGATTATGCACCGTTCGTCAAACATTTGAAGGTCTTAATGATGTCGAAATTCGGCAATCTTGGGCTCGTTGGATTTGTCTCGTCAAGCCGTTCGATTCGACTATAAGCTCGTCAAAATCGGAGACCGTTTGGAAACTCAAATTGCGGTATGAACTTTCCAACAGCACTTTGGGTGCTTGATTTGGGCTCATTTGGGCTCAGATTGAGTTGAATTTGATGTCGTTGGGTTCGTGTTTCCGATACGCTCAGTTTGACTATAAGTTTGCTGAAATCGGAGTTCAGCTGATCTCGGATTTAATTTTTGAAGTTTCCGGTTGATTTTACCTCGAGATTCGTGCCCGATCAAGATAATTTTTTGATGATATATCAATCCTAAAAGTAATTTATTTTCTTATAAACATCAGAGCTATAAAAGGATTAATAAAGAATAAAGATGATTAACTATAATTTTATTTTAATAAAATAATTATTATAAAGACAATCAACCGTTCATCAACAAAAGGATTAAAGCTACATTGCAAAAATTAAAATATTTGGTGTCACTCGCAACTCCTCTTTTAGAATGATGCAATGATAATAATATAGAAAATTATAGAGCTCGTAAAAGGAGAATACTTCACTTAAAGTAGGTAGAATCGAAATCTAAAAAGGAAATGAGATATTTGAATTTTTTTTTATAACTACAAAGAACAATTCATTAATCTTAATGCATGAGCATCTAAGGAGGATGCACACCGCATATTGAAAATATGATTTTAAATTCATCAAAATTAAAATGATTATATATATGTGAATTTAATCTTAGCCATTAAAAATAGAAAATTATCATTTGAATTAGCCGATTGTATCTTTACAATTGTCATGATTTGTGCAGAGAACTCATATTTTTGCATCAACAATTGCAATCTTTGTCAATAGCTATGGGGCCATGGCCACCCCCTAACCTATCTATCATTATGATGTGGCTTTAAACGACTCATATATATATGATATGTCATCAAAAAATAATTCTGATCGGGCACGAATCTCGATGCAAAATCAAGTTGGAAACTTCCGAAATTAAAATTGGGACCATCATAACTCCGATTTCAGCAAACTTACAGTCAAACTAAACGTCTCGGAAATATGAACCCAACGACACCAAATTCGTCTAAATCCGAGCCCAAATGAGTCCAAATCAAGGACCCGAAGCGTTGTTGGAAGGATCGAACCACAATTTGAATTACCAAACGGTTTCCAAACATTACGTGCTTATAGTCGAATTGAGCGGCTCGACGAGAAGAATCCAACGAGCCCAAGATCGCCAAAATCCAACATCACTAAGACATTCAAATGTCCATCAAACAATCCATGATCAAGGGATTCAACATCGGCCGTCCATCCAACCACTCCCCATTTACCCTTGATCTTTCACCTATTTACTGGTCATGCCACTCCAGAAATTTTTAAATAGACCCCTCATTTCTCTTGAAAGGGAGGCTCCAAGCAACAAGAGAAGAAGAGAAGGAAGTGAAGGAAGAAGCTCCTCCTCGACCATCGCCGGAGTTCCGCCGGACCACCGCCTAACGTCATTGCACCGCCGGACTTCTGCCGGACCACCACCTGAGGCCTGGACTTCTGCCAGATCACCAACTGACGCCCGAAATTCTATTGGACCACCACCTGATGCACGAACTTCTATCTGACCATTACCTAACGCCCAGACTTCTACCGGACCTCCACCTGAGGCCCAGGCTTCTGCTGGACCACCACATGAGGCCCTGACTTATGCCGGACCACCACCTGACGCCCAGACTTCTACTGGACCACCACCTGAAGCCCGGACTTCTGCCGGACCACCACTAGAGGGCCGAACTTCTACTGAACCACTACCTGATGCCCAAACTTTTGTCGGACCACCACCTAAGGCCTAGACTTCTATCGAACCGACACCTGAGGCCTGGAATTCTGTCGGAGCACCACCTGATGCCCGAACTTCTGTCAGACCACCACCTGATACCCGAACTTCTGCCGAATCATCACTTGACGCTCGAATTTCTACCGAAGTATTGCCCTACTACTACGGTCTTTCTGACCCTAATCTTCTGCCAATTATAATTTTTCGAATCGCTGTCTCCTGTCGACTATGGTCCTTTCAACCTCCATCGCCTACTACGGTCCTTCCAACCTCAATCGCCAAACGACGATCTTTCTGACCCCGATCTCCTGCCAACTACGACCTTTTGCACCCCTATCTCGTGCCGACAATGGCCATTCCAACCAAACAAATATGTTTATGTTTATTATTGTAACTACCATTATGTAATGCGCTATATATGATGACATCAAGCCAAGGCCTTCTCTCTAAGAAGGACCTCATTTGTAATCGACTGCAAATACTAGTGGATTCATTCAAATTGGACCAAGCCATGTGGTTTTTCCTCCCTTTTTAGTGGTTTCCACGTAAAAACTATGGTGTCTCTTATGAATGATGCACCCTCTCTTTGTTATCTGCTTGTGTGCTGGATCTTCGAACAATGCTAAGACATTAAACTATATATTTCTCTACCGCCGCAAATACTCCAGGACGCAACAATATATATACAAGTTTGTGCTTGAGCTTATACTCAAATAGTCAAACTTATACATTAAATGAGTTTGAGCTTGAGCTCATGCCAGCTTTGCTCGAAAGCTCATTCAGCTGCTCGATTAAATTAAAATTTATTTAATAATTAATTTAAATTAGTATTATATAATATATTTTAACAATTTTAAATAAATTAATTCTCTATTAAAAATTAAAAATTCTAAAAAAAACAAATTTTTTTTAATTTAAAACTAAGAAATCGAGCTCGACAATCAAGTCGAGTTCAAGCTTTCTAAACGAGCTCGAGCTCAAGCTTAGTAAACAAGCTCGAGTCGAGCTCGAGCTCAATAACAGCTAAACAAATTTAACTCGATGAGGCATATACCCAACTCGACCCAACTCGTTTACACCCCTATACCCAACTATCATCACCCAATTATCTTTGTAAGATTTTCATGTTCTAATTGCCATCTCTTGACTATCATCAATGCTCTTCATTACTCTCCAATATCTTCTAATATGACCACATGAAGTCAATCTTGCTTTCTATATTTGAAATTCTCTTATTTTCGTATTGATGGGAAGAACATGCCATTATAACCTCACATACAAAATTAATTATTTCAAATTGGCAAAGTTTTTGCCCTCGTTGTGTATGTGCATAATTTCGATATAAGATTTAGGCTTCGTTTGGGACGGCTTTTTTATTGCTTTCTAAAACAGAGTTTTAGTACAAAAATAAAAAGTTTTAGTAATTTTGTACTAAAACTCCATTTTAGAAAGCAGTAAAAAAATTGTCCCAACGAAGTCTTAGATAATAAATTATTTCTTTTGCCCCGCTCAATATATATATCTTACACGTTGGCAAATGAACTTCAAATGGATAGTCCCTTGATTTGAATTATACCCACGGCACAAAGTTGATGTGGACACGGTAGGGACCACAACCTTCTCATCCCAATTAACTGGCCACGTCTCTTTATAAATAATAATATAATAATAATAAAATATTATAGTCGGGGCCCATAGTTCACTCTGTTGATCTAAGTACAGTAATGATTGGTTTCAGTCCTCCATTCAGCTTCTTATGTTGGCCAGATATGAGTGTTTAGCTTGGTTGGTGCGGCGAATACAGTTGAGAATCTCCAATCCATGTTCGATTCCTCTAGAGCAATAGTGCCTCTTAAGTGGGGCCCAACCAAGTGCGAGCCATGAGGTTTCTAGGGTAAGTGTCTGTTCTAGGTCAGCTGGGGATTAGTCACGCCACCAAACGCCCTTTTGGATGTGGTAGCACGTGGAAGCCCCGTTCCAAAAAAAAATTTAATAAATAAATATTTTAAAAGTTATTAGTAGATATATATATACACACACACCTTTGTTCATATAAAAAAAATAAAAATAAAAGAATGTATTTACACACCTAAAATTTTTTTATAAACTATGTTTACAAATATACATAGATCTATCTATATAACCCAGAAAATGATTATAAAGGATAAGAGCACATCTAAGAAAACTCAGCTTGTGTAATTGCCCACTTTTAAAAAAAAAATTTTACTTGAATGAACAAAATTCATTTCATTATAACATACAACTCATTTAATAAGCACCATAATAGCCCACATATTATGATCATGGATGATTGAACTTAATACCTAAAGAAAAATATCACAAGAACTGACAAAGCATCACAAAAAAATTTAATAATAACCAATTTTATGCTTGTGTAATCATATCAAAATTGCAAAATATGATGAGTCATAGATCTTTGGTAGTAACAAGAAATTAAAATGGGAAAATTCTTTCATATTATCATATAACTCACACTAACATCAAATAATTTCAAAAATAATTTTAGAAATAATTGTCAAACAAACTTTTTAGTTTAACATTATTGAATCATGTGAAATAAATAAGTGATATTCAAGTCTTTTTAAAAAGCTAGGATGGTAAGGCTTCCTACAAATCAATAGAAAGCTAGGAAGCAAAGGATGGAAAGGCTTCCTACAAATCCACCTTATCTCTTCTATATGATACCATTTGTGACAGAGCAATACACCTCTTGAACTTTGTATGGAGCAAAGTGCTATGTGGTGGGAGCCACTACTTAAACTTGTAGAGGTCACCTCTAGAATTATATCTGTCTGGTTGATGATTTTGGGATAATGATATACAACGAGGATGTCAGTTACTTAAATATTGAGGTGCTTTTTGGTGTAATTGTTGGAATTTATTTAAGAAACTCTAGTTAAGGGTGCTCATCCCAGAGTAATTATGGGATGACGGACCTAGTAGGAAGTTACACAAACAGGGGAAAATCATGAGGCCTTAGGCCAAAGCGAGCAATATCTTGATAGTTAAGAATTTGGTCTATTATAGTTGATTCATCTGAAAATATTGCACAAACTATCTCATCTCAGCATATATGAAAATGAGTTGAACTCCTCTCTACGACTTGCTACTTGAGCAAAGTTTCTACCGATACCACCACCTACTTCAGTAATACTTTAATGAAAGTGTCGAGTCAGCTTGACACCAAATTATTAGGTTCAAACTCAGCTTGAATGTTCTGATCCAATAATTAAACAAAAGATTCTCTCATTAGCTTCAATGTTTCTGTCTTCATGTATAAGCCATTCCTCAGCAAAAAAAGTACATACTTGCGTCTACATTACAGTTACATATAGTTAAATCTTTTGAAGAACTTATATAACGTCTTCAAATGACCAGGTTTCATCTTTGTGCATCCTATTGATTTTTTATAATTACAATTTGTCCTTAATAAACAACAAAATAATAATAATAATAATAATATAAGTTTGAAAATAAAACATTTAGTAGTTGTAATTAAACATTTAAATTTATACTTTTTTTTTCTCTAAACTGAGCTCACATGACTCATTGTGTAAAGACAAGTTTATTTTTTGGCATTGGTAGAATTTTTTGCAGCCCTTTTTTTGTGATACATGATAATGTTAAATTTAAATTTTTTTAGTACTAAATTTTTAACAATCAAACTTAATCTCAATACTTACCTTGTCCTCTGGTTTTTGTGTAACAAGTTGACAACCATTGCATTTGATCAATTCTAGCTGGAACATTCTCCATAATTTCCTCAACAGTTTATCGTCTCATTACTCAACCTTCAAAGTGGTTTTATAATTACACCACTTAACACTAAGGGATTGAAGAATGCAATGACATATATGGCCAGGGAACTCAAACTTAAACAATAGTTGATAATGTTATATGGTTAATAATACATAGCTAAAAAAATTTAAATTTATAATGAATTCTACATATTTCTACTTCAGTCAACACTTCTTCTTGAAATGCTATATACCCTTATTTCTCCAATTAGAGAAAAGTATTGTAGTCAAAATAGGATCTCTTGTAATAATGTAATAATCCCAATATATGATTCCAGTATAATAGACACAGGTAGGTTACAGGGGATGTTATTTTTATTTACCTCAATGTGAATTTGTGTACCTAACGATATATTCTATATATCAGCACATGTTGTGCGCCTCCTACATCTGATAGGATTTTGTTACTCATCTTTACAAATTAAAATAAATAAAATAAGCATGAATAATATAACAATTTTAAAATAATTGAAAATCATACAAAGCTAGGATTGGAAAGAGCACAACAATAGGAATGAAACTACACAGCTACACAAGCATTTCAACTAAATATACAAAAGAATAGTAAAACAAAAGAAAGATGATGAAAGCATTTCAAATGAAACCACACGTTAGGCTTAGATGCAATAAGGCCGCATGCTCACAGGAGCGTGAGCTCAGGATTAGGGACAAATGGGCCAAGGAGAGGAAGAAGTAGAAGCGAGTGACTAGTATGAGCGAGCTGATGAGTGCTTCGACACAATCTTTCGCTTCGATCAAAGGTTAAGGGTCACAGAATGCATGAAACAAGAGGAAAGAGGCAAGAGGGAATTAAGAGGGCGAGCTGAGAACGTCGAACGCATATAAGATCAAGAAGGTGGGGGGATTTTAATAGCGGTTAAACTGGTGCTATTTGCACCTGTTAAAACCAGTGCAAATAATAACGATCAAACCTTTTGACGTAGGTTTTGAAACCGTCCCAAATAATTGTTACGAAAAAAAAAATTGTAGTGATAAATTTTTAGATGATCTAGTACTTAGTACATAATTGTGAATCTATTAATATTTTAAAAATTCTTTGATGATAATTTTAAGCTTTGATTTTAAATATAATAAACCCTAATTTAAATATCAAACAGAATTTTTTAAAAAGCAAACTCTCATCACATTGTTTTAATATCGAATAATACATTCAATAAACTTATAATGACTATTAAATTATACTGAAAGCCTCTATCCTGTATTTACACAATTAAATTAATAATTATAATAAAAATATGTACAAAAATTTGCCTTAGTAAACTTTAAAATTATTTTTAAAAATAATGTAAATCTTCCACACAAAAAATATGACATAAACTACATGGGACACATGTCGATCTCTTATTTGATCTGTTCATTCAAATCTACGCCGTCCTCACTAATACCTACATCATTTCTTGCTTGGCAGAGACGTTCAGCAAGAGAAGATCGCACGCGCCACGTAACCGCCTCGCGTGACTCTCTGATTGGCCGAGGCCGAGGGGGCGGTACACCACAGCGCTTCCAACAGCCGGCGACCACATCCCATGCGTCACGTAGGACGGTAATAAACTGTCTTAGGGCCCCACTCGGCCATTATCCTTCGAATCCCTTCTTCTTAAATACCACGTATGTTGATCCTGCAACTTATTTAATTCCATAACTCTCTCTCTCTTCTCTCTCTCTCTCTCTCTAGGTGGAGAGTACTCAGATTCTCTCTCCTAAATCTCTCTCTATCTCTATCTGGATAGAGATAAGTCTGTTACAGTATGGAGATTCTGCAATTCCTGAGGAGGCAATGGGAAGACAATTACAGGTAATGAAGATCAAATATAGTAATTAAATAGACAAATAATTAGTTCATCAAATTCTTATTAAGGCTGAATTTTGATATTATTCAATTTATTTTAGATTAAAATATTTTCAAAATTATTAAATTTGCTTTGAGGCTTTTTTTGGAATAGTTTTTTGTATTTTTAAAACAAATTTTTAATATTAAAATTTTTTGAGTTGGAAATTTTTATATTAAAAAGCTGATTTAGACATTAATAAGAAAATCTTGATGTCAATTAAATTTTACTAAAAAAATTGGTTTATTTGGAGGAAAATAGAGTATATATATATCACCTGAATTTTAAAATAAATTTAATTATTTTAAATTTTATGTTGATATAAAATATTTTGATTGTTATTTAAAATTAGATTATATTTAATCTTTTTATTTATAATATTTTTTTTTCACATCCTTCTCTAAATAATATTTTAATCCATAACCAACGAAGGGTCTTCAAATAAATAATTAAGGCCTCATTTGGGATAGTTTTTTTAATATTTTTAGAGTAGTATTCTAGTACAAAATTTATAATTCAAAATTTTTTGAACTAAAAAACTGCTTTAGAAAACAGTGTGAAAGATATCTCAAACAAAGCCTAAGACAATCTGATTGTTTCTAGCTTTTGTTTTTCCTTATGATTTCTTGAGTAGTTCAGTATCATGTTTTATTTAGAAAAAATATGTTTGGTAGTTTGAGAATATGTGATTTTTCATATTGTCATGAAAACTTGATCATATTTTTCGCAACTATTTCTTCACCTTAATAAATATTTTGGCTTACTATGAATTTTTTTTTTTTTTGTGTCTATAGATATAACCCTAACATATTTTAAAGAATTTATTTAAGATGGATTTAGATATAAAATTACTTCAGAAACTTTGTTTAAAAAAAGAATATAAATTTAGATATATAACACCAAAAAATATTTAATTTTATATATTTAATACCTAAATTTTATTATTAAAATTCATAACACTCGAAATTCCCAATAAATAAAAATCCGTTCGGTACAATCTTTGATGCTCCATCACCATACTGTTGATTTCGTTGAGCTTCGCAACTACTTGACTTACTAATTACTATCGAGCCTTCACCCTCGTGCTCCCTCTCTCGTCCCATCTCTCCTTATCTTGCACGAGAGCTCAAAATGTATTGACAACCCTAATACTAATGAAATCTTGCAAAAGTGCATGGGCGAGGGCATCAAGCCATTGTTGGGTTCAAGCAGTGCGTCTAGTGAGCTCGGTCTCGTGCAAGGACATAAACAAATCAAGCCATGCATGAGTTCGATGAGATGACATACTTAATAAAATTTAGATATTAAAATCATAATATTTTAGATGCTATACTTGTAAATCCCCTTTTTATTTAAATTACTATAATTAAAATTTGATTATTTTTAATAAAAGCAGAATTACTAAAAAAGACTAAAAACAGACGAAAGGGTAGTTTAGTAGTTTTACAGAAAATTGAAAAAAAAAATGTGAACTTGGACAAATTTACAGTCAAAAATTGTGAAGTGACGCATAACAGTTTCCAGTCAATTCGGTTAAATGCCAGCGTTCCAAAATAGATATAAGAACAAATAGCAGCAGGTGCCAACTAATTATTTAATTAATTAACTGCTTATAATTTCTAATGGTAGTTGAGAATCAGTGATTAAAGTCTGTCAGGCACGAACTTTTATTTGGTCCGGTGTAAGGATGCAGAGGAACATCCGGTTGTAGGTAAAATCCCGCCTATACCGAGATGTACTGAGTTTTTCCAAAAAACTCGGTACACCTAGATATAGGCGGAATTTTGCCTACAACTGGATGTTCCTCTGCATCCGATCGGAGGATGTAATAATTGTTCGTCAGGCACAATTAAATTGAGGTGGCGTGTTGGTTGGAATCTATTTTCTCATTTAAGACTAATATCTCATTTTAATTGTGATTAAGAGTTAATAACTCCTTAAAAATGTGATTAAAAGCCGCCTCTTCATTGCTAATCCACCTGGAACGCATTAACTGACAATTAATAAAAATATATTTTGTGTGATCATCATTCTTATTATTTAAATATGTCGAGATTTTCTAAAATGTTGGATATAATGAATCTATTTATTTTTTTATTTTTAATATAATTGAATTATTAGTATGAAAGTATATGTAAAGTAATAAAAAAATTAATGACAAAAAATTGTTCCAACTAAGCTTAAGTTGATGAGAATTTTAAATTTCATTATTATTAATTCGCTAAAATTAAATTATTCATATATTGAATTTATACGTTAGCACTAAATATATTTAATTAAAAAACACAAAAAATAAACTTAGAGAGCTTTGTTGGGATCAATTTTATTTTTTTAATTTTTAATTTTATTTTTAAAGATAGTTCGAATAATTATAATTTTTATTTTTTTTAATTAAAATTATCCTTCCCACCTCTAATGATGGCATCGTGGCCACTTGCCATTGCGTCGTATTTTATATTTAAGAAAAATTAATATTTATTTAAGATAATAATTATATTCTTATTTTTATATTTAGATATAAAAGATGTAAAATAAAAAATAAAATAGATATTGGTCTCAAATTTAACCGTGATATCTTCCATGAGCAATTAGTAAAATATTATACAACTCATCTTGACTTATTGGTTGAAACTCGAGAGTTTTTGCTACTAGTCAAAAAAATTTAGGTTCTAAGTTTGCATATGTAATATTTGTGTATAAATTTATCTTGATAACTCAACTATCTTATATATATAATGAATATATATGTAAAGTTTTAGGTTTTAAATAATTATAATATTAATTATACGTATATTGTATTTATTTAAAAATAAATCCAAAATTTTGATATCTATTTGTATCCAAAATTTATTTAGAATATTATGACTTTTTTTTTTCATATGTGAAATTGATAGGTTGTTTTTTAATTCTTGTGGTGGAATCACATAGAGCTGACCCACCTTAATGAATTTTGCTTATAAGGGAGGGCAATTTAAAAAATTTGCCCCCCTTAAATTTTTTTTTTTTTTTTTGTCATATCCTAAAGAGTTTTGCTAGCATCCAGTCCCGATCCAATTCGCGAAGGCCTCTGGGTGCAAATGAGTCAAGCTAGGGGTGTAAATGAGTCGAGACGAGCTCGAGCCATAGCACATTCAAGCTCAGCTGACCAAAATTTTAAGCGGCTCGAACTCGACTCATGTGTCTGAATCGCTGGCTCGAACTCGGCTTATCAACTTGAACTCGAATAATCGGCTCGATTGTAGGCTCAAATAGAAGGATTTTTAGGAAATTTTTATTCTAAGGTAGCTTGAAACTTTCAAAGTTTTGTAGCATGTTTTATTTTGGCATTAACTAGATGACTGCAACCAACATATCCTCTTTCTTTGAAAAAAAGCAAGAGCCTATGAAGGAAAAAAAGAGATATATTAATTTTATAGTCAAATATTAATTGAGCTTTTATAAACTTATTCAATAGTTCTAAATCAAACACTAATTGAGCTTCTTATCGAGCTTAACGTCGAGCTTGTTCACGAGTTTTAAATGATGAAAAATACAAATTAGCCCCTTTGCATAAATCAGAAGTGAGAATGTGTAGTTGCACTTGTATTTAATTTACGGGTAAAAGAGTAATTTACCTTAATATTCAAACTGCCACGTATCGCCGTGCGCCACTGGGCACTGCCAGCCTACTCTCATTAACTAACTAATACTACTTTCGTAGTTAACTACCGTTAAATTATAACTCGTCATACCCGAAATTTCGGATTTGAATTTTCCCAAAAAAAAATATCGGATTTGAATTCGGCAAAGTAACTTTCGGTGCTTTGGGAAAATTTACTAATTTACTGCTGTGGAAAATGCTGGATCGTCGTACATCGTGCTTTGCGATTCGTATGAATGATTTAATAAACGCGGGGATTTTTTCTGTACAAAATAAAACCGTTTTGGAATCTCTGACTCGAAATTATTTACGCTCAAGCATTCATCCGCATTTCCCTCTCACCTCTCTCGCCGCATTTCAAGCAGTAAATATAGCTTTGCGAACTCGTAAGCATTGCGATTCAGAAGGAGAAAGAGAAGGAGAAGGAAGAGATAACATTCATCCGCGTTCTTGTCACGGATCGAAAGGTATAAGTTCATTTCTGTCCTGTTGAATCGGTTTAGGGTTTCTTCAATTTGATCGGATAGAGTTTCGATCTGCTCAGCTCACGCAACTTATTGGTGGTTTCTTTCCGATCTAGGGCTTTTTTTATTTGTTAAATGTGGTTGTGTTAATCTTTGTGTTTGTATTGGTGTTGTGTTGGAAGTTCTTGTTTGCTTTGTAGTAGCCTCTTGATGTGTTTTTTTTTCCTTTTGTTAATCTGCATTTATGCTTCCTTTGTTAAGGATTGATTTCTTTACTGCTGAATCTTATCCTATGTCTGTGACTCCTTGTTGATTCTTCATATGGGTGAACTGCTGCAAACAGAATTATTTAATGGTTTAGTAGAGACTATAGAGCTTCATAACTACTTGAGTAATGGAGATGATAAGTACATGTGTTGTTTGTTTGGTGTTTTCACTTATGTTTGTTTGTCTTCCCGCTTGGTCTGTGTGTTTGGGCGTTGGAATTATGGTAGCACTGGGTGATTTTGTATTTGGCTTTATAACTATGTTACCAAGCCGATGAGAGATTTGATGCTTAAGTTCTTCTTTTGGCTTTTGCAGACAGAGGATTGAAGATTTGGGAGAATCCGGCCCTTTCTGGTACTAAACTAGCATTGTACTCTGGATTTATTCTTTTATAACATTATTTTGTATCTTAATTCTCAAACGCTTTTGCTTCAATTGGAGAGACCTTGCTTGCCTGCTTCTACGTTTTTTAAGATTTTCACAGTTTATGGAATGCCGTATTTTGTTACATTTTAATACTTTTTACATATGACAAATTGAACTGCGTATATGAGTGTTTAGTTTTGTATTATGGGACCACATTTTTGTCTTTAATAGATCATTTGGTTGTTTGAAGTTTGAACCAAACTGATTTCTGAGGACCCTGTCTCGTGATTGATGAAGATCATCTGGTCTGCCCCAATCACGAATTTTGTACTTCTTTCAATTAGTAATTTGGTTTGTTCTATTTTGTATTATCTGAGTGTCAGCATTCCAATGCACATGTAGAACAATATGAGTTTTAACTGAACCAAACTTATGGGCACAAAGCTTCAGGCCCCATGACATGTGTTTGACTGTCTCATGTAAACTTTTATAAATTTTCAAACTTAGGCTTCGTTTGGGACGGCTTTTTTAGTGCTTCTTAAAGCAGTTTTTTAGTATAAAAATTAAAACTTTTGTACTAGAAAGTTGCTTTAAGAAGCAATAAGAATGTCTTCCCAAACAAAGCTCAGCAAGCCTCATGTTTTTTATTCGTTCAGCAATCTTGTAATTGTCTTTCCTCAGGCAGAGGTGTTGACCCAAAATTTTGGTCCTAAACCTATGTTTATGTTGTGTTTGTAATTTTTTTTCAATGTTCTGTGAGTGGCTTATTTGGTTGAACTGTGAGCTTGAAAGTTTAATCTAGTTAGGTGTTCTGGTTGTCCAAAGTGACCATCCTCTGAAGGGACAAACCCCAACCCATCCTTCCATGCAGGTGAAAATTTTTCTTCAAGGAATTGCCCTGAGAATATATTCACTAGGTTTTACATTATATTCGTGGATCTCAACTTAAAAAAAATTTGGATCCATGTATATTTTATATTATATGATTGTATCTATTTGCTCTCCTATGTGCTTTTCAATTTTAGCAAATCTTGGCACCACACTTCCGCTATTCTAATGCCATTTCATGTTTGATCAATCAATTCTCTTAAAAGATTATCTGCATTAGTTATCTGTTTGTTGATGTTTCTCGCATATTATGTTATCTCAACCCAAAAAATGCAATTCAGAATATTTGGGCTAAATTAACAATTAAGTACATCCGATGGACTATATCAATCCAAATCCATAATCTTGTTAAATTGTTCTTCCTGTTGGTCTCTTTTATTCTATGGCATAATTGATATGTTGCAAGTAAAAGCATTTTCTTATATGTTCTTGTTTTTTTTTTAATATGCCTATAGTAAATTTATTTTGAAGTATTGAATGTTGAAAAAAAAAACAACCCTACAAGCATACAATATCATGTTCTGGGCCTTTTAATATTCCAAATCAGTATATCCTGACAGCCTAATGAATGTTGAATATGTTTAAATTTGATTTATCGTCCATTGGAACAAGGGTTGCTATCTTATGCGGCAGTTTTGTCAGTACATAATTATAAAATTATTTGGCATATAAAATTTATGTTCAAGCTTCTCTTTAGGCTTTTGGCATCATGGTTGGGTTTTCACAACATGGTTTATAACTAGCAAAATTGCTTTTTTTAGCATTTCTTGTTAGGAGTCAAATATATATTTCTCTTAACATTATGGCTCCCGATTCATCTCATGGTTTTTTGAGTATGTGATGCGGAGTATTTTAACTTAGAATGTTCCTTAGGTTATTTTATTTAGTTTGTTAAAAGTTGTTACAAATTTTCTAAAATCTTCTAGGATTATCTAGGTTTTCTCTACTTGAGTATTATATATATGGAATGTGTAAGAGGAATGTGATACATTGATAAAATATTATTATCTTTGAAGCTTTAGAAGCTTGTTGTTTGTCTTTGTTCCATGGATTGGGAAATTCCTTCTTTCATCCTCTTCTTCCAACGATCCAAAGATTACTGCCCCACATCAGTATGAGATGACCCGCATGTTACGTCATGCCGTTTGAACTTTAGTTCACTCTTTTTTGGCACACTCTGTTTCCTTCTCATTTCTTATAAGCTCAAGTTGCAGTCATTGTTCATTTATTATGTTATGTTTTTCTGTCCGTATAATGCACTTATGGGCCATATTCATTGCACAGAGTTGTAGGCCTTTGAGCTTTTCATAACAGACCAACTTCAGCAGTGTTGTTTTGGATATAATTAAAAGTGAAGTGTCATCTCACTCTTGTGAAATATGACCTATCTCAAGCTGGGAAAGAAGCAGGCAAACACGGGATCATCATCTGCTATAAAGTCGAAGAAATTGGATGAATCGTGCTCTCCTTCTGCACCTTCGGAGTCTATATGCACATCAGAAGCCTCCGGAGAGGCTAGTTTGGAGTCTAATGCGATGCATGCCAAAATGAACATTCTAGTTCATAATGATAGTATTGATGATCTATTGGAGTGTCCAATTTGCAGCAATTCGATGTTTCCACCAATCCAACAGGTTTGTATATTTTCCAAACCCTGAGTTTTATTTTGTTATATAATTTCCAAACTTCAATTTTATTTGATTCTCTTGTTGTCACGTCTGGAAGTCTCAATCGGCTGAAGTAAAACGTTGAACTGTTAATATCATAAGTCATACATGCATATCACTTTTTTGGTACATATAACATTATTAAATCAATCAACCTAATTTTTGGTTCTTTAGATTTTCTTTTCTGTTTTCATTATTTTTAAAAACTTTATTTTAGTCACATAAACTAATTAAAGCTATTGAGTTCAATTATATGCCGCCATCTCTTAGTTTTCCTCTAAGTAAACAGAACTAAGACTTTAGAGAAGTATTTGAGTAAATGGGCCAAAATTCACCAGCAACATGGAGAAAAATTATGGAAAAATGATTAAATTTCTTTTCATTTAATTGCTCACTTTTTGTTTTACTTTCTTGATTTACTCATTTATAGATATTTTTTATCACCTGAAATGTTATTCTCCCTTTATTCATTAGCTTTGTCTGCTTGCATCATCTCTTTTGCCCTGCTCTGCACGACAACATTTTTTTTTAAAGACATTTAGGTCATTTAAGGCAAACTCAAACACACAACGCATACACAAAGACTCGAACTCAAGACCTATTAGTTGGAAGCCTAAGCTCTCAACCAACAGGCCAAGATGAGCTATGTCTCTGCACGACAACAGATTGACCTCAGCTATATACATTAGATGGCTTCAAAAATTATCTATTTTTTACCTCATAGATTTTTCATTTATATTATTTTCTTTTTAAGTTTCTTAATGATGGCTCTTTTCTTGGTATAATTGCAGTGTCCTAGTGGCCACACCTTGTGTTCTGCCTGCAAAAGCAGAGTGAATAATAAGTGCCCTATTTGCAGAAAGGATATTGGCAACATAAGATGCTTAGCTCTGGAGAAACTTGCAGTTTCTCTGTGCTTGCCATGTACCTACCATCAGCTGGGATGTGAACAAATGTTTCCTTATTATAGTAAGGTTGTGCATGAATCACAATGCTCATATAGGCCTTATTCATGTCCTCATCCAGGCCAGAACTGCCTCTTCACAGGAGGCATTTCATCTCTTTTGTCACATTTGAGGGATAGTCATGAGGTGGACCTGCAAAATGGCTGCACCTTTAATCATCGTTATGTGAAACAGGACCCATGTTCAGTTGACAATGTTACATGGACACTAACTGTAAGTTAAGTTTCGTTTGGGACAACTTTATTACCGCTTCTAAAAAAGCTGTCTCAAACAAAATCTTTCTCTAAAGTATCCTCGAAGTTAATTATAGGCATCAATCAGTTGCTGATTTATGTTTTGGCTTTCAGCTTTTCAGCTGCTTTGGCCAGTACTTCTGTCTGCACTTTGAAGCTTTCCCGCTAGGATCTCAACCAGTTTACATGGCCTTCCTCAGATTCTTGGGCGATGAAGAAGAAGCAAGAAAGTTTGGGTATTGCCTCGAGGTTGGAGGCAACGGTCGGAAAATGACGTATCAGGGTGTGCCGCGGAGCATCCGGACTCACCATAAGACGGTCCGCGACAGTTATGATGGGCTCATTGTGCAGAGGAGCCTTGCCCTCTATTTCTCAGGCGGCGACCAGAAAGAGTTGAAACTGAGAGTTACAGGAAGGATCTGGAAGGAGATATAGGAATATAGATGTGTAGAGGAGACCACCTGATAGGGAATAAATAATCTGATACGCATTTAGTGAGTATTAGTTTGTTAATTATGATTATTTGGCTATCTTAATGTTTCTTGTAGGCTATAAATATGCCTCTTAAGAGGAGTTGGGGCATTGAAAACAAGATGTGAAATCTAAATCCTCTTCTTGGAGCTTTAGATAGTTTTGGCAATGAGTGGTTGGAGTTTCACATCTTGTTCTCGATGTCTTATCTCTTCCTCTTAAGAGAAGGTAGGGCATCAAAAATAAGATGTGAAGCCTAAATCCTCTTTTTGGATCTTAGTATTTTCGGCAATACAGGGCGCCCTTAATTTCGAGAAAGAGGGGCTGGAGTTTTACATCTTGTTTTCAATGCCTTATCTCAAATTATTAGTTGCGGATATCGGACGGAGAGAATTATCCGGATTTCTCTTTGTCTACAATAAAAGCGCAGTCAAAGTGCAGTTAAAGCGTATCTGCTACAGTAAAGCGCAGCTGCTATAGTAACTGTGCTTTGACTATGCTTTTATTATAAAAAAAGAGAAATTCGGTTGATTCTCTCTGTTTGATGTCCGAACCTAATAATTTCTCCTCCCTAAGAGGTTTTCTTATTACCCGTTAAAAATATTAAGATAGCATAATACCTCTAATTAACAAATTAATACCCATTAATTATTTTTTCCCTATCTCTACCCTCATCATAATTTTGTGATTAATTATTTTGTGCGGATGCGAACGATGTCAAGAGACCAATCAGAATACGTCATGTCATCTTTGTGCTTGGTATTTCTCGGTACCGCTCAGTACTGCTGACGTGGTGTATTATAATTGGTTTCCGGACGGTGTTCTCCGCACAGAATAATCTCTCCAATTTTGTGGGCTGTACAGTATATTCTTGTTTGCGCTGGAAATAGTGTTATACTCAGGATCTCAGTTGTAGTAATATGTTCTTCTTGTAGAAGCTATTCCTTTTTTTTTCTCTCACCTTTGTTTTCTTCATCATCTTACCCATCTCATGATATTCTCTATTTTTTTTCTCCACATTTATGGCGTTTGAAAATTATGCAATTTGCATATAGTAGAGAATATTAGATGTATTCCTGTGCATACATATATTATATATAACAAACAATACACTGTTGACATGAGAGCATCTTAGAATATGTCCAACATAAAAGACTAAAATTGTTTGAAAAGATAAGATGATCTCTCTCTCTCTCTGTCTCTTTTAACAGATAATATTTTTTTATCAAAAAGATAAGATGACTTTCTTTAAAAAGAAACATGGGAGTAAAACAAAGTTCTAAATTAGGAGGTGCTGCAGTCAATACTCAGAACAACCCGCAGCAATAGAACTTATCAAACCGTTTTTAATAGAGAAAATATAAAACACTAGAAAAAGCTCATAAAAAACCAGGAACCATAATAAGAAGAAGCTAAGGTAAGGTTCTGTTTGAGATAATATTCTTATTATTTTATTTGATGATAATTATAATTTTTATCGGATCATTATTTTTTATTGTTCTGAAAAAAATTGTGCGTAATAGACCTAGTGAGGGGATTGTGACTTTGGGCGATCAAGTCATTAATAAGAGTACACGTTTTAGATATCTTGGATCTATTGTTCAGAGTGATGGTGAAATAGATGGGGATATTATCAGCAGAATTCAAGTTGGATGGTTGAAGTGGAGGAATGCATCGGGCTTGTTATGTGATAGAAATGTACCCCTCAAACTTAAGGGAAAGTTCTATAAGATGGTAGTGAGGCCTGCAATGCTTTATGGTGCCGAATGTTGGCCATTAAAAGAGAAGCATAATACTAAGTTAAGTGTGGCAGAGATGAGGATGCTCAGGTGGATGAGTGGCTTTACCCTTAAAGATAGGATACGAAATGAGCATATACGTGAAAAGGTTGGAGTAGCTCCAGTAGAAGATAAGATTAGAGAGAGTCGCCTTAGATGGTTTGGTCACATAAAACGGCGGCCTTCCGATGACCCGGTTAGGAGAGTAGAGGTATTAGATTTGACTTATGTTAAGAAAGGTAGGGGTAGACCTAAAAAGACTTGGTTAGAAAATATTAAGAATGACCTTTCTTTATTAGATTTAAACGAGAATTTGACTTTTAATAGGACACAATGGAGAAAAAGGATTCATGTAGCCGACCCCACGTAGTGGGATAAAGGCTTGATGTTGTTGTTGTTGTTGTTGTTGTGAAAAAAATTGTGCTAAGAAGTTACTTCCTTTAGTAGCTTTAAAAAAAAAAAAATTCATAACAATTTAAACTACCTTTATAAAAAAATGGTAGCCATTTCAAACAAACCTTAAAAGCCAGAATGAAGCAGCATGGTTAAAAAGGGATCGTAGCGTGAATATACAACAAAGGCATTCTGGAAAAACAAACATCAGTGGGCAGAAAATAGAAAATAGAACGAGAGAATGGAAAAAATTCCCTTCATTTTAAGTTTAGTTTTTTAATAAAATATTTTAATTGGACAAAACTTACATTTAGTCAAAAGTAATTATGAGATATGAATTTTGATTAATATAATAAAGAGTTTAGGATACTAAATTATATATGAAACCCTTAATTTACTCCCGATAAAACAATTCATAAATATTTGAGCCTAAGATCTTAGGCGGCTTTATCTTCAAATCCCTATTTCTTATCCCTCTTTCAACATCCACATTAATCTTATCTTAAGAACCTATTCCGAAGAATCCCCCATTGTCCCACTTTGGGTCTTCTTCCTAAATTTTCATCCGCATTTCTTCTCTCTCCGAATTCTACAAGGTCTTGGGGCTCTTTTTGGACGTCCACTTCAAAATGATAATGCTATGACAGTGGGATCTCGACCATCAATTGCTAGAGTTTTGGTTGAACTTGATATTACAAAACAGTATCATGATAAGATGTGGTTGGGTCTTGAAAATTTTGGTTATGTTCAACCTGTGTTGATGGATGAATTCCCTTCATTTTGTGATCATTGCAACACTTTAGGTCATACTAGAAAAGAATTTCTCTCTCTTCATCCTCATTTGAGTGCTAATGTCGGTGCCGGAGATTCTCATGGCAATGCTGGTCTACCAGTGCATGAAATAGAGGTTGTTGGTGATGAGGGTCGTTCAAGAAATGTGTTATATGATGATGTTAATTCTTCATTGGAATAAGTCACTCCCGTGCAAGAAGTGATTCTAAGTAATGTTTATTTAGAGGCTAATCAATTGACAATAATCCCTTATGTTGAGTTTTATCCTGATGATGTGTATGTTGTCGTTGTTGATGAGGAGGCTGATGTGAAGTTTCAAGATGCTTCTGATAGACTTAAGCCTAATCTTATAGCTTTAGATCCCCCTATCAACCCGTCTCTCACTGTCATTGGATGGATGTGCCTTCTATTGATGTTGGTAACTCTGATGTTAATGTAGTTGTGAATGTTGAAATTGCTCATGTTACTTGTCCAATTGGGGATGACCTCAAATTAGATGTATGTAATGTTAATAAGGTTATTTTGAATATCATCTTCTCTTGACTCATCGTTAACTTCATTAGAGTTGGTCTTGTCTCCTATTATTAATGTATCGAAGGAAAATGTGGCTTTTGTTGATATTCCAATTTCAGTTATGTCCAATGAGGACTTGAAAGCCCATCTGGCTATTTCGTTGAATAACTCAAGTTTAGATCATACTGATTGGCTGTATGATTCACTTACCTTGGCTTGTGGGGGGCGAATGATGATTTTCAGTGAGCATGCATATGAGTATCATTATATGTATACTTTCATGGTGGAATGTGTTGTTTTTCAAGCAAAATCAATTGGTGGTGGCAAAAGGCATAGAAGTAAAACTAAGAAGAAATAGTCTTTTTGGTTGACCCCCTCTGTTTCGATGTTGTGCGATTCAATTGTGTAGAATTAATTGGTATTCTGGATGATGATGAGGTCACTCTCTTTTCATCACCTTGTTGGCAACCTTGGCTTGTTGGCAACCTTGGCGGTCATGCTTTCATGCTCGGCTGTTGCCTGTGTGGCTTGTGGGATGTTGCTTGTGTTTTGTGGGTTGTTGCCGCTCTTGGATGGTCCTTGCTTGGTTGCGAGGTGGTGCAGGGAGCATCTTGCCATTTACTGAGTCCGCAGATTGTTGTCTACTCCAGTTGTGTTGTTGCTCGCTTCTAGGTTTCTGGTGATCCGGTGTTGGGCTTCCTTTTGGCTTTTCTTTGATTTTATGGCTTTTCCTTTTATTGGTTCTATTATTGTCTTAGGAGGATTATAGGCTTGCTAGGTTTTCCTTCAAATGTTATTTTTATAGATGAGCTGTTGATCATTTAAGGACTTGTAACCATATTTTTATTAGGCTAATTTTTAGATATGAGCATGTCATTAATCACAATTAACAAAATGAGCATACTTAGTTAAAAATTTTAAAAGAAGCAAATACGCTGAATATTCTCGCACATTTTAGAATGCGTGAAAAAGTTAAGCGCATTAATAATATGCTATAAAAATAAGCACATTCCCTGGACATAGAAAATGAGATGAGAGAGGTAGAGTGTGGGCGGGGAGAGAGAGTGTATGCGCAGGAAGAGAGAGAGTGTGTGGGGGGAGAGAGAGTGAGGAATGCGGGTAGGGTTTTATTAAATTTTAACTATTATATAAATAAAAATTAAATATTTAAAACTAGTTAAATATTTAATACTAACTTAAAATATATTTTAATTAATATTTAATATTGAATAAATATTTTTAAAAAATATTTAATATAAAACTAAAAATAATTATATTATATTTTTTGTTTAAATATAATATAATTATTTATACTTCAAAATTATTCTTAAGAAAATATTTATAAAAATTGAAAATTATTTTTCTTCTTTAAAATCTAATTTATTAAAAGATAAATAATAAAATTTATTAAATTTGTTAAAAGATAAATAATTAATTAAATAATTTAAATTCTTATAAATATTATATTTAAACATGAAAAGCATATATACATTTAAATAATACAATTTATTATTAAATATTTAAATTATTTATGTAATATTATAAATATATAAAAATTACATTAAATAGTAATTTTAAAGTTTTATTCTTTAGAAAAAGTTAAAAATATAAAATATATTTAAAAAGGATAATATTAAAATTAATATTTAAAATAATTTTTTTATATTCAGAATAATATATAACAAATATTCAAACTTTAATATTTAAATAACAACATAATAGTGATAATATATTTTTTAGAAATAAAAATAATATTTAAATATAAATTTTAGTTTATTTTAAATATGTAACTACTATTTTAACTGTTTTTAAAATATTTAACTTATATTTCAACTATTTTCAATAATATTATATAAATGTTATTTAAATATATTATTTTAATATAATATTAAAATTTACTTTTTTATATATTAAAAAATATTTAAATACAATATTTTAAAACATTCGCCTGCTTAAAAAAAAAAAAAAAAAAATTTCCTATAATCCAATGCCCTAAGTCCCTAACCCGACACTGGAATCGCCTTGACCACGGCTTCCAGCGACGACGCGTTCCAGCGTGCTCGGTGCTCCAGTGGAATCGCCTTCCAGCGACGACGCCTTCGACTGCGGACTGCTCGTGCTCAGACAGAGCCTGTTCGGTCCTCCCGGCTCCCAGCCCTGACGCCTGACGGACGAAGCTTGAAGGACGACAAGATCGCCGACTCGCCGAGGGCCCGAGGCGCCGACCTGTTCTCAGTTCTCTCCTTCCGCCGAATCTTGATTTGACCACAGCTTGTTCACTGTTTACGGACGAAGGCCAAAGATACGACCAGATTTAGGTAAAATGAAATTTTTCCTACAAGTTTATGTTTTCTTCTACTGCATTCTTGATCGATTTTATGAGTTATTCATGCACTAATCTTTGTATTCTTTGATTCTTTCTTCCATTACATTCTTGTTGGATGTCAATATTATGAGTGTGGATCTTAATGTGTTAATTAACATAGCCACATAGGTCTTATAATTTGTAAAGTTCTTAACCGATTGTCAATTGATCTTGCAAAATAATAACTAGGTTTTTGTCATGGAGAAATATTTTAAGAAGATTTCACAGAGTTCAAATAAGACAAACAAAAAAGTTGAGGAGCAAAGTTCAAAAAGAATTCGCATGGAAATTGAATCATCAAGAAATCAAGAAGTAGATTTAGAAAACCTTCCATCTGATCCTGGTTTGCGAATTCCTATCTATGAATTTTCTCCTAATATTCAAGATCAAGTTAGTCGAGCTTACTTGCAAAGAGGACCATTCCAACCTCACATTCATAAATTTTCTAAAACCAAATTTGGGGCAAAGGATAGACGCTTCAATGTTGCATGGTTTGATAAATATTATAATTGGTTAGAATACAACATATGCAAAGATAAGGCTTACTGTTTATATTGTTATCTATTTAAAGCAGTAGGTAGAGGAAATGAGGATGATGATGCATTCAATAAGAATGGATTTTCAAATTGGAAAAAATCAAATAGATTTGAACTTCATGTTGGGAGTCATAATAGTGCGCACAATATTGCACGACGAAACTGTGAAGACTTGATAAATCAAAGTCAACATATTGGTTTTATGTTTAAGAAAGGTGAGGCTTTCACATTATTAGTTCTGAACAGAAAGGTATCAGTTTTGATATTCTAGAAGTGGTTGTTGAAGATGGTATCAATTCTGAACTGAAAGGTGAGGCTTTCGCATTATTAGGGACAATACAATCATTTGAATTTTCATTCTGTTTACTATTGATGAAGGATATACTTGCTATAACTGCTGAGTTATCACAAGCTTTGCAAAGAAAAGAACAGGATATTGTAAATGCCATGTCTTTGGTTCGAATATGTAAAAATAGGCTGCAAGTTATGAGAGATAACAAATGGGAAGAGTTCATCACCAAGCTAACGTTTTTTTGTGAGCAACACAAAATAGATATTTCTGACATGAATGATAGATGGGTTGCTCGGGGACGGCCTCGTCGTAGAGCTCAAGATATGACAAATTTATATCACTTTAGAGTTGAAATTTTCTACACAGTTATTGATATGCAACTTCAAGAGTTAAGTAATCGTTTCACAGAGACGAATACTGAGTTGCTTTTATCTATTGCTTGTTTGAATCCATCTAAATCTTTTTGTGCATTCAGTAAAGACAGATTTTAAAGAATTTGTGCCCCCTCTAAAAAATGTTTCTGGCTCTGCCTACAAGCAAGTTGAAATCGCAGAATTACCCCTATCACAATGAAATATTCCAGGTTTTGTTTGTCACATTACAAAAGAATCAGAACAACTGTTGCACGAACAAAACGAGCGCGAACGAAATTGGAGCGTATCGCTTCCTCCTGCTTCCCTCAATTAGTTGCTATAAGCTGTCTTTTCTTTTTCTGATAACCCTATCGGCTCAGCGTAAAACCTGACGGGAGGAATTTCCCGGCAAAGATCATACCACTAGGTAATTGCGCCTCATCGTTTACTTTGCTTCCTCCAATCTGTCTTTTTGTTTTTCTTTTTCCAAATTTTTTTGAGTCATTATTTTCGTGTTATAGTTTGGTTATTCTGTGAAACTCGTGGGCACTCCTTTACTCGCTCTTCTATTCGCGAGAAATTTGGAAGGTGGAGTGGTGATCATCTCTGTCTGGATCAAATGAGATTTCGTTATTGGTGCGCTGAGTGACGCTATCTGAAAAATCGGATTTTGATGGCAATTTCTGCTGAATCACATATATGTTGGCTTTGTTTCACTTTGGGGATTTTCTGTATTGATTTGTATCCCTGCACGCGTCATTCTTGCATCTTAAAAAAGTGGGCTTTGTCCTGTTTTTCTTGTGGAAACTAATCACATAACTGAGTACTTTCTAGTACAATTCTTTCTCTAGGTTTACGTTTGGGAACAAGTGTGAGTCTGTTTATTTGATATCCTCAGGTGCTAACGGATTAATGTTTGTCTTCCTACTTCCAACTGCTGAACTTTGATTCTTTTGCAGTGAGAAGATGGATCGTCTTGCTGGTCCGGCCCGTCTCATGATTATTTCTGATCTTGACCATACAATGGTAAGTTTCTCTTTGGTTTTCATTCCACAAATTTAATTGTGATTTTGCTCATGACATGAAAAGTTCTTTGTGCCGTATACTTCATTTTGCATAGGTTGATCATCATGATCTGGAGAACTTATCATTGCTCAGGTTCAATGCGTTATGGGAATCCAATTACCGCCATGACTCTCTACTTGTTTTCTCTACTGGAAGGTCACCAACACTGTACAAGGAGCTTTGGAAAGAGAAACCCTTATTGACACCAGACATAACAATCATGTCTGTGGGTACAGAAATAACTTATGGTGAACGGATGGTTTCTGATAGTGGCTGGGAGAAATTTCTAGATGAGAATTGGAGTCGTGATATTGTTGTTGAGGAATCATCTAAATTTCCACAACTTTCATTACAGGTGAAGTTAACAAAGCTCTCTCATTTGTTGTAAATCTAACAATAACAAATAGAGTAGATTCCTACTATTAACAGTTAACACATTTGATAATTTAAATGTGGTAATAATTTGTTCTATCCAATTTAAGTTACTGGAACTTTTGACCTTGGTGCAGTCAGAAACAGAGCAGCGGCCACACAAGGTTAGCTTTTATGTTCAGAAGGAGAAGGCCGAGGAACTGATGAAGTCTCTTAAGGAGATCTTGACAAATCGCGGGGTAAGATTGAACCGTCCTATTTTTGACCTTTGTTGGAATGATAAAATCTGTAACTGTCTCCTGGAAAATGCTAATATAAGAGTAACATTTTATTTGCTCCATTCTTGTTCAGCTTGATGTGAAGATAATTTACAGTGGCGGCATAGATCTTGACATATTACCACAAGGTGGTGGAAAAGGCCAAGCACTGGCATATTTACTCAAAAAATTCAAGGAAGATGGGAAACTACCACTCAACACTCTAGCTTGTGGTGATTCTGGCAATGATGCTGAGCTATTTAGCATTCCAGAAGTTCATGGTGTGATGGTTAGTCATTATAGAAAATTTGTTTTTCATTTTTATGTTCGGTTAGTGGAATTTTGTTGTTCAATTCTTTGGCATGTTACTCTCTAGGTCAGCAATGCTCAAGAGGAACTATTAAAGTGGCATGCAGAAAATGCTAAGGATAATCCTAAGATAATTCATGCAAGTGAGAGATGCGCTTCTGGGATTATAGAAGCTATAGGCCATTTTGGGCTTGGTCCTAATATTTCTCCTAGAGATGTTGAGAACCTATCAACTTGCAAGCTTGACAACTTCAACCCTGGACATGAATTAGTGCTCTTTTACTTGTTGTATGAAAGATGGCATCGGGAGGAAGTTGAACAATCTGCTACTACTATTGAGATCATGAAGAAGATTACTGTATGTTATTATGATCCCTTCACATTTTCTGTTATATTATCATCTTTTAGCAATGGCCGTCATGGCGCTCTTGAAGTTATTTCTCCTAATTGGCATGAGCATATAGTATATGTCAATGGCTAGCATTTTTTATGGACTTTGTGTTAATTGATTTCATAAATGTTTATCATGGTACTATAATTCATCAGTACAAATTTCATCTTTATATAATGTGATTTGTAGTCTAAGAATGGTGTGTTGATTCATCCTTCCGGAGTTGAGAGACCTCTTCATGAATGCATAGATGCCTTTTCTGCATGTTATGGTGACAAAAAAGGCAAGCTGTTTCGAGTATGGCTGGATAGAGTTTCTTCTACTCAGATTCATCCAGATACTTGGCTTGCGAAATTTGACAAGTGGGAAATGTCAGGTCTGTTGCTACTTGCCCTTTGCAATAAGCTTTAGTTTGTTCCCTCAATCAAATTTTACTTTTTAGTTTTTTTTTTTTTTTTAAGTTACTTTCAATCAAATTGGTTCTCATTTTTACTATAATTACATTTGGTAAGTAGCTAATGGTGCTGTGTTTGTTAAAAAATTTCTTTTGAGTAAATAATATTTTTTTAGATCCTCTTTCTTTTTTTTCTTTTGGTTACAGGCCAGTGGTTCTTTCTTTAGGATGTTATTCTGTAGGAAATGTGTGATGGGTCATAGTGTGGAGAAATTATTCCATGCGGAGCCCGGACGGTAAAAAACCGTCGTCCGGATGTGAGTGTACACAGTGTTTGTATACACTATGTATAAAAAAACCCAAATTGTGTACAAAATTATACTCGGTGTACACACTGTGCACACTCGCATCCGGACAGTTCTTTACCTCCGAACTCCGCACGGAATAATTTCTCCATAGTGTGATAGGTCATAGGGTGATCTACAGTTGCCTCCACTGACTAACTTGTGGTGGTCGGGGCAGTGCTTTTTACTGGTTAGAATGTGAGATGCGAATGTGCTCAGAATCATCAGATTGCTAAAAGAAGGATGGGAGTGGAGAGGATACATGCTAGGAGAGATATAGGCCGGTGATAGCCTCAAGTGGACCTTCTGATATGTTAGTCCTGTTTGTTTTGAGGTCATTGATTGATAGTAAAAGGGAAATGAAATTATATTCTGTATTTCCCCTATATGGTTAGGGACTAATAGTAAAAACCTTTTGAAAGGAAATTTTTACCAATTTCGTTAGATAGAAGTTATCTTGCTGTTCAGTTTTATCAAATCGATCCTCACTAAAAGGCCCACCAATTATTGAAGCCGTAAAAGCTAACTAGCCATGGCCTCCCTCTTGCGGTGATTATCTCTAGGAGTCTGCTCAATTCGTCAAGGCTCCCTAATAGTTCTTTGTTTCCCAAGCTGACTGGTCGCTCATCTAGTTTCATTTTGGCATTTCATTTTATTTTAATGTTTTTTTAATTAAATTTTGAAGTTAGAATATGAATTATATGGATATGAATTTTATATTTAATGCTTACACCCATGTTATGGAAAAATTATGACGTGCACAGTCCGGACCCAGAGAATCATTCAGTTGTGTGACTGTGAATAATAAAAGCACATGTGTGACTGTGAATAGTAAAAGCGCAGGTGTGATTATGAACAATAAATGTGCAGTGGTGAATAGTAACTGTGTTTTTATTGTTCATAGTCACACAACCGAACGGTTCTCCAGGTCTGGACTCCGCACATAATAATCTCTTCATGTTATGGGGCTTGCCCCCTGCCCTTTGAAATTTACACTTCTGCCTTTGAAATGATTGGATACTGATGTTCAGGATCTCATGCTTTTCCAAGTTCAGGAATACTAGGACCTGTCTAGTAGATTTCTTTGACTCTCCAATGCTAGCTTCTTCTGTATGCATTTACTTCAGCGTATAGAACAATCTATTTTCCAACATGAAGTGCTTGAGCTTTGTGCATTTAAGAGTTTAAGCTTGCGTGCTACTCAGCTGCTTCATTCTCTAATGCTTTTCATCTCATATACGAGAAAAAGTTCTTTTTTGTTCTATATATTATAGAGATTCTGAAAATTGTATCTGTTAAAGACGAAATTCTATAAAATAGATCAGTCATTTGTGTTAAAACTAAAACAAACTGTTAAATGTTGTGAAAAAAAATAATTATAATAAACTAGACTTCAACAAATTTTCACTCAGCATGAGTTATCGGATAAAGCTAATTTATGAGGATCATGATGGTACAATGAATTAAATTTTGGCCTGATGTACACTATTTTTGTGCAGCATGGAATTAACTTACCCATCCAACCATAGAAAGCACATGAATGGGCATCCTTAGTCAACCTAATCCTTTATATAATCCATGAAGACCATCTTCCTTTCTACACATTGCCTTAGGAATTGTAACATACCAATTGGCATAGTTTGAGGTTTCCAACAAAGTGGATCTGTTGGAAAATAAGCAAAAACATAGAGGATAATAGCATATTGATGAGAGTTGATAGTTTGAAAATTTGGATTCATTTCATTGGTAGCTCATGCAAATTTATTTTGATTGGGGTTTACTTAATCACTAACAAAAGAGACTTCAATTTTGGCCTCGTTTGACGCGGCTTATTTTCTCCTTCTCCTTTGGGAAATGGCATTTGACGTTGTTTGAATATGCCGCTTATGTGGAAATGCTTTTTGCAGAATTTCATTTTTTTATTGTTTTGAGAAGTTTTTTGATACATGCTTCTTCGTTTGAAAACTCCATTTGCTCTACCAACATTTTTGAAACTATCTTTTACAAAAGTTAATGGATAACCAAACGAAGCCTTTGTCTCATGTATGTAGATGAAGGGCGGCGATGCTGCCTAACTACCGTAGTGCTGAAAACCAAGGTGCTATTTCCTGGTTCTTACTGTTACCCCTATATGATATTTGATGATATAAAGGAAGCTGATTGAATCTCATTTTGCAGGCAGACACGCCTGAAGCACTCATGCTGGTGCATGTCCATCAGACTTGGATGGATGGCTTTGCTGCAAAAAAAAACTGGTTCTTCTAATAATGCTTTGCAGTCTTGTTTGTAAGTTGCCTCATTAATCTGCTCTTGCTGTAATAAAGTTCCTTTGTCTAAAACATAGAAGCATGAGTCTGTTTTTGCTATATGATATCTAAGCTTATATACGGTTGCTGAAAGGTTGTACTTCTCTTCATCAATCTAAGAAATGATGCAAGAAATCTTATTTATTCTGCTTGTAAGAGTTTTGTTCATATTAAGGCTAGAATTTGTGGTGGAAATCATAAGGGGTGGATTGCATTTCTTTTGATTTTATTTAATTTTTTCAAGTAATAATGACTAATCAATTAAATTTATATTATTTTATTCCCCAAATAAATTCAACAAAAATTTAAAATATTTAATTGAAAACTCAAA
Source organism: Dendrobium nobile (assembly GCA_022539455.1). Lineage (NCBI taxonomy): Eukaryota > Viridiplantae > Streptophyta > Magnoliopsida > Asparagales > Orchidaceae > Dendrobium > Dendrobium nobile. The sequence goes on from CM039727.1 coordinate 6,375,819, forward strand.
ATCTTAAAAAAATAATAATAATTTCTCACGTGACTAATCCGATAACAATAGCAAAACACCAAATGGCGTTATCTTACCCTACTCGTGTAGCTGTCCCTGTAGCCACGACGCCTCGGTAACTCTTAAACCAACCCACTTAATCAGAAAATAATCCACAAAATGGCCTTAAGTAAGATTTAAATTGACTACAATATTATTTTCTAAGGAAAATCCCCATATGTCAAAGTTTTTTGTTAAAAAAAAAAAATCATTGGAAATGAGTTGGTAGCGTTTAGAATGACATACTATATATAAATATTAATTATTATATTCTCTTTTCAATTATTATAATTATATAATTTAAGAATAATTTCATCTTCTGAAATTATTTAAATATTTAATGAATAAAAAATTGAAATGAAACATTAATATTCAAAATTAATGAAGCTTTTCATATTTTTAAAATTGTATATTTTTAAATTTAAATTAGTATAATTTAAAAAAATTAGATGAGATATCATGATTAAAATTTGTTAAAATAAATTTAAAATTTTTAATTTATTTGAAAGAAATATAATATAAAAGTTTATCAATTATTTATGAATTATATTGTTTTTTAAATTTATAAATATACTTTTAAATAAATATAATATACAAATAATTTATATTATAGTCATCCAAAAGAAGAACAACAAAAATAACCAACTTTTATCCTACTACATAGGATAAGCTATGTTTCATCCTGGAATATTCGCGACGATAGAGAAATATAAAGTTTAATGTCTTGACCTTGTACGAAGATCTAGCACACAATTAGATAAAAGTAAGGATGGTGTATTCATAAGGGACACCAGAGTTTTTACGTGGAAACACTGAAAAAGGAAAAACCACGGGACCTAGCTCAACTTAAAGGAATCCACTAATATTTGAAGTCGATTACAAAAGAGGCCATTCCTTGGGAGAAGGCATTGGCTTAATGTAACAAAAGTACATCATATAGAGCACATTACATGGTGGAAATTATACTAATCAATAACGACTTGTTTGTTTGGTTGGCAGGATCATAGTCGGCAGACGATGGAGGTTAGAAAGACCGTAGTCATGTGAAGGCGGTCGACAGGATTGTAGCTCGCGGGCAACAGAGGTCAGAAGGATCGTTATTTGGTAACAAATGTTGGAAGGACCATAGTCAACAGGCGGTGGAAGTCGCAAGGACCATAATCTGGTGACAGAGGTCAAAAGGTCCGTAGTTTGGAGACATAGGTCAGAAGGACCATTGTTGGTGGGTAACAAAGATCGTAAAGACCATAATCTGGCAACGGAGGTTGGAAGGACCGTGGTCTGGAGGTTTGAGAGATCATTGTTGGTGGACGACATTGGTCGGAAAGACTATAATCTGGCTAAGGAGGTCGAAATGATCGTAGTCTGGAGGCCGAGGTCGGAAGGGTCGTTGTCAGTGGGCAATGAAGGATGGAAAGACCTTAGTCGATAGGTGATGGAGACCAAAAGGATCATAATATGGTGACGGAGGTCGGACGGACCGTAGTCAACGGGCAACGCTGGTCAAAAGGACCATAATCGCAACGTGATCGAGGTCGGAAGGACCATAATATGGCGACTAAGGTCGGAAGAACTGTATTTGGCCGGTTGTAAGTCAGGCAGAAGTCTAGCGTCATGTGGTGGTCTGGCAGAAATCCGGGCGTTAGGCGGTGGTCTTGTAGAAGTCCAGGCGTTAGGTCGTGGTTCGATAGAAGTCCGACCTCAGGTGATGGTCTGGCAGATGTCCAAGCATCAGGCGGTGGTCCGACAGAAGTCCGACCTTTAAGCGGTGGTCCGGCAGAAATCCAACCTTTAAGCGATAGTTCGGTAGAAATTCGGGCGTCAAGCCGTGGTCTGGCAGAAATCCGAGTGGTGGTCGAGGAGGAGTTAGGTGGTAAGAGCGATTTTCGATCTCTCTCTTGCTCTCTTGCTTGGAATCCCTCCTCAATGAAAAGTGACATATCTATTTATAGATTTCTGAGAGTAGCATGACAGGTGAATTGAGAGTGATTTGGATGGACGACCGATGTTGACTCCATTGATCATGGACGATTTATTGAGCTTTTGAATGTCTTAATGATGTCAGAATTTGGCAATCTTAGGCTTGTTTGATTCATCTCGTCGAGCCACTCGATTAGACTATAAGCATGTTATGTTTAGAAACCGTTTGGTAATCCAAATCATGGTTTGAACATTCCAAATGTGCTCCGGGTCTTTGATTTGGACCCATTTGGGCTCATATTGAGTTGAATTTTGTGTCGTTGAATTCGTATTTCAGAGACGATCAACTCAACTATAAATTTGCTGAAATCAGAGTTCAAATGGTTTCGAATTTTATTTTTGAAATTTTCAACTTGATTTTGCCTTGAGATTCATGCCTGGTCAAGATATTTTTTTATAATGTATTCTCCATTATGTCCTATTAAGAGTTAAATTCATATTTATATCGAATGAAAAAAAAATTTAATAATTTCTAACCAAGTCATTTTAGATGTACCTTTAACCTTTTTCAGCATATGTCATATCTAATACATTTACTCTCTATAATCTTAACTACCACTCGAGCTACTTCAACATTTTCACATATTTACTAATTTCACATCATATTAAAATAAACTAAAAAAAATTTAAAAGTTTTTTTTATTATATGGAATATTTAGGTCAATTAAGACAAATTCAAATACACAACACACACAAGCTTTGAACCCATGACCTAATGGTTGGCTGCTAAAGCTCCAAACTAACAGATCAAGATGAGCTGCATAAAATTTTAAGGCACACAGCTCGATTAAAAGCCCAGTTTGAATGAATCCACTATTATTTGAATCGAGCTTTTAATCGAGCTTTTAATCGAGCTTGAACTCGAGCCAAGCTCGAGCTCACTATTCGAGCTCGAGCTAACGAGCCTAATACGAGCCTAAGATTCAGACAGCCGAGTCGAGCTCGAGCTCGAGTTTGAGCTGCCTGCATGCTTAACGAGCTAGGATCGAACAACCTTTGGCTCGAGCTCGACTTGGCTCGTTTGCACCCCTAGCCCCTACCAAGGGGGAATTGTCTCTTCGTTTGGATATTCAAGCCACGACGGATCCAAGGAGTCCAAGGAGGAGATTTCCAAGGAGTCCAAGGAGGAGAGATTTAAGGAGTCCAAGGATAAGTGATCCAAAAAAGAATGAAGACCTGAAGACCAATATCCCACTCAAAGCCATTTGCGTCTGTCATAGGCTTAGAAATCCGGGTTGTTGGCAGTGGTGCTCGGCCAAATATTTGGGTTGTAATAAGGGCAATTTGCCAATGGCCATTTAGTTTATTATTTTTAAATTTATATTGATGTGTTTACTTGATTGCACAGTAGAAATTGTCTGCTTTTCTTAGATTTCTTTTCTTGAATGCCGATTTTATTTTCGCCTGGATTTTCGTTAGGCTCTTTAAGGATTATAAAAATTTTTCTACTCATAACTAATTCATAAAATTTTTAGTCTTAAATAACATAGAAACTTAACGAACCTAGAAAACTGCTGGAATCATCCGGGGTCGCATGCATATTACTGCATTCTTTTTTCCTTGATATAAAACATCTCCCTGCCTGCGGGTAGAGTCCAGATAATCTAGCTTATGAGAATGAAGTGCCGGACCTAGGGAGACCCAGTCTTTTCAAAAAATTATTTTTTATAAGCCTGTTTTTAAAATTTTATAGCATTCATGAGCTGACATTTCAACTAGCATGCATTGCATTAGTAACCAATTAAATAAAATTTAATTGCATTAGCTAGGGGCATCTAACCCACATAAGTCCAGGATCACTTAGGAAATTCTCTAGATGTCAGTCCTATTTCCAATAACTGTACCACCCACCCATCTCTAATAACTGACTTGATATCATAGTTTTAAAGCGATTAGGTGGTTAGCTGGCTCCCCAATCCAGGCTGGGATAAGTCCAGGTTTTGCATTGCATTAGCTAGGACACGGGTCTTAATGTTCGTAGAACACTAAATCCAACATAGATATAGGATTCGAGGCTACTTTACTCGGTCTAGTAATATGCCTTAAATAGTAGGTAGGTCCCCTCCTTCAGGGACTATAAATCCTACTCATCTGCGTCACATGATGATGCCACCTCCATCTTTTCTCTCACGCATGTGATTAAGTGCTTGATTTTCTTTTCTCAGTTTATCTTTAGTGCTCTAGAGCCTCTAAATGCTGGTATGAACCACGCATGTTGATTCAGCCCTTCGGACCTTTCTTCCTTTGGATAGAACTTCCTAGTTTATACCCTTATGCCAATCCCACTTTAGGAGAGGGTAATGTATGATCCTTAATCGAGAGTTTTCTCGGGCTCCGGCCAGGGATGTAATTAACCACGGGGCTTGGACCAGTGGGAAACTTGGTCCCACATCTACTAAACCCCATTCAAACTGTTGTATCGGGTGGGGGAAACCCGTGATTATGTCGTATATATTACTACTCATCGGGGTGTGTTGGCGACAACCTCTATCCTCAATGGTATGCACGATCCAATCTATCCATTCCAATTGACCCGTTCGCGCGGTGCTCTTTCGGAGGTCCACAGTCTTCACTAGAAAGATTCTATGAGAGCAAGTGAGAAATAGTCTCCACTCACAACCTCTAGAAGGCACCCCCAAAAGGTGAGCTCAATGAGAAGCTAATAGTAGACATATTTATCATAAGAGTAAGCTGTTAAATAATCTCCATTCTTTAAAATATCAGAAGACAAATCCCTTAAAAGGTGTAAGATCATCTAACAATTTTAGAAGATACAAGTCTCATAAGATACATACATATAAAAAATCTTAGAAAATATATGCATTAGAAGATAGTATCACACCTAAAATCTTAGAAAACATAAGTCTTAAAAGATACATGATCGTCTAAAAATCACAAGAGACATAAGCCTTAGAAGTTTCATGTACAAAAAAAATCTCATAAGGTTAAAAGCCTGAAAAAGATGCAGAGTTCCTCAAAAGGTACATATATCTTCATTCAAATTTACACATGAAAAATATAAATTTCAAAATCATATACAAAACTATTAAATTCACATCACATGATGCCAACTCACAATATTTTATAATATTTGAATCTCCAAACCATTGCATTAGCCTCCAATAAGTGGTCTCTCCCTCTTAAAATTGATAGGAGGCAAAATTTTCTCATCAACAATACTTGAATTTAATAGTTTCTATCAATGGCAGAGCAAAAAGAAAATTTGTGGGTTAACAAATTAAAATTTTCAATTATTCCTCGATTAAAATTTTGTGTAGAATTTAATATTTTATTTAAACTTATTATTTAAAAAAGATAAAATAAAAGATAATAAACAACTTATAAATTATAGTGCATAATCTTCATATTCTGAGTTAAATGATTATTCATTATCAATACAATCAAATATTTTTTTTCATAATATAAATTATTAAAATATTACTTATTCATAAATCTCTAATTCCTTTTTATAATCATTTTTTTTATAATAAGCATAATGGAAAAATCTCTTTTAACTTATATTACACACATTGATCTTAAAACAAATTCTAATCTTTTTAATTTGTCATAATAAAATTTTGATTATAATCCTTGTTGCGGATTAGAATATAAGCGGCGATAGAGTTAAGAAATTTTCGTCTTAGCATTGTACGGATATCTAGCACACAAATAGAGAAGAAACAATAACACAAGAATTTTTACGTAGAAACCCTGAAAGGTAAAAAATCACAGGGCCTCACCCAGTTGAAATAATTCCACTAGTGTTTTGTTTGAAATACAAGAGGCTGACTCATCCATAAAGTTAGGACGACCATATTACAATGAATCTCTTCTAAGTTGAGATTCAATTACAAAGTTGAGCAGAGTTCCGGCGTCACTAAGGAGATTGGGCAGAATTCAAGTGTCGTCCGAAAGTTGGACTGAATTCCAACGTCAAACAGAACTTTGATGTTGCTTAGGAAGAATTATGGCGTCGCCCGGATGTCCGGCCGAATTCCGGCGTTACTCAGGCGGCGAGAAGAACTCCGGCGGTGATCGAGGAGTTATTCCCTCATATCCTTCACTTCTCTCATCTCTTCTTCTTGCTTGGGGGTCCCCTCTCATGAGAAATGATGAGTCTATTTATAGATTTTCTGGAGTGGCATAGCTTGAAAATAGGTGTGAGATCAAGGGCAAATAGGGAGTGGTCGAATGGACGGTTGATAATGAATCCCTTGATTATGCACCGTTCGTCAAACATTTGAAGGTCTTAATGATGTCGAAATTCGGCAATCTTGGGCTCGTTGGATTTGTCTCGTCAAGCCGTTCGATTCGACTATAAGCTCGTCAAAATCGGAGACCGTTTGGAAACTCAAATTGCGGTATGAACTTTCCAACAGCACTTTGGGTGCTTGATTTGGGCTCATTTGGGCTCAGATTGAGTTGAATTTGATGTCGTTGGGTTCGTGTTTCCGATACGCTCAGTTTGACTATAAGTTTGCTGAAATCGGAGTTCAGCTGATCTCGGATTTAATTTTTGAAGTTTCCGGTTGATTTTACCTCGAGATTCGTGCCCGATCAAGATAATTTTTTGATGATATATCAATCCTAAAAGTAATTTATTTTCTTATAAACATCAGAGCTATAAAAGGATTAATAAAGAATAAAGATGATTAACTATAATTTTATTTTAATAAAATAATTATTATAAAGACAATCAACCGTTCATCAACAAAAGGATTAAAGCTACATTGCAAAAATTAAAATATTTGGTGTCACTCGCAACTCCTCTTTTAGAATGATGCAATGATAATAATATAGAAAATTATAGAGCTCGTAAAAGGAGAATACTTCACTTAAAGTAGGTAGAATCGAAATCTAAAAAGGAAATGAGATATTTGAATTTTTTTTTATAACTACAAAGAACAATTCATCAAAATTAAGGAGGATGCATCTAAGGAGGATGCACACCGCATATTGAAAATATGATTTTAAATTCATCAAAATTAAAATGATTATATATATGTGAATTTAATCTTAGCCATTAAAAATAGAAAATTATCATTTGAATTAGCCGATTGTATCTTTACAATTGTCATGATTTGTGCAGAGAACTCATATTTTTGCATCAACAATTGCAATCTTTGTCAATAGCTATGGGGCCATGGCCACCCCCTAACCTATCTATCATTATGATGTGGCTTTAAACGACTCATATATATATGATATGTCATCAAAAAATAATTCTGATCGGGCACGAATCTCGATGCAAAATCAAGTTGGAAACTTCCGAAATTAAAATTGGGACCATCATAACTCCGATTTCAGCAAACTTACAGTCAAACTAAACGTCTCGGAAATATGAACCCAACGACACCAAATTCGTCTAAATCCGAGCCCAAATGAGTCCAAATCAAGGACCCGAAGCGTTGTTGGAAGGATCGAACCACAATTTGAATTACCAAACGGTTTCCAAACATTACGTGCTTATAGTCGAATTGAGCGGCTCGACGAGAAGAATCCAACGAGCCCAAGATCGCCAAAATCCAACATCACTAAGACATTCAAATGTCCATCAAACAATCCATGATCAAGGGATTCAACATCGGCCGTCCATCCAACCACTCCCCATTTACCCTTGATCTTTCACCTATTTACTGGTCATGCCACTCCAGAAATTTTTAAATAGACCCCTCATTTCTCTTGAAAGGGAGGCTCCAAGCAACAAGAGAAGAAGAGAAGGAAGTGAAGGAAGAAGCTCCTCCTCGACCATCGCCGGAGTTCCGCCGGACCACCGCCTAACGTCATTGCACCGCCGGACTTCTGCCGGACCACCACCTGAGGCCTGGACTTCTGCCAGATCACCAACTGACGCCCGAAATTCTATTGGACCACCACCTGATGCACGAACTTCTATCTGACCATTACCTAACGCCCAGACTTCTACCGGACCTCCACCTGAGGCCCAGGCTTCTGCTGGACCACCACATGAGGCCCTGACTTATGCCGGACCACCACCTGACGCCCAGACTTCTACTGGACCACCACCTGAAGCCCGGACTTCTGCCGGACCACCACTAGAGGGCCGAACTTCTACTGAACCACTACCTGATGCCCAAACTTTTGTCGGACCACCACCTAAGGCCTAGACTTCTATCGAACCGACACCTGAGGCCTGGAATTCTGTCGGAGCACCACCTGATGCCCGAACTTCTGTCAGACCACCACCTGATACCCGAACTTCTGCCGAATCATCACTTGACGCTCGAATTTCTACCGAAGTATTGCCCTACTACTACGGTCTTTCTGACCCTAATCTTCTGCCAATTATAATTTTTCGAATCGCTGTCTCCTGTCGACTATGGTCCTTTCAACCTCCATCGCCTACTACGGTCCTTCCAACCTCAATCGCCAAACGACGATCTTTCTGACCCCGATCTCCTGCCAACTACGACCTTTTGCACCCCTATCTCGTGCCGACAATGGCCATTCCAACCAAACAAATATGTTTATGTTTATTATTGTAACTACCATTATGTAATGCGCTATATATGATGACATCAAGCCAAGGCCTTCTCTCTAAGAAGGACCTCATTTGTAATCGACTGCAAATACTAGTGGATTCATTCAAATTGGACCAAGCCATGTGGTTTTTCCTCCCTTTTTAGTGGTTTCCACGTAAAAACTATGGTGTCTCTTATGAATGATGCACCCTCTCTTTGTTATCTGCTTGTGTGCTGGATCTTCGAACAATGCTAAGACATTAAACTATATATTTCTCTACCGCCGCAAATACTCCAGGACGCAACAATATATATACAAGTTTGTGCTTGAGCTTATACTCAAATAGTCAAACTTATACATTAAATGAGTTTGAGCTTGAGCTCATGCCAGCTTTGCTCGAAAGCTCATTCAGCTGCTCGATTAAATTAAAATTTATTTAATAATTAATTTAAATTAGTATTATATAATATATTTTAACAATTTTAAATAAATTAATTCTCTATTAAAAATTAAAAATTCTAAAAAAAACAAATTTTTTTTAATTTAAAACTAAGAAATCGAGCTCGACAATCAAGTCGAGTTCAAGCTTTCTAAACGAGCTCGAGCTCAAGCTTAGTAAACAAGCTCGAGTCGAGCTCGAGCTCAATAACAGCTAAACAAATTTAACTCGATGAGGCATATACCCAACTCGACCCAACTCGTTTACACCCCTATACCCAACTATCATCACCCAATTATCTTTGTAAGATTTTCATGTTCTAATTGCCATCTCTTGACTATCATCAATGCTCTTCATTACTCTCCAATATCTTCTAATATGACCACATGAAGTCAATCTTGCTTTCTATATTTGAAATTCTCTTATTTTCGTATTGATGGGAAGAACATGCCATTATAACCTCACATACAAAATTAATTATTTCAAATTGGCAAAGTTTTTGCCCTCGTTGTGTATGTGCATAATTTCGATATAAGATTTAGGCTTCGTTTGGGACGGCTTTTTTATTGCTTTCTAAAACAGAGTTTTAGTACAAAAATAAAAAGTTTTAGTAATTTTGTACTAAAACTCCATTTTAGAAAGCAGTAAAAAAATTGTCCCAACGAAGTCTTAGATAATAAATTATTTCTTTTGCCCCGCTCAATATATATATCTTACACGTTGGCAAATGAACTTCAAATGGATAGTCCCTTGATTTGAATTATACCCACGGCACAAAGTTGATGTGGACACGGTAGGGACCACAACCTTCTCATCCCAATTAACTGGCCACGTCTCTTTATAAATAATAATATAATAATAATAAAATATTATAGTCGGGGCCCATAGTTCACTCTGTTGATCTAAGTACAGTAATGATTGGTTTCAGTCCTCCATTCAGCTTCTTATGTTGGCCAGATATGAGTGTTTAGCTTGGTTGGTGCGGCGAATACAGTTGAGAATCTCCAATCCATGTTCGATTCCTCTAGAGCAATAGTGCCTCTTAAGTGGGGCCCAACCAAGTGCGAGCCATGAGGTTTCTAGGGTAAGTGTCTGTTCTAGGTCAGCTGGGGATTAGTCACGCCACCAAACGCCCTTTTGGATGTGGTAGCACGTGGAAGCCCCGTTCCAAAAAAAAATTTAATAAATAAATATTTTAAAAGTTATTAGTAGATATATATATACACACACACCTTTGTTCATATAAAAAAAATAAAAATAAAAGAATGTATTTACACACCTAAAATTTTTTTATAAACTATGTTTACAAATATACATAGATCTATCTATATAACCCAGAAAATGATTATAAAGGATAAGAGCACATCTAAGAAAACTCAGCTTGTGTAATTGCCCACTTTTAAAAAAAAAATTTTACTTGAATGAACAAAATTCATTTCATTATAACATACAACTCATTTAATAAGCACCATAATAGCCCACATATTATGATCATGGATGATTGAACTTAATACCTAAAGAAAAATATCACAAGAACTGACAAAGCATCACAAAAAAATTTAATAATAACCAATTTTATGCTTGTGTAATCATATCAAAATTGCAAAATATGATGAGTCATAGATCTTTGGTAGTAACAAGAAATTAAAATGGGAAAATTCTTTCATATTATCATATAACTCACACTAACATCAAATAATTTCAAAAATAATTTTAGAAATAATTGTCAAACAAACTTTTTAGTTTAACATTATTGAATCATGTGAAATAAATAAGTGATATTCAAGTCTTTTTAAAAAGCTAGGATGGTAAGGCTTCCTACAAATCAATAGAAAGCTAGGAAGCAAAGGATGGAAAGGCTTCCTACAAATCCACCTTATCTCTTCTATATGATACCATTTGTGACAGAGCAATACACCTCTTGAACTTTGTATGGAGCAAAGTGCTATGTGGTGGGAGCCACTACTTAAACTTGTAGAGGTCACCTCTAGAATTATATCTGTCTGGTTGATGATTTTGGGATAATGATATACAACGAGGATGTCAGTTACTTAAATATTGAGGTGCTTTTTGGTGTAATTGTTGGAATTTATTTAAGAAACTCTAGTTAAGGGTGCTCATCCCAGAGTAATTATGGGATGACGGACCTAGTAGGAAGTTACACAAACAGGGGAAAATCATGAGGCCTTAGGCCAAAGCGAGCAATATCTTGATAGTTAAGAATTTGGTCTATTATAGTTGATTCATCTGAAAATATTGCACAAACTATCTCATCTCAGCATATATGAAAATGAGTTGAACTCCTCTCTACGACTTGCTACTTGAGCAAAGTTTCTACCGATACCACCACCTACTTCAGTAATACTTTAATGAAAGTGTCGAGTCAGCTTGACACCAAATTATTAGGTTCAAACTCAGCTTGAATGTTCTGATCCAATAATTAAACAAAAGATTCTCTCATTAGCTTCAATGTTTCTGTCTTCATGTATAAGCCATTCCTCAGCAAAAAAAGTACATACTTGCGTCTACATTACAGTTACATATAGTTAAATCTTTTGAAGAACTTATATAACGTCTTCAAATGACCAGGTTTCATCTTTGTGCATCCTATTGATTTTTTATAATTACAATTTGTCCTTAATAAACAACAAAATAATAATAATAATAATAATATAAGTTTGAAAATAAAACATTTAGTAGTTGTAATTAAACATTTAAATTTATACTTTTTTTTTCTCTAAACTGAGCTCACATGACTCATTGTGTAAAGACAAGTTTATTTTTTGGCATTGGTAGAATTTTTTGCAGCCCTTTTTTTGTGATACATGATAATGTTAAATTTAAATTTTTTTAGTACTAAATTTTTAACAATCAAACTTAATCTCAATACTTACCTTGTCCTCTGGTTTTTGTGTAACAAGTTGACAACCATTGCATTTGATCAATTCTAGCTGGAACATTCTCCATAATTTCCTCAACAGTTTATCGTCTCATTACTCAACCTTCAAAGTGGTTTTATAATTACACCACTTAACACTAAGGGATTGAAGAATGCAATGACATATATGGCCAGGGAACTCAAACTTAAACAATAGTTGATAATGTTATATGGTTAATAATACATAGCTAAAAAAATTTAAATTTATAATGAATTCTACATATTTCTACTTCAGTCAACACTTCTTCTTGAAATGCTATATACCCTTATTTCTCCAATTAGAGAAAAGTATTGTAGTCAAAATAGGATCTCTTGTAATAATGTAATAATCCCAATATATGATTCCAGTATAATAGACACAGGTAGGTTACAGGGGATGTTATTTTTATTTACCTCAATGTGAATTTGTGTACCTAACGATATATTCTATATATCAGCACATGTTGTGCGCCTCCTACATCTGATAGGATTTTGTTACTCATCTTTACAAATTAAAATAAATAAAATAAGCATGAATAATATAACAATTTTAAAATAATTGAAAATCATACAAAGCTAGGATTGGAAAGAGCACAACAATAGGAATGAAACTACACAGCTACACAAGCATTTCAACTAAATATACAAAAGAATAGTAAAACAAAAGAAAGATGATGAAAGCATTTCAAATGAAACCACACGTTAGGCTTAGATGCAATAAGGCCGCATGCTCACAGGAGCGTGAGCTCAGGATTAGGGACAAATGGGCCAAGGAGAGGAAGAAGTAGAAGCGAGTGACTAGTATGAGCGAGCTGATGAGTGCTTCGACACAATCTTTCGCTTCGATCAAAGGTTAAGGGTCACAGAATGCATGAAACAAGAGGAAAGAGGCAAGAGGGAATTAAGAGGGCGAGCTGAGAACGTCGAACGCATATAAGATCAAGAAGGTGGGGGGATTTTAATAGCGGTTAAACTGGTGCTATTTGCACCTGTTAAAACCAGTGCAAATAATAACGATCAAACCTTTTGACGTAGGTTTTGAAACCGTCCCAAATAATTGTTACGAAAAAAAAAATTGTAGTGATAAATTTTTAGATGATCTAGTACTTAGTACATAATTGTGAATCTATTAATATTTTAAAAATTCTTTGATGATAATTTTAAGCTTTGATTTTAAATATAATAAACCCTAATTTAAATATCAAACAGAATTTTTTAAAAAGCAAACTCTCATCACATTGTTTTAATATCGAATAATACATTCAATAAACTTATAATGACTATTAAATTATACTGAAAGCCTCTATCCTGTATTTACACAATTAAATTAATAATTATAATAAAAATATGTACAAAAATTTGCCTTAGTAAACTTTAAAATTATTTTTAAAAATAATGTAAATCTTCCACACAAAAAATATGACATAAACTACATGGGACACATGTCGATCTCTTATTTGATCTGTTCATTCAAATCTACGCCGTCCTCACTAATACCTACATCATTTCTTGCTTGGCAGAGACGTTCAGCAAGAGAAGATCGCACGCGCCACGTAACCGCCTCGCGTGACTCTCTGATTGGCCGAGGCCGAGGGGGCGGTACACCACAGCGCTTCCAACAGCCGGCGACCACATCCCATGCGTCACGTAGGACGGTAATAAACTGTCTTAGGGCCCCACTCGGCCATTATCCTTCGAATCCCTTCTTCTTAAATACCACGTATGTTGATCCTGCAACTTATTTAATTCCATAACTCTCTCTCTCTTCTCTCTCTCTCTCTCTCTAGGTGGAGAGTACTCAGATTCTCTCTCCTAAATCTCTCTCTATCTCTATCTGGATAGAGATAAGTCTGTTACAGTATGGAGATTCTGCAATTCCTGAGGAGGCAATGGGAAGACAATTACAGGTAATGAAGATCAAATATAGTAATTAAATAGACAAATAATTAGTTCATCAAATTCTTATTAAGGCTGAATTTTGATATTATTCAATTTATTTTAGATTAAAATATTTTCAAAATTATTAAATTTGCTTTGAGGCTTTTTTTGGAATAGTTTTTTGTATTTTTAAAACAAATTTTTAATATTAAAATTTTTTGAGTTGGAAATTTTTATATTAAAAAGCTGATTTAGACATTAATAAGAAAATCTTGATGTCAATTAAATTTTACTAAAAAAATTGGTTTATTTGGAGGAAAATAGAGTATATATATATCACCTGAATTTTAAAATAAATTTAATTATTTTAAATTTTATGTTGATATAAAATATTTTGATTGTTATTTAAAATTAGATTATATTTAATCTTTTTATTTATAATATTTTTTTTTCACATCCTTCTCTAAATAATATTTTAATCCATAACCAACGAAGGGTCTTCAAATAAATAATTAAGGCCTCATTTGGGATAGTTTTTTTAATATTTTTAGAGTAGTATTCTAGTACAAAATTTATAATTCAAAATTTTTTGAACTAAAAAACTGCTTTAGAAAACAGTGTGAAAGATATCTCAAACAAAGCCTAAGACAATCTGATTGTTTCTAGCTTTTGTTTTTCCTTATGATTTCTTGAGTAGTTCAGTATCATGTTTTATTTAGAAAAAATATGTTTGGTAGTTTGAGAATATGTGATTTTTCATATTGTCATGAAAACTTGATCATATTTTTCGCAACTATTTCTTCACCTTAATAAATATTTTGGCTTACTATGAATTTTTTTTTTTTTTGTGTCTATAGATATAACCCTAACATATTTTAAAGAATTTATTTAAGATGGATTTAGATATAAAATTACTTCAGAAACTTTGTTTAAAAAAAGAATATAAATTTAGATATATAACACCAAAAAATATTTAATTTTATATATTTAATACCTAAATTTTATTATTAAAATTCATAACACTCGAAATTCCCAATAAATAAAAATCCGTTCGGTACAATCTTTGATGCTCCATCACCATACTGTTGATTTCGTTGAGCTTCGCAACTACTTGACTTACTAATTACTATCGAGCCTTCACCCTCGTGCTCCCTCTCTCGTCCCATCTCTCCTTATCTTGCACGAGAGCTCAAAATGTATTGACAACCCTAATACTAATGAAATCTTGCAAAAGTGCATGGGCGAGGGCATCAAGCCATTGTTGGGTTCAAGCAGTGCGTCTAGTGAGCTCGGTCTCGTGCAAGGACATAAACAAATCAAGCCATGCATGAGTTCGATGAGATGACATACTTAATAAAATTTAGATATTAAAATCATAATATTTTAGATGCTATACTTGTAAATCCCCTTTTTATTTAAATTACTATAATTAAAATTTGATTATTTTTAATAAAAGCAGAATTACTAAAAAAGACTAAAAACAGACGAAAGGGTAGTTTAGTAGTTTTACAGAAAATTGAAAAAAAAAATGTGAACTTGGACAAATTTACAGTCAAAAATTGTGAAGTGACGCATAACAGTTTCCAGTCAATTCGGTTAAATGCCAGCGTTCCAAAATAGATATAAGAACAAATAGCAGCAGGTGCCAACTAATTATTTAATTAATTAACTGCTTATAATTTCTAATGGTAGTTGAGAATCAGTGATTAAAGTCTGTCAGGCACGAACTTTTATTTGGTCCGGTGTAAGGATGCAGAGGAACATCCGGTTGTAGGTAAAATCCCGCCTATACCGAGATGTACTGAGTTTTTCCAAAAAACTCGGTACACCTAGATATAGGCGGAATTTTGCCTACAACTGGATGTTCCTCTGCATCCGATCGGAGGATGTAATAATTGTTCGTCAGGCACAATTAAATTGAGGTGGCGTGTTGGTTGGAATCTATTTTCTCATTTAAGACTAATATCTCATTTTAATTGTGATTAAGAGTTAATAACTCCTTAAAAATGTGATTAAAAGCCGCCTCTTCATTGCTAATCCACCTGGAACGCATTAACTGACAATTAATAAAAATATATTTTGTGTGATCATCATTCTTATTATTTAAATATGTCGAGATTTTCTAAAATGTTGGATATAATGAATCTATTTATTTTTTTATTTTTAATATAATTGAATTATTAGTATGAAAGTATATGTAAAGTAATAAAAAAATTAATGACAAAAAATTGTTCCAACTAAGCTTAAGTTGATGAGAATTTTAAATTTCATTATTATTAATTCGCTAAAATTAAATTATTCATATATTGAATTTATACGTTAGCACTAAATATATTTAATTAAAAAACACAAAAAATAAACTTAGAGAGCTTTGTTGGGATCAATTTTATTTTTTTAATTTTTAATTTTATTTTTAAAGATAGTTCGAATAATTATAATTTTTATTTTTTTTAATTAAAATTATCCTTCCCACCTCTAATGATGGCATCGTGGCCACTTGCCATTGCGTCGTATTTTATATTTAAGAAAAATTAATATTTATTTAAGATAATAATTATATTCTTATTTTTATATTTAGATATAAAAGATGTAAAATAAAAAATAAAATAGATATTGGTCTCAAATTTAACCGTGATATCTTCCATGAGCAATTAGTAAAATATTATACAACTCATCTTGACTTATTGGTTGAAACTCGAGAGTTTTTGCTACTAGTCAAAAAAATTTAGGTTCTAAGTTTGCATATGTAATATTTGTGTATAAATTTATCTTGATAACTCAACTATCTTATATATATAATGAATATATATGTAAAGTTTTAGGTTTTAAATAATTATAATATTAATTATACGTATATTGTATTTATTTAAAAATAAATCCAAAATTTTGATATCTATTTGTATCCAAAATTTATTTAGAATATTATGACTTTTTTTTTTCATATGTGAAATTGATAGGTTGTTTTTTAATTCTTGTGGTGGAATCACATAGAGCTGACCCACCTTAATGAATTTTGCTTATAAGGGAGGGCAATTTAAAAAATTTGCCCCCCTTAAATTTTTTTTTTTTTTTTTGTCATATCCTAAAGAGTTTTGCTAGCATCCAGTCCCGATCCAATTCGCGAAGGCCTCTGGGTGCAAATGAGTCAAGCTAGGGGTGTAAATGAGTCGAGACGAGCTCGAGCCATAGCACATTCAAGCTCAGCTGACCAAAATTTTAAGCGGCTCGAACTCGACTCATGTGTCTGAATCGCTGGCTCGAACTCGGCTTATCAACTTGAACTCGAATAATCGGCTCGATTGTAGGCTCAAATAGAAGGATTTTTAGGAAATTTTTATTCTAAGGTAGCTTGAAACTTTCAAAGTTTTGTAGCATGTTTTATTTTGGCATTAACTAGATGACTGCAACCAACATATCCTCTTTCTTTGAAAAAAAGCAAGAGCCTATGAAGGAAAAAAAGAGATATATTAATTTTATAGTCAAATATTAATTGAGCTTTTATAAACTTATTCAATAGTTCTAAATCAAACACTAATTGAGCTTCTTATCGAGCTTAACGTCGAGCTTGTTCACGAGTTTTAAATGATGAAAAATACAAATTAGCCCCTTTGCATAAATCAGAAGTGAGAATGTGTAGTTGCACTTGTATTTAATTTACGGGTAAAAGAGTAATTTACCTTAATATTCAAACTGCCACGTATCGCCGTGCGCCACTGGGCACTGCCAGCCTACTCTCATTAACTAACTAATACTACTTTCGTAGTTAACTACCGTTAAATTATAACTCGTCATACCCGAAATTTCGGATTTGAATTTTCCCAAAAAAAAATATCGGATTTGAATTCGGCAAAGTAACTTTCGGTGCTTTGGGAAAATTTACTAATTTACTGCTGTGGAAAATGCTGGATCGTCGTACATCGTGCTTTGCGATTCGTATGAATGATTTAATAAACGCGGGGATTTTTTCTGTACAAAATAAAACCGTTTTGGAATCTCTGACTCGAAATTATTTACGCTCAAGCATTCATCCGCATTTCCCTCTCACCTCTCTCGCCGCATTTCAAGCAGTAAATATAGCTTTGCGAACTCGTAAGCATTGCGATTCAGAAGGAGAAAGAGAAGGAGAAGGAAGAGATAACATTCATCCGCGTTCTTGTCACGGATCGAAAGGTATAAGTTCATTTCTGTCCTGTTGAATCGGTTTAGGGTTTCTTCAATTTGATCGGATAGAGTTTCGATCTGCTCAGCTCACGCAACTTATTGGTGGTTTCTTTCCGATCTAGGGCTTTTTTTATTTGTTAAATGTGGTTGTGTTAATCTTTGTGTTTGTATTGGTGTTGTGTTGGAAGTTCTTGTTTGCTTTGTAGTAGCCTCTTGATGTGTTTTTTTTTCCTTTTGTTAATCTGCATTTATGCTTCCTTTGTTAAGGATTGATTTCTTTACTGCTGAATCTTATCCTATGTCTGTGACTCCTTGTTGATTCTTCATATGGGTGAACTGCTGCAAACAGAATTATTTAATGGTTTAGTAGAGACTATAGAGCTTCATAACTACTTGAGTAATGGAGATGATAAGTACATGTGTTGTTTGTTTGGTGTTTTCACTTATGTTTGTTTGTCTTCCCGCTTGGTCTGTGTGTTTGGGCGTTGGAATTATGGTAGCACTGGGTGATTTTGTATTTGGCTTTATAACTATGTTACCAAGCCGATGAGAGATTTGATGCTTAAGTTCTTCTTTTGGCTTTTGCAGACAGAGGATTGAAGATTTGGGAGAATCCGGCCCTTTCTGGTACTAAACTAGCATTGTACTCTGGATTTATTCTTTTATAACATTATTTTGTATCTTAATTCTCAAACGCTTTTGCTTCAATTGGAGAGACCTTGCTTGCCTGCTTCTACGTTTTTTAAGATTTTCACAGTTTATGGAATGCCGTATTTTGTTACATTTTAATACTTTTTACATATGACAAATTGAACTGCGTATATGAGTGTTTAGTTTTGTATTATGGGACCACATTTTTGTCTTTAATAGATCATTTGGTTGTTTGAAGTTTGAACCAAACTGATTTCTGAGGACCCTGTCTCGTGATTGATGAAGATCATCTGGTCTGCCCCAATCACGAATTTTGTACTTCTTTCAATTAGTAATTTGGTTTGTTCTATTTTGTATTATCTGAGTGTCAGCATTCCAATGCACATGTAGAACAATATGAGTTTTAACTGAACCAAACTTATGGGCACAAAGCTTCAGGCCCCATGACATGTGTTTGACTGTCTCATGTAAACTTTTATAAATTTTCAAACTTAGGCTTCGTTTGGGACGGCTTTTTTAGTGCTTCTTAAAGCAGTTTTTTAGTATAAAAATTAAAACTTTTGTACTAGAAAGTTGCTTTAAGAAGCAATAAGAATGTCTTCCCAAACAAAGCTCAGCAAGCCTCATGTTTTTTATTCGTTCAGCAATCTTGTAATTGTCTTTCCTCAGGCAGAGGTGTTGACCCAAAATTTTGGTCCTAAACCTATGTTTATGTTGTGTTTGTAATTTTTTTTCAATGTTCTGTGAGTGGCTTATTTGGTTGAACTGTGAGCTTGAAAGTTTAATCTAGTTAGGTGTTCTGGTTGTCCAAAGTGACCATCCTCTGAAGGGACAAACCCCAACCCATCCTTCCATGCAGGTGAAAATTTTTCTTCAAGGAATTGCCCTGAGAATATATTCACTAGGTTTTACATTATATTCGTGGATCTCAACTTAAAAAAAATTTGGATCCATGTATATTTTATATTATATGATTGTATCTATTTGCTCTCCTATGTGCTTTTCAATTTTAGCAAATCTTGGCACCACACTTCCGCTATTCTAATGCCATTTCATGTTTGATCAATCAATTCTCTTAAAAGATTATCTGCATTAGTTATCTGTTTGTTGATGTTTCTCGCATATTATGTTATCTCAACCCAAAAAATGCAATTCAGAATATTTGGGCTAAATTAACAATTAAGTACATCCGATGGACTATATCAATCCAAATCCATAATCTTGTTAAATTGTTCTTCCTGTTGGTCTCTTTTATTCTATGGCATAATTGATATGTTGCAAGTAAAAGCATTTTCTTATATGTTCTTGTTTTTTTTTTAATATGCCTATAGTAAATTTATTTTGAAGTATTGAATGTTGAAAAAAAAAACAACCCTACAAGCATACAATATCATGTTCTGGGCCTTTTAATATTCCAAATCAGTATATCCTGACAGCCTAATGAATGTTGAATATGTTTAAATTTGATTTATCGTCCATTGGAACAAGGGTTGCTATCTTATGCGGCAGTTTTGTCAGTACATAATTATAAAATTATTTGGCATATAAAATTTATGTTCAAGCTTCTCTTTAGGCTTTTGGCATCATGGTTGGGTTTTCACAACATGGTTTATAACTAGCAAAATTGCTTTTTTTAGCATTTCTTGTTAGGAGTCAAATATATATTTCTCTTAACATTATGGCTCCCGATTCATCTCATGGTTTTTTGAGTATGTGATGCGGAGTATTTTAACTTAGAATGTTCCTTAGGTTATTTTATTTAGTTTGTTAAAAGTTGTTACAAATTTTCTAAAATCTTCTAGGATTATCTAGGTTTTCTCTACTTGAGTATTATATATATGGAATGTGTAAGAGGAATGTGATACATTGATAAAATATTATTATCTTTGAAGCTTTAGAAGCTTGTTGTTTGTCTTTGTTCCATGGATTGGGAAATTCCTTCTTTCATCCTCTTCTTCCAACGATCCAAAGATTACTGCCCCACATCAGTATGAGATGACCCGCATGTTACGTCATGCCGTTTGAACTTTAGTTCACTCTTTTTTGGCACACTCTGTTTCCTTCTCATTTCTTATAAGCTCAAGTTGCAGTCATTGTTCATTTATTATGTTATGTTTTTCTGTCCGTATAATGCACTTATGGGCCATATTCATTGCACAGAGTTGTAGGCCTTTGAGCTTTTCATAACAGACCAACTTCAGCAGTGTTGTTTTGGATATAATTAAAAGTGAAGTGTCATCTCACTCTTGTGAAATATGACCTATCTCAAGCTGGGAAAGAAGCAGGCAAACACGGGATCATCATCTGCTATAAAGTCGAAGAAATTGGATGAATCGTGCTCTCCTTCTGCACCTTCGGAGTCTATATGCACATCAGAAGCCTCCGGAGAGGCTAGTTTGGAGTCTAATGCGATGCATGCCAAAATGAACATTCTAGTTCATAATGATAGTATTGATGATCTATTGGAGTGTCCAATTTGCAGCAATTCGATGTTTCCACCAATCCAACAGGTTTGTATATTTTCCAAACCCTGAGTTTTATTTTGTTATATAATTTCCAAACTTCAATTTTATTTGATTCTCTTGTTGTCACGTCTGGAAGTCTCAATCGGCTGAAGTAAAACGTTGAACTGTTAATATCATAAGTCATACATGCATATCACTTTTTTGGTACATATAACATTATTAAATCAATCAACCTAATTTTTGGTTCTTTAGATTTTCTTTTCTGTTTTCATTATTTTTAAAAACTTTATTTTAGTCACATAAACTAATTAAAGCTATTGAGTTCAATTATATGCCGCCATCTCTTAGTTTTCCTCTAAGTAAACAGAACTAAGACTTTAGAGAAGTATTTGAGTAAATGGGCCAAAATTCACCAGCAACATGGAGAAAAATTATGGAAAAATGATTAAATTTCTTTTCATTTAATTGCTCACTTTTTGTTTTACTTTCTTGATTTACTCATTTATAGATATTTTTTATCACCTGAAATGTTATTCTCCCTTTATTCATTAGCTTTGTCTGCTTGCATCATCTCTTTTGCCCTGCTCTGCACGACAACATTTTTTTTTAAAGACATTTAGGTCATTTAAGGCAAACTCAAACACACAACGCATACACAAAGACTCGAACTCAAGACCTATTAGTTGGAAGCCTAAGCTCTCAACCAACAGGCCAAGATGAGCTATGTCTCTGCACGACAACAGATTGACCTCAGCTATATACATTAGATGGCTTCAAAAATTATCTATTTTTTACCTCATAGATTTTTCATTTATATTATTTTCTTTTTAAGTTTCTTAATGATGGCTCTTTTCTTGGTATAATTGCAGTGTCCTAGTGGCCACACCTTGTGTTCTGCCTGCAAAAGCAGAGTGAATAATAAGTGCCCTATTTGCAGAAAGGATATTGGCAACATAAGATGCTTAGCTCTGGAGAAACTTGCAGTTTCTCTGTGCTTGCCATGTACCTACCATCAGCTGGGATGTGAACAAATGTTTCCTTATTATAGTAAGGTTGTGCATGAATCACAATGCTCATATAGGCCTTATTCATGTCCTCATCCAGGCCAGAACTGCCTCTTCACAGGAGGCATTTCATCTCTTTTGTCACATTTGAGGGATAGTCATGAGGTGGACCTGCAAAATGGCTGCACCTTTAATCATCGTTATGTGAAACAGGACCCATGTTCAGTTGACAATGTTACATGGACACTAACTGTAAGTTAAGTTTCGTTTGGGACAACTTTATTACCGCTTCTAAAAAAGCTGTCTCAAACAAAATCTTTCTCTAAAGTATCCTCGAAGTTAATTATAGGCATCAATCAGTTGCTGATTTATGTTTTGGCTTTCAGCTTTTCAGCTGCTTTGGCCAGTACTTCTGTCTGCACTTTGAAGCTTTCCCGCTAGGATCTCAACCAGTTTACATGGCCTTCCTCAGATTCTTGGGCGATGAAGAAGAAGCAAGAAAGTTTGGGTATTGCCTCGAGGTTGGAGGCAACGGTCGGAAAATGACGTATCAGGGTGTGCCGCGGAGCATCCGGACTCACCATAAGACGGTCCGCGACAGTTATGATGGGCTCATTGTGCAGAGGAGCCTTGCCCTCTATTTCTCAGGCGGCGACCAGAAAGAGTTGAAACTGAGAGTTACAGGAAGGATCTGGAAGGAGATATAGGAATATAGATGTGTAGAGGAGACCACCTGATAGGGAATAAATAATCTGATACGCATTTAGTGAGTATTAGTTTGTTAATTATGATTATTTGGCTATCTTAATGTTTCTTGTAGGCTATAAATATGCCTCTTAAGAGGAGTTGGGGCATTGAAAACAAGATGTGAAATCTAAATCCTCTTCTTGGAGCTTTAGATAGTTTTGGCAATGAGTGGTTGGAGTTTCACATCTTGTTCTCGATGTCTTATCTCTTCCTCTTAAGAGAAGGTAGGGCATCAAAAATAAGATGTGAAGCCTAAATCCTCTTTTTGGATCTTAGTATTTTCGGCAATACAGGGCGCCCTTAATTTCGAGAAAGAGGGGCTGGAGTTTTACATCTTGTTTTCAATGCCTTATCTCAAATTATTAGTTGCGGATATCGGACGGAGAGAATTATCCGGATTTCTCTTTGTCTACAATAAAAGCGCAGTCAAAGTGCAGTTAAAGCGTATCTGCTACAGTAAAGCGCAGCTGCTATAGTAACTGTGCTTTGACTATGCTTTTATTATAAAAAAAGAGAAATTCGGTTGATTCTCTCTGTTTGATGTCCGAACCTAATAATTTCTCCTCCCTAAGAGGTTTTCTTATTACCCGTTAAAAATATTAAGATAGCATAATACCTCTAATTAACAAATTAATACCCATTAATTATTTTTTCCCTATCTCTACCCTCATCATAATTTTGTGATTAATTATTTTGTGCGGATGCGAACGATGTCAAGAGACCAATCAGAATACGTCATGTCATCTTTGTGCTTGGTATTTCTCGGTACCGCTCAGTACTGCTGACGTGGTGTATTATAATTGGTTTCCGGACGGTGTTCTCCGCACAGAATAATCTCTCCAATTTTGTGGGCTGTACAGTATATTCTTGTTTGCGCTGGAAATAGTGTTATACTCAGGATCTCAGTTGTAGTAATATGTTCTTCTTGTAGAAGCTATTCCTTTTTTTTTCTCTCACCTTTGTTTTCTTCATCATCTTACCCATCTCATGATATTCTCTATTTTTTTTCTCCACATTTATGGCGTTTGAAAATTATGCAATTTGCATATAGTAGAGAATATTAGATGTATTCCTGTGCATACATATATTATATATAACAAACAATACACTGTTGACATGAGAGCATCTTAGAATATGTCCAACATAAAAGACTAAAATTGTTTGAAAAGATAAGATGATCTCTCTCTCTCTCTGTCTCTTTTAACAGATAATATTTTTTTATCAAAAAGATAAGATGACTTTCTTTAAAAAGAAACATGGGAGTAAAACAAAGTTCTAAATTAGGAGGTGCTGCAGTCAATACTCAGAACAACCCGCAGCAATAGAACTTATCAAACCGTTTTTAATAGAGAAAATATAAAACACTAGAAAAAGCTCATAAAAAACCAGGAACCATAATAAGAAGAAGCTAAGGTAAGGTTCTGTTTGAGATAATATTCTTATTATTTTATTTGATGATAATTATAATTTTTATCGGATCATTATTTTTTATTGTTCTGAAAAAAATTGTGCGTAATAGACCTAGTGAGGGGATTGTGACTTTGGGCGATCAAGTCATTAATAAGAGTACACGTTTTAGATATCTTGGATCTATTGTTCAGAGTGATGGTGAAATAGATGGGGATATTATCAGCAGAATTCAAGTTGGATGGTTGAAGTGGAGGAATGCATCGGGCTTGTTATGTGATAGAAATGTACCCCTCAAACTTAAGGGAAAGTTCTATAAGATGGTAGTGAGGCCTGCAATGCTTTATGGTGCCGAATGTTGGCCATTAAAAGAGAAGCATAATACTAAGTTAAGTGTGGCAGAGATGAGGATGCTCAGGTGGATGAGTGGCTTTACCCTTAAAGATAGGATACGAAATGAGCATATACGTGAAAAGGTTGGAGTAGCTCCAGTAGAAGATAAGATTAGAGAGAGTCGCCTTAGATGGTTTGGTCACATAAAACGGCGGCCTTCCGATGACCCGGTTAGGAGAGTAGAGGTATTAGATTTGACTTATGTTAAGAAAGGTAGGGGTAGACCTAAAAAGACTTGGTTAGAAAATATTAAGAATGACCTTTCTTTATTAGATTTAAACGAGAATTTGACTTTTAATAGGACACAATGGAGAAAAAGGATTCATGTAGCCGACCCCACGTAGTGGGATAAAGGCTTGATGTTGTTGTTGTTGTTGTTGTTGTGAAAAAAATTGTGCTAAGAAGTTACTTCCTTTAGTAGCTTTAAAAAAAAAAAAATTCATAACAATTTAAACTACCTTTATAAAAAAATGGTAGCCATTTCAAACAAACCTTAAAAGCCAGAATGAAGCAGCATGGTTAAAAAGGGATCGTAGCGTGAATATACAACAAAGGCATTCTGGAAAAACAAACATCAGTGGGCAGAAAATAGAAAATAGAACGAGAGAATGGAAAAAATTCCCTTCATTTTAAGTTTAGTTTTTTAATAAAATATTTTAATTGGACAAAACTTACATTTAGTCAAAAGTAATTATGAGATATGAATTTTGATTAATATAATAAAGAGTTTAGGATACTAAATTATATATGAAACCCTTAATTTACTCCCGATAAAACAATTCATAAATATTTGAGCCTAAGATCTTAGGCGGCTTTATCTTCAAATCCCTATTTCTTATCCCTCTTTCAACATCCACATTAATCTTATCTTAAGAACCTATTCCGAAGAATCCCCCATTGTCCCACTTTGGGTCTTCTTCCTAAATTTTCATCCGCATTTCTTCTCTCTCCGAATTCTACAAGGTCTTGGGGCTCTTTTTGGACGTCCACTTCAAAATGATAATGCTATGACAGTGGGATCTCGACCATCAATTGCTAGAGTTTTGGTTGAACTTGATATTACAAAACAGTATCATGATAAGATGTGGTTGGGTCTTGAAAATTTTGGTTATGTTCAACCTGTGTTGATGGATGAATTCCCTTCATTTTGTGATCATTGCAACACTTTAGGTCATACTAGAAAAGAATTTCTCTCTCTTCATCCTCATTTGAGTGCTAATGTCGGTGCCGGAGATTCTCATGGCAATGCTGGTCTACCAGTGCATGAAATAGAGGTTGTTGGTGATGAGGGTCGTTCAAGAAATGTGTTATATGATGATGTTAATTCTTCATTGGAATAAGTCACTCCCGTGCAAGAAGTGATTCTAAGTAATGTTTATTTAGAGGCTAATCAATTGACAATAATCCCTTATGTTGAGTTTTATCCTGATGATGTGTATGTTGTCGTTGTTGATGAGGAGGCTGATGTGAAGTTTCAAGATGCTTCTGATAGACTTAAGCCTAATCTTATAGCTTTAGATCCCCCTATCAACCCGTCTCTCACTGTCATTGGATGGATGTGCCTTCTATTGATGTTGGTAACTCTGATGTTAATGTAGTTGTGAATGTTGAAATTGCTCATGTTACTTGTCCAATTGGGGATGACCTCAAATTAGATGTATGTAATGTTAATAAGGTTATTTTGAATATCATCTTCTCTTGACTCATCGTTAACTTCATTAGAGTTGGTCTTGTCTCCTATTATTAATGTATCGAAGGAAAATGTGGCTTTTGTTGATATTCCAATTTCAGTTATGTCCAATGAGGACTTGAAAGCCCATCTGGCTATTTCGTTGAATAACTCAAGTTTAGATCATACTGATTGGCTGTATGATTCACTTACCTTGGCTTGTGGGGGGCGAATGATGATTTTCAGTGAGCATGCATATGAGTATCATTATATGTATACTTTCATGGTGGAATGTGTTGTTTTTCAAGCAAAATCAATTGGTGGTGGCAAAAGGCATAGAAGTAAAACTAAGAAGAAATAGTCTTTTTGGTTGACCCCCTCTGTTTCGATGTTGTGCGATTCAATTGTGTAGAATTAATTGGTATTCTGGATGATGATGAGGTCACTCTCTTTTCATCACCTTGTTGGCAACCTTGGCTTGTTGGCAACCTTGGCGGTCATGCTTTCATGCTCGGCTGTTGCCTGTGTGGCTTGTGGGATGTTGCTTGTGTTTTGTGGGTTGTTGCCGCTCTTGGATGGTCCTTGCTTGGTTGCGAGGTGGTGCAGGGAGCATCTTGCCATTTACTGAGTCCGCAGATTGTTGTCTACTCCAGTTGTGTTGTTGCTCGCTTCTAGGTTTCTGGTGATCCGGTGTTGGGCTTCCTTTTGGCTTTTCTTTGATTTTATGGCTTTTCCTTTTATTGGTTCTATTATTGTCTTAGGAGGATTATAGGCTTGCTAGGTTTTCCTTCAAATGTTATTTTTATAGATGAGCTGTTGATCATTTAAGGACTTGTAACCATATTTTTATTAGGCTAATTTTTAGATATGAGCATGTCATTAATCACAATTAACAAAATGAGCATACTTAGTTAAAAATTTTAAAAGAAGCAAATACGCTGAATATTCTCGCACATTTTAGAATGCGTGAAAAAGTTAAGCGCATTAATAATATGCTATAAAAATAAGCACATTCCCTGGACATAGAAAATGAGATGAGAGAGGTAGAGTGTGGGCGGGGAGAGAGAGTGTATGCGCAGGAAGAGAGAGAGTGTGTGGGGGGAGAGAGAGTGAGGAATGCGGGTAGGGTTTTATTAAATTTTAACTATTATATAAATAAAAATTAAATATTTAAAACTAGTTAAATATTTAATACTAACTTAAAATATATTTTAATTAATATTTAATATTGAATAAATATTTTTAAAAAATATTTAATATAAAACTAAAAATAATTATATTATATTTTTTGTTTAAATATAATATAATTATTTATACTTCAAAATTATTCTTAAGAAAATATTTATAAAAATTGAAAATTATTTGTCTTCTTTAAAATCTAATTTATTAAAAGATAAATAATAAAATTTATTAAATTTGTTAAAAGATAAATAATTAATTAAATAATTTAAATTCTTATAAATATTATATTTAAACATGAAAAGCATATATACATTTAAATAATACAATTTATTATTAAATATTTAAATTATTTATGTAATATTATAAATATATAAAAATTACATTAAATAGTAATTTTAAAGTTTTATTCTTTAGAAAAAGTTAAAAATATAAAATATATTTAAAAAGGATAATATTAAAATTAATATTTAAAATAATTTTTTTATATTCAGAATAATATATAACAAATATTCAAACTTTAATATTTAAATAACAACATAATAGTGATAATATATTTTTTAGAAATAAAAATAATATTTAAATATAAATTTTAGTTTATTTTAAATATGTAACTACTATTTTAACTGTTTTTAAAATATTTAACTTATATTTCAACTATTTTCAATAATATTATATAAATGTTATTTAAATATATTATTTTAATATAATATTAAAATTTACTTTTTTATATATTAAAAAATATTTAAATACAATATTTTAAAACATTCGCCTGCTTAAAAAAAAAAAAAAAAAATTTCCTATAATCCAATGCCCTAAGTCCCTAACCCGACACTGGAATCGCCTTGACCACGGCTTCCAGCGACGACGCGTTCCAGCGTGCTCGGTGCTCCAGTGGAATCGCCTTCCAGCGACGACGCCTTCGACTGCGGACTGCTCGTGCTCAGACAGAGCCTGTTCGGTCCTCCCGGCTCCCAGCCCTGACGCCTGACGGACGAAGCTTGAAGGACGACAAGATCGCCGACTCGCCGAGGGCCCGAGGCGCCGACCTGTTCTCAGTTCTCTCCTTCCGCCGAATCTTGATTTGACCACAGCTTGTTCACTGTTTACGGACGAAGGCCAAAGATACGACCAGATTTAGGTAAAATGAAATTTTTCCTACAAGTTTATGTTTTCTTCTACTGCATTCTTGATCGATTTTATGAGTTATTCATGCACTAATCTTTGTATTCTTTGATTCTTTCTTCCATTACATTCTTGTTGGATGTCAATATTATGAGTGTGGATCTTAATGTGTTAATTAACATAGCCACATAGGTCTTATAATTTGTAAAGTTCTTAACCGATTGTCAATTGATCTTGCAAAATAATAACTAGGTTTTTGTCATGGAGAAATATTTTAAGAAGATTTCACAGAGTTCAAATAAGACAAACAAAAAAGTTGAGGAGCAAAGTTCAAAAAGAATTCGCATGGAAATTGAATCATCAAGAAATCAAGAAGTAGATTTAGAAAACCTTCCATCTGATCCTGGTTTGCGAATTCCTATCTATGAATTTTCTCCTAATATTCAAGATCAAGTTAGTCGAGCTTACTTGCAAAGAGGACCATTCCAACCTCACATTCATAAATTTTCTAAAACCAAATTTGGGGCAAAGGATAGACGCTTCAATGTTGCATGGTTTGATAAATATTATAATTGGTTAGAATACAACATATGCAAAGATAAGGCTTACTGTTTATATTGTTATCTATTTAAAGCAGTAGGTAGAGGAAATGAGGATGATGATGCATTCAATAAGAATGGATTTTCAAATTGGAAAAAATCAAATAGATTTGAACTTCATGTTGGGAGTCATAATAGTGCGCACAATATTGCACGACGAAACTGTGAAGACTTGATAAATCAAAGTCAACATATTGGTTTTATGTTTAAGAAAGGTGAGGCTTTCACATTATTAGTTCTGAACAGAAAGGTATCAGTTTTGATATTCTAGAAGTGGTTGTTGAAGATGGTATCAATTCTGAACTGAAAGGTGAGGCTTTCGCATTATTAGGGACAATACAATCATTTGAATTTTCATTCTGTTTACTATTGATGAAGGATATACTTGCTATAACTGCTGAGTTATCACAAGCTTTGCAAAGAAAAGAACAGGATATTGTAAATGCCATGTCTTTGGTTCGAATATGTAAAAATAGGCTGCAAGTTATGAGAGATAACAAATGGGAAGAGTTCATCACCAAGCTAACGTTTTTTTGTGAGCAACACAAAATAGATATTTCTGACATGAATGATAGATGGGTTGCTCGGGGACGGCCTCGTCGTAGAGCTCAAGATATGACAAATTTATATCACTTTAGAGTTGAAATTTTCTACACAGTTATTGATATGCAACTTCAAGAGTTAAGTAATCGTTTCACAGAGACGAATACTGAGTTGCTTTTATCTATTGCTTGTTTGAATCCATCTAAATCTTTTTGTGCATTCAGTAAAGACAGATTTTAAAGAATTTGTGCCCCCTCTAAAAAATGTTTCTGGCTCTGCCTACAAGCAAGTTGAAATCGCAGAATTACCCCTATCACAATGAAATATTCCAGGTTTTGTTTGTCACATTACAAAAGAATCAGAACAACTGTTGCACGAACAAAACGAGCGCGAACGAAATTGGAGCGTATCGCTTCCTCCTGCTTCCCTCAATTAGTTGCTATAAGCTGTCTTTTCTTTTTCTGATAACCCTATCGGCTCAGCGTAAAACCTGACGGGAGGAATTTCCCGGCAAAGATCATACCACTAGGTAATTGCGCCTCATCGTTTACTTTGCTTCCTCCAATCTGTCTTTTTGTTTTTCTTTTTCCAAATTTTTTTGAGTCATTATTTTCGTGTTATAGTTTGGTTATTCTGTGAAACTCGTGGGCACTCCTTTACTCGCTCTTCTATTCGCGAGAAATTTGGAAGGTGGAGTGGTGATCATCTCTGTCTGGATCAAATGAGATTTCGTTATTGGTGCGCTGAGTGACGCTATCTGAAAAATCGGATTTTGATGGCAATTTCTGCTGAATCACATATATGTTGGCTTTGTTTCACTTTGGGGATTTTCTGTATTGATTTGTATCCCTGCACGCGTCATTCTTGCATCTTAAAAAAGTGGGCTTTGTCCTGTTTTTCTTGTGGAAACTAATCACATAACTGAGTACTTTCTAGTACAATTCTTTCTCTAGGTTTACGTTTGGGAACAAGTGTGAGTCTGTTTATTTGATATCCTCAGGTGCTAACGGATTAATGTTTGTCTTCCTACTTCCAACTGCTGAACTTTGATTCTTTTGCAGTGAGAAGATGGATCGTCTTGCTGGTCCGGCCCGTCTCATGATTATTTCTGATCTTGACCATACAATGGTAAGTTTCTCTTTGGTTTTCATTCCACAAATTTAATTGTGATTTTGCTCATGACATGAAAAGTTCTTTGTGCCGTATACTTCATTTTGCATAGGTTGATCATCATGATCTGGAGAACTTATCATTGCTCAGGTTCAATGCGTTATGGGAATCCAATTACCGCCATGACTCTCTACTTGTTTTCTCTACTGGAAGGTCACCAACACTGTACAAGGAGCTTTGGAAAGAGAAACCCTTATTGACACCAGACATAACAATCATGTCTGTGGGTACAGAAATAACTTATGGTGAACGGATGGTTTCTGATAGTGGCTGGGAGAAATTTCTAGATGAGAATTGGAGTCGTGATATTGTTGTTGAGGAATCATCTAAATTTCCACAACTTTCATTACAGGTGAAGTTAACAAAGCTCTCTCATTTGTTGTAAATCTAACAATAACAAATAGAGTAGATTCCTACTATTAACAGTTAACACATTTGATAATTTAAATGTGGTAATAATTTGTTCTATCCAATTTAAGTTACTGGAACTTTTGACCTTGGTGCAGTCAGAAACAGAGCAGCGGCCACACAAGGTTAGCTTTTATGTTCAGAAGGAGAAGGCCGAGGAACTGATGAAGTCTCTTAAGGAGATCTTGACAAATCGCGGGGTAAGATTGAACCGTCCTATTTTTGACCTTTGTTGGAATGATAAAATCTGTAACTGTCTCCTGGAAAATGCTAATATAAGAGTAACATTTTATTTGCTCCATTCTTGTTCAGCTTGATGTGAAGATAATTTACAGTGGCGGCATAGATCTTGACATATTACCACAAGGTGGTGGAAAAGGCCAAGCACTGGCATATTTACTCAAAAAATTCAAGGAAGATGGGAAACTACCACTCAACACTCTAGCTTGTGGTGATTCTGGCAATGATGCTGAGCTATTTAGCATTCCAGAAGTTCATGGTGTGATGGTTAGTCATTATAGAAAATTTGTTTTTCATTTTTATGTTCGGTTAGTGGAATTTTGTTGTTCAATTCTTTGGCATGTTACTCTCTAGGTCAGCAATGCTCAAGAGGAACTATTAAAGTGGCATGCAGAAAATGCTAAGGATAATCCTAAGATAATTCATGCAAGTGAGAGATGCGCTTCTGGGATTATAGAAGCTATAGGCCATTTTGGGCTTGGTCCTAATATTTCTCCTAGAGATGTTGAGAACCTATCAACTTGCAAGCTTGACAACTTCAACCCTGGACATGAATTAGTGCTCTTTTACTTGTTGTATGAAAGATGGCATCGGGAGGAAGTTGAACAATCTGCTACTACTATTGAGATCATGAAGAAGATTACTGTATGTTATTATGATCCCTTCACATTTTCTGTTATATTATCATCTTTTAGCAATGGCCGTCATGGCGCTCTTGAAGTTATTTCTCCTAATTGGCATGAGCATATAGTATATGTCAATGGCTAGCATTTTTTATGGACTTTGTGTTAATTGATTTCATAAATGTTTATCATGGTACTATAATTCATCAGTACAAATTTCATCTTTATATAATGTGATTTGTAGTCTAAGAATGGTGTGTTGATTCATCCTTCCGGAGTTGAGAGACCTCTTCATGAATGCATAGATGCCTTTTCTGCATGTTATGGTGACAAAAAAGGCAAGCTGTTTCGAGTATGGCTGGATAGAGTTTCTTCTACTCAGATTCATCCAGATACTTGGCTTGCGAAATTTGACAAGTGGGAAATGTCAGGTCTGTTGCTACTTGCCCTTTGCAATAAGCTTTAGTTTGTTCCCTCAATCAAATTTTACTTTTTAGTTTTTTTTTTTTTTTTAAGTTACTTTCAATCAAATTGGTTCTCATTTTTACTATAATTACATTTGGTAAGTAGCTAATGGTGCTGTGTTTGTTAAAAAATTTCTTTTGAGTAAATAATATTTTTTTAGATCCTCTTTCTTTTTTTTCTTTTGGTTACAGGCCAGTGGTTCTTTCTTTAGGATGTTATTCTGTAGGAAATGTGTGATGGGTCATAGTGTGGAGAAATTATTCCATGCGGAGCCCGGACGGTAAAAAACCGTCGTCCGGATGTGAGTGTACACAGTGTTTGTATACACTATGTATAAAAAAACCCAAATTGTGTACAAAATTATACTCGGTGTACACACTGTGCACACTCGCATCCGGACAGTTCTTTACCTCCGAACTCCGCACGGAATAATTTCTCCATAGTGTGATAGGTCATAGGGTGATCTACAGTTGCCTCCACTGACTAACTTGTGGTGGTCGGGGCAGTGCTTTTTACTGGTTAGAATGTGAGATGCGAATGTGCTCAGAATCATCAGATTGCTAAAAGAAGGATGGGAGTGGAGAGGATACATGCTAGGAGAGATATAGGCCGGTGATAGCCTCAAGTGGACCTTCTGATATGTTAGTCCTGTTTGTTTTGAGGTCATTGATTGATAGTAAAAGGGAAATGAAATTATATTCTGTATTTCCCCTATATGGTTAGGGACTAATAGTAAAAACCTTTTGAAAGGAAATTTTTACCAATTTCGTTAGATAGAAGTTATCTTGCTGTTCAGTTTTATCAAATCGATCCTCACTAAAAGGCCCACCAATTATTGAAGCCGTAAAAGCTAACTAGCCATGGCCTCCCTCTTGCGGTGATTATCTCTAGGAGTCTGCTCAATTCGTCAAGGCTCCCTAATAGTTCTTTGTTTCCCAAGCTGACTGGTCGCTCATCTAGTTTCATTTTGGCATTTCATTTTATTTTAATGTTTTTTTAATTAAATTTTGAAGTTAGAATATGAATTATATGGATATGAATTTTATATTTAATGCTTACACCCATGTTATGGAAAAATTATGACGTGCACAGTCCGGACCCAGAGAATCATTCAGTTGTGTGACTGTGAATAATAAAAGCACATGTGTGACTGTGAATAGTAAAAGCGCAGGTGTGATTATGAACAATAAATGTGCAGTGGTGAATAGTAACTGTGTTTTTATTGTTCATAGTCACACAACCGAACGGTTCTCCAGGTCTGGACTCCGCACATAATAATCTCTTCATGTTATGGGGCTTGCCCCCTGCCCTTTGAAATTTACACTTCTGCCTTTGAAATGATTGGATACTGATGTTCAGGATCTCATGCTTTTCCAAGTTCAGGAATACTAGGACCTGTCTAGTAGATTTCTTTGACTCTCCAATGCTAGCTTCTTCTGTATGCATTTACTTCAGCGTATAGAACAATCTATTTTCCAACATGAAGTGCTTGAGCTTTGTGCATTTAAGAGTTTAAGCTTGCGTGCTACTCAGCTGCTTCATTCTCTAATGCTTTTCATCTCATATACGAGAAAAAGTTCTTTTTTGTTCTATATATTATAGAGATTCTGAAAATTGTATCTGTTAAAGACGAAATTCTATAAAATAGATCAGTCATTTGTGTTAAAACTAAAACAAACTGTTAAATGTTGTGAAAAAAAATAATTATAATAAACTAGACTTCAACAAATTTTCACTCAGCATGAGTTATCGGATAAAGCTAATTTATGAGGATCATGATGGTACAATGAATTAAATTTTGGCCTGATGTACACTATTTTTGTGCAGCATGGAATTAACTTACCCATCCAACCATAGAAAGCACATGAATGGGCATCCTTAGTCAACCTAATCCTTTATATAATCCATGAAGACCATCTTCCTTTCTACACATTGCCTTAGGAATTGTAACATACCAATTGGCATAGTTTGAGGTTTCCAACAAAGTGGATCTGTTGGAAAATAAGCAAAAACATAGAGGATAATAGCATATTGATGAGAGTTGATAGTTTGAAAATTTGGATTCATTTCATTGGTAGCTCATGCAAATTTATTTTGATTGGGGTTTACTTAATCACTAACAAAAGAGACTTCAATTTTGGCCTCGTTTGACGCGGCTTATTTTCTCCTTCTCCTTTGGGAAATGGCATTTGACGTTGTTTGAATATGCCGCTTATGTGGAAATGCTTTTTGCAGAATTTCATTTTTTTATTGTTTTGAGAAGTTTTTTGATACATGCTTCTTCGTTTGAAAACTCCATTTGCTCTACCAACATTTTTGAAACTATCTTTTACAAAAGTTAATGGATAACCAAACGAAGCCTTTGTCTCATGTATGTAGATGAAGGGCGGCGATGCTGCCTAACTACCGTAGTGCTGAAAACCAAGGTGCTATTTCCTGGTTCTTACTGTTACCCCTATATGATATTTGATGATATAAAGGAAGCTGATTGAATCTCATTTTGCAGGCAGACACGCCTGAAGCACTCATGCTGGTGCATGTCCATCAGACTTGGATGGATGGCTTTGCTGCAAAAAAAAACTGGTTCTTCTAATAATGCTTTGCAGTCTTGTTTGTAAGTTGCCTCATTAATCTGCTCTTGCTGTAATAAAGTTCCTTTGTCTAAAACATAGAAGCATGAGTCTGTTTTTGCTATATGATATCTAAGCTTATATACGGTTGCTGAAAGGTTGTACTTCTCTTCATCAATCTAAGAAATGATGCAAGAAATCTTATTTATTCTGCTTGTAAGAGTTTTGTTCATATTAAGGCTAGAATTTGTGGTGGAAATCATAAGGGGTGGATTGCATTTCTTTTGATTTTATTTAATTTTTTCAAGTAATAATGACTAATCAATTAAATTTATATTATTTTATTCCCCAAATAAATTCAACAAAAATTTAAAATATTTAATTGAAAACTCAAAATCTTAAAAAAATAATAATAATTTCTCACGTGACTAATCCGATAACAATAGCAAAACACCAAATGGCGTTATCTTACCCTACTCGTGTAGCTGTCCCTGTAGCCACGACGCCTCGGTAACTCTTAAACCAACCCACTTAATCAGAAAATAATCCACAAAATGGCCTTAAGTAAGATTTAAATTGACTACAATATTATTTTCTAAGGAAAATCCCCATATGTCAAAGTTTTTTGTTAAAAAAAAAAAATCATTGGAAATGAGTTGGTAGCGTTTAGAATGACATACTATATATAAATATTAATTATTATATTCTCTTTTCAATTATTATAATTATATAATTTAAGAATAATTTCATCTTCTGAAATTATTTAAATATTTAATGAATAAAAAATTGAAATGAAACATTAATATTCAAAATTAATGAAGCTTTTCATATTTTTAAAATTGTATATTTTTAAATTTAAATTAGTATAATTTAAAAAAATTAGATGAGATATCATGATTAAAATTTGTTAAAATAAATTTAAAATTTTTAATTTATTTGAAAGAAATATAATATAAAAGTTTATCAATTATTTATGAATTATATTGTTTTTTAAATTTATAAATATACTTTTAAATAAATATAATATACAAATAATTTATATTATAGTCATCCAAAAGAAGAACAACAAAAATAACCAACTTTTATCCTACTACATAGGATAAGCTATGTTTCATCCTGGAATATTCGCGACGATAGAGAAATATAAAGTTTAATGTCTTGACCTTGTACGAAGATCTAGCACACAATTAGATAAAAGTAAGGATGGTGTATTCATAAGGGACACCAGAGTTTTTACGTGGAAACACTGAAAAAGGAAAAACCACGGGACCTAGCTCAACTTAAAGGAATCCACTAATATTTGAAGTCGATTACAAAAGAGGCCATTCCTTGGGAGAAGGCATTGGCTTAATGTAACAAAAGTACATCATATAGAGCACATTACATGGTGGAAATTATACTAATCAATAACGACTTGTTTGTTTGGTTGGCAGGATCATAGTCGGCAGACGATGGAGGTTAGAAAGACCGTAGTCATGTGAAGGCGGTCGACAGGATTGTAGCTCGCGGGCAACAGAGGTCAGAAGGATCGTTATTTGGTAACAAATGTTGGAAGGACCATAGTCAACAGGCGGTGGAAGTCGCAAGGACCATAATCTGGTGACAGAGGTCAAAAGGTCCGTAGTTTGGAGACATAGGTCAGAAGGACCATTGTTGGTGGGTAACAAAGATCGTAAAGACCATAATCTGGCAACGGAGGTTGGAAGGACCGTGGTCTGGAGGTTTGAGAGATCATTGTTGGTGGACGACATTGGTCGGAAAGACTATAATCTGGCTAAGGAGGTCGAAATGATCGTAGTCTGGAGGCCGAGGTCGGAAGGGTCGTTGTCAGTGGGCAATGAAGGATGGAAAGACCTTAGTCGATAGGTGATGGAGACCAAAAGGATCATAATATGGTGACGGAGGTCGGACGGACCGTAGTCAACGGGCAACGCTGGTCAAAAGGACCATAATCGCAACGTGATCGAGGTCGGAAGGACCATAATATGGCGACTAAGGTCGGAAGAACTGTATTTGGCCGGTTGTAAGTCAGGCAGAAGTCTAGCGTCATGTGGTGGTCTGGCAGAAATCCGGGCGTTAGGCGGTGGTCTTGTAGAAGTCCAGGCGTTAGGTCGTGGTTCGATAGAAGTCCGACCTCAGGTGATGGTCTGGCAGATGTCCAAGCATCAGGCGGTGGTCCGACAGAAGTCCGACCTTTAAGCGGTGGTCCGGCAGAAATCCAACCTTTAAGCGATAGTTCGGTAGAAATTCGGGCGTCAAGCCGTGGTCTGGCAGAAATCCGAGTGGTGGTCGAGGAGGAGTTAGGTGGTAAGAGCGATTTTCGATCTCTCTCTTGCTCTCTTGCTTGGAATCCCTCCTCAATGAAAAGTGACATATCTATTTATAGATTTCTGAGAGTAGCATGACAGGTGAATTGAGAGTGATTTGGATGGACGACCGATGTTGACTCCATTGATCATGGACGATTTATTGAGCTTTTGAATGTCTTAATGATGTCAGAATTTGGCAATCTTAGGCTTGTTTGATTCATCTCGTCGAGCCACTCGATTAGACTATAAGCATGTTATGTTTAGAAACCGTTTGGTAATCCAAATCATGGTTTGAACATTCCAAATGTGCTCCGGGTCTTTGATTTGGACCCATTTGGGCTCATATTGAGTTGAATTTTGTGTCGTTGAATTCGTATTTCAGAGACGATCAACTCAACTATAAATTTGCTGAAATCAGAGTTCAAATGGTTTCGAATTTTATTTTTGAAATTTTCAACTTGATTTTGCCTTGAGATTCATGCCTGGTCAAGATATTTTTTTATAATGTATTCTCCATTATGTCCTATTAAGAGTTAAATTCATATTTATATCGAATGAAAAAAAAATTTAATAATTTCTAACCAAGTCATTTTAGATGTACCTTTAACCTTTTTCAGCATATGTCATATCTAATACATTTACTCTCTATAATCTTAACTACCACTCGAGCTACTTCAACATTTTCACATATTTACTAATTTCACATCATATTAAAATAAACTAAAAAAAATTTAAAAGTTTTTTTTATTATATGGAATATTTAGGTCAATTAAGACAAATTCAAATACACAACACACACAAGCTTTGAACCCATGACCTAATGGTTGGCTGCTAAAGCTCCAAACTAACAGATCAAGATGAGCTGCATAAAATTTTAAGGCACACAGCTCACCTTGGCCTGTTGGTTGAGAGCTTAGGCTTCCAACTAAGAGGTCTTGGATTCGAGTCTTTGTGTATGCGTTGTGTGTGTGAGTTTGCCTTAAATGACCTAAATGTCCAAAAAAAATTTAACTTTTTAAACTCTGCATTCAACTCGATCGCATCAGCACACTGAGAATAAATTATTTAACCCTAATATTATTTATCAGAATAATAAGTAGTTCAACAAAAATATATTTATTTTTTAAATGAGGGAATAATTATTTAAAAGCTGACCAGTCGAGTCCAATAGAGGAGACTGGAGGCTAAAAAAAAAAACTAAATCGGGTAACGGGTTAGCCTTAACGGGTCAATATCCGCTCAACCCGAACCTGCGCCATTTAAATGGACGCAAAAAACGCCCAGAAAAATCTCCGAATCGAACCCCGCGAACTCCCGAGCTGGAAGAAGAAAGGAGAAGCTCCGGCAAAGCAGGGCCGTTGGTCTGAAATCAGCCGGCCAACATGATCGACGGAGTCTCAAAGATTCCGATGCCGGAGAGAACGGCGGCGGCGGCGGTGGTGGCGAAGAAGGCACCTAAGAAGAGTAAGAGATTGGGGGAGGTGGCCGGCGGAGCAGCAGCGGGGTGCGCGGCGGTGTTGTGTTGCTGTCCCTGTGGTCTCATCGGCTTGATATTACTCACGGCGGCTAGTGTTCCTGCTGAGATCGGACGCCGTATAGCGCGGAAGAGGAAACGGGCGGTTTCCGGGCTGCTGGGCCCAGCACAGAAATCCCTTAATAGCGTCGGCCCCGCTTCGATGACGGCGGAGAAGACGGGGTTGGTGTGGCCGGAGAAATCGCCGGCGGTGGAGGTGTCGGAAATGGAGGAGAAGATGTGGGCTCAATTCTCTGGGACTGGATTTTGGAGAAGTCCTTCTCAAAGAGAGTGATCGAACTCTCTCGGTATCTGTTCTTTGTCTTGGCAGGGCTAAAAAAGGGAAGGAGGAAAGGGAGGGTCATTATTTGAGAAAAAAATGGCATTTTTAACTTTGTCGGTTTGTCCTTTTTCACTGTGATGAAAATTTTACAGTTGCAGTAGAAAAGCGCTTTTTCTCATTCCTAAATGCGGTTGGGTTGCTTTCTGTTCTCAATGTTGAGGACTGTTGAATGGTATAGTTTTTCTTTTTAATTTGATGATGATTGATAGGAGCCTAAGTGGTGTTTGGATGTGTCCGGAGATCAATTTGGACTCGCCACATCACTCAATAGATAGTGCATTAGATGATGCGGCGCTTCCAGATTGACCTCCGAACAGTTCAGACTCCGCAGAAAATAATCTCTCGTAAGTGAAGCAAAGTCGGATTTGGGTTAGTCTCATATGAGCTAACAACTCAAGTTTGAATCAATCCTCACTCGACTTGTTAGCTCGCGAGCCGACCCTTTTATGAAATGCACTTAAAATATATTAACATTTAGGATTTTAAGTATAAAATTGTTTGAGATGTTTAAAAGTTGTATCTTATCTTTTCATATTAAGTGATTCCTTATTATGTTTCTTCTAATTTTTTATAATTTGTCTTATTTTAATAATAATTATTTGAATCATAATCATTTTCTTTTTTTGAAAATAAATTAGTCAGCTCTTGAGTTGGCTTGAACTCATAAAATAAAGCTCTAGGTTGAGCTCAATCTCTATTAATTAATCAAGCTCAAACAGGGATGACTCGAGCTCAGCTTCACTCGTTTATGCCGTTGATTGATCACTAATGTGATAAAATTAGCATTCTTTGTTGGTGAATAAGAGCAAATTATTACTCTTATTTCTAAATTTAAATATATATTACACCAAACGGCAAAAAAAAAAAAAATTCATGATTTTGGATAGGGATAAAGAAGACATTTTATTCCACATTGGCATTAAGCAATCTGGCACTGCAAGGCTCAAATGACTGTACATTATGTCTAAGTATAGTGCTATAGTAATTGCAACAGTAAAGGTGATTGCCACACCTCTTGAAAGCAATGTGTATTTAGGTTTCTTTTTTAAATGTATGTGAGCCTCTAAATCAAAAGAAATTGTTACGAGCAGAGTGCGGACGTAGAGCTACGGACTCCAATAAAAGCGTGATAGTCAGCTTATACACGCTGCATACAACTATGTATAAGGTTGTACACACTGTGTATACGATTTTGCACACTTTGTATAATTTTGTACATACTATGTGTAGTTATGAAAGCTTTTATACAGTGCATACAAGCTTGTACGTAGATGTACACAGTGTGTACATGCTTGTGCCACATTTTTATTGGAGTCTGGA
Organism: Dendrobium nobile; assembly: GCA_022539455.1. Taxonomy (NCBI): domain Eukaryota; kingdom Viridiplantae; phylum Streptophyta; class Magnoliopsida; order Asparagales; family Orchidaceae; genus Dendrobium; species Dendrobium nobile. The sequence continues at coordinate 6,416,459 of CM039727.1, forward strand.
CATAGCTCTACGTCTGCACTCCGCACGTAATAATTTCTCCTAAACCAGAGGCTTAGAACACATCAATCCTTGCACACAATAACATTTAGGTCAAGTTAATCAAATAATAATATTATTATTAATTAGATTCAATATATTAACAATTAAACTAATTTTCTTGAAAGAGTTTTCTGACAATTCACCTTTAAACCAAACAAAAGATTCGACATTTATCATTTGACGTTGTTAGTGTGAAGTTATATTCGCTAATAAATTTGTCAATTGAATTCATCAATGCTGCTCATTCAAATCTTCAATATAAGTCTCTCATATGAATTTGTTGAATATGTCATTCTCAAAGAATTCATTATTTCATTTGACCTAATCACGTGTTCTCTATGCATTTTGACAAACTACAAACTAGCTGAAATTATTAATTTTTTACAACAAGCTCTCATAAATTCTTACTTTGTGATTTCACTTAAATGGTAATCTTGCTATAGCATTATTCATTGGCCACAAAATCATGACTTGGAATCAAAAGATAAGCTTAGGGCATCTCTAACCGAAAAGCTCATTTTCACTTCAAAATGCAGGAACTTATCTCCAACCGAACTCCATTTCTAATATAAAAGAATATTTAATATGTATTCTTTCGCAACTGAACTACATGCAGTTGCTCATCTTTCTCTGTTTCCATCATTTATGATTTTAAAAAAGTATATTTGAACAGTATTGATGTTGTATTGTTCACCTCGCAAAAATGCAGCTGTAAATGATGTTGAGGCCGAGCTTAGGGCGGACGACAAACACTAGTTTGCAGTTCGGTTGAAGATGATCTTAGGGCTCTAATTCAGACCCCGCCTTCAATTTTAACTTTTAATAAAAATATAGTAAAGCTTTTTGGACAGCCAACTTTCATTTATTTGGGTTAGAGCAGTTCTTCACAAGTTGCACAAAATATACGAGAACCCAATACTGAAATTTGTCTTCAAGTGAAGGTAGGCTAGCTACCATTCATATTACAAGAACAAGTAAATAACTGAATAAAAAAGACTTAAATATTTTATATTATTAAGCATACAAAATCATAGGTAGTAGAGGAGGATTTCATGGAACAACTTACGGGCATTGCATGAACAATAGAATAGGCTGTCATTTGTCTCTCATATGCTGTAAGAATGAGTTGGGAGCAATACAGAAGGTTTTATACTCCGTTTTGATGTATTTGTCATAGTGAAGTTTTATTAAAGACCTGCTGCGTTGAATTGCTTTTTTTTTTTACATAAATAGTTTGAATTTTATTTGACTAGAATTATTTTATTTCAGGGATTTGAATAATTCTTATATTTTATTTATAGAACAAATGGCATGATTATATGAGCTGATAGGATATGAGAAATATGCACGCATGTATAACTCAACCAACTCGGACCGATTTAGGAGGAATTATTCTGTGTGGATACGGACGCTGCTCTGAGGCGAATCATAGTGCGCCATGTCACCTCTTTATTGTGTACCACGGTTGTGTACCTACCATGTACTAGGTGACGTGGCGGGCTTTGATTCGACTTCGGACGGTCCGGTTCCACAAAATAATTTTGTCATGATTGAGAGAGAGAGAGAGAGAGAGAGAGAGGTCTGTGTTTGTAAAGAGCAAATACTATTTTGAAATAGTTGAAAAAATCAAAAAATTATATAGATTGAATGCCTACATGCATGCAAGTAGACTCAATCTATTGTCTTAAAATTTTTTTATTAAAATATTCTAATAAAAACTTAATTAAATGGATCTCAAAATTATTAAACTTATCTTTAAATAAATATTAAATACAAATAATCAAATAAATTTAATATTATATTAATTTCAAAATAAATTTAAGATATTGAAATCTCTTCACAACATCAAATCGTTATCTTGCAATGTAAGAATTCTTTTTCTCCATTATATCTTATTAAAAATTAAATTATCATTTAAATCTAATAAAAAAATATTTTCTAATACTTTTTAATTAAACCTTTTAAATCTGCCTCTACCGCCAAACCTGAAATATCTACTCTTTTAATTGGGTTATAAAAAAACCAACAATTCATGTGACCAAATCATCTAAAATAACTCTCTGATTTTCTCTGCCATTAGAACTACTCCAACATTTTCATTAAAATTTAAAACTCTTTATGATCATTAATTTAATTTAATAGGTATATCTCAATAAGGACAAACTCTTGAGCAGTTCCAGACAAGGGCTAGTCGTCTTGTAAACAAACATTGACTCGGACAAACAATTAGGGCTAGTATAACCCGCCAGCCGGCCAAGTGCTTTGGAGCCATGTTGAGAGGAGAGATTATTGGGTTCGGACATCTAACACAACTTACGTTCGGTATTCACATTACTAAGCTCGGTACTGCTCAGTACCAAGCTCAATAACGAATAAGAGATGATGTGACGCATTTTCATTAGACTCCGAACAAGTCCGGTGCCCGAACTCAATAATTTGCCTGTTGAGAGGGCCACAGAGCTCTACCTACACTGAATTTTTGTTAACCGATAGCGTTGTCATCTTGATAGAAAAGCCGATTGTAAGAAATGAAAAAAAAAATTATATCTGTAAATGTATGTGAAACTTATATATTTTAGAATTTATATATATGATTTTTTTAAACCGGTTTTATGTTCAGAAAAAACTTACCCACGGCTCAAGGTTAAAAAGCTGAATACAGAAGAAGAAAAAAAAGCTCATTTGCAGTAGATTATTCTGTGTGGAAACCTGATGATAACAAGTCCGGATTTGCTGCACTTTAGCTGCAATAAAAATTACAATTATGAATGCATATTGATGCACTTTTGCTGATTACAAGCAAAAGCGTAGTAAAAGGACAGCTAGAACGCAGCAATTATGAATGCCCCATTGAATTTTTGCTAGTTGATACCCTTTTGTTGCGCTTTTGCAAATACTCAGCAAAAGTGCAATTATAAATGCATATTTTTGTTGTCTTTTTGCTGAATATTTGCAAAAGCACTGAAAAAAAACAGCTAAAGGGCAGCAAATTCGGACAAGTTCTCGTCATCCGATCTCCGCACAAAATAATTTCTCCATTTCCAGACAGAAGTAAGCAAAATAACAACTAAGCTTGCTCAAACTAGCCTCATTTACAAAAACTAGTAAAAGCCAAAGTCATCTGCATCATTCATTGTCGAAGCTCTTGATGGAAAATCATTCATGTTTGACGCAGACAAGATCATCCAATTTGTTGCCATCCATCTTGTACAGAGATACACTGCCCATTTGCAAATAATGTTCCTGGGCCTCCCTTCTTAGCTTCTCAAATGGCAGAAGCTCCCATTTGCTATAATTTGACTTCTTCCTCGTATAACTCATGTGAGGAGATCCTGAGACAGGACCAGCATTATCTCTGCCTACGGTGCCCCAAACTTTGCAGTTGGTGAAAGGTCCGAGCTGAAGAGGTCCTCCTCCTGCCTGAATCTTCTTCAAGCGAAGAGCAGCTCCATGAGCAAGCCTTATGCTCTCTTTGCTTGGCAAATCAGACCAATCTTGGATCCTCTCAGCCCTCATAGGAGAATGGATCCTTATAACCTGCATATATTAGGTCATTTTAAGTTAATAAAGGGTATACAACTATTAGACCGGTCCAGTGGACCAGTCCAGCCGGTCCACGCGGGACAAGCCCAGACGCGAAACAGCAGCATTTTCTCCGCCTGCGGCGCATGCTGTGCGAGCCGCAGATCCATGGGAGCCATTTTAGGAAGGTTTTTTTAGAGTTTTGAGAGGTAAATTTGAATGTAGGGACCGTTCAGAGATTTCCTTTAGATTTGTATGCATTAAATACTTTGTTTTTCTAGGATTTGGGTATCTTGAATTTGGCTGAGATTTGAGATCTCTTAGATTTATGTTTTCTTTGGGCTCTAGCGGCGTCTAGAGATTTGGGAGAGATCGATCCTCCTCTCGAATTGAGGATCTAGTGTATATTGCTATTTTCCGTGTTCCTTTCATCAAATAATACAAATTATCTACTGTTTTGTGATTTTGTGTGGGTTTTGTGGAGCAAGCTGTTTTCCGAAGATTGATAGGAAATAGTTGAGATCTACAAGTGTTTCCTGTCAAAAACATGAAGCTAGCTAGGGTCATAAGAGAAGAAACAAAGGTCTTACACCAAGGCACTCCAGCAACTGATAATAGGCTCTTCCCTGCAATGGATTATGCCCCTTTCTTGGTGAGGAGAAGTACCGCGTCCTGACAACACGAAATGCTTTTTTTATCATATCATAACATCAATATCTATGCATTAATAACAAACACAAGATATAAGAATAGCATTAATACTATTTATTTAGCAAAACAAATTTGATGATTCTCTTTATGGAAATATTAGATCATTAGATGTATTGGGAGGGAGGTTCTATTGTGCCTCATTTACCTATGCACCTATGTGGCTTCTTAACGGTGAATAAATCCCTCTTCTTTCGTAGATATAAGTTGCGACCATCTCCTTTCGTAGACATAAGTTGCGACCAAATCATATAAATTTTAGCGTTTTTATGTGCTTGATTTCTTTGTTATTTATTTTTTCATGCTCATACAAGTAATTCCAATGAGGCACTTTCAGTTAAGCAAGTTGCTTGCTCTAAACTTGTAATGATTAATTTTAGTCTTCTTGTTTTAACACCAACATGGACAAAGAAAGGTCATGGATCTCAAGCTTCAGCATATGCAAAAATAATTAATAAAAAGTGAACAGATAGGCTAATTGATGCATTACAACTCTACCTCAATCTTAATCAAAGTTTATGTTTTCAATCTCATTTAGTAAATCATATATTTATTTTGGTTAATAACTAGGGGTTTAAATGTCATTTTATATTTAAACTAATTTGTCATTTTTTTACATTTATTTAATGATAGCTTTTTCATTTTTAATCCGTCATAATTCTCTAAAAAATAGCTTGAGTCTTGTAATTACGTAAGTTGAGGTTGGAATATATAAAGTTTTCTTTTGGCATCAGCCTAGGGATTGATTCTCCCATCTAGAATTATCCCATGCTTTCTTTTTCTCTCTCCTCCCTACTTTCTTTTGAAGGATAAACTCATTTAATATCCTCAATCCCCTTCCTTTCTTAACTCTGTGATTCTTCCCCCATACAGAACTCTTCCTCCTTTTTTTGTCTAGCTCTTTATCAACTTGGTATTAGAGCTAGGTTCTTAAATCCTGAAATTTTCAGATGAACAATTCTCTCCATTCATCCATCATGAACTCAAGCCTCTTCCCCATCATTGAGCCCAGCTTCATCACCCTATTTGTGTTCTCTCTCGAATCCATCAAAGCCTCTTCTGTCCCAATCAATGGGGATCTCCTTAACACTATTTTTAATAAACTTATTTAGTTTCTTCGCCTCCAAGAAGATCTCTCCTTCCTGCTCTCCTAGAAATTCGATAACATTACACTGCTTGCTTTCTCACTTGTACGGTTTCATAGTTGCTCTTCACATGCAAAAATCACTAAACTACATACATACATCCACATACACGTGATTTGCAACCCAGCAAACATTAGGTTCCCCTGCTTTAACTTGTAGATCTTCCCTCGATTGACCTATCTATTTCTCATGACTCCAACCAATTATATGCCTCTCAAACTCCATATTTTTCCACCGCGCTTCTCCTCTAACGTCATCTCTAGCTTCTTTAATCCACTTCCTGCTCTATCATCAACATCAAATTTGATAAGCCCTAGCACAGCGCATTTTCTCCCTACCCTTCGCTTCTCATGCAACTCTCACAACACTTTAACAAATAACCTCATAATCCCATTGTAATGCTCAGTTGTTGTGCATGTCTCCCACATTCCTCCTTCAGTGCCTAAAATCAACCGCATCAAACATCTCCCACATCACATGTTTGTAGCGTACAATCACAATTTAATGCACACTCGAAACACTCCTGCACACAATGCTCAACCTCATTCATGCACAAGTATGGCAACCCTACAATCTCATGTAAGCTTTGCCCATAATGTTTGCTCTCCACCAAATATTGTGAAGCATGAATATTGATGAACAAATCAAACCAAATTCTATTAAGTTTCCAAATAACCTTAAATTGCCCAATCTAGCCCAATTATAAACTCAAATTAATAAAAAGAGTCAAGTCAATCAGGTTAAATTGGATAAGGTGACTCTAGCAGTAAGCATAAAGGCTCTCAAGCTTCTAGAAAAATCTTTCAAGAGTTGAGAATTGATGAAGAGAGTCTTCTATCGATATCATTCTCAAATCTTAGTCATAGTCTGTATCTTAATTTTTTTTATTGTATATTGTGACTTTCTACCCCACATAGTGGGATAAAGACTTGATGTTGTTGTTGTTGTATATTGTGACTTTCTTCTTTTAAGTTAATCATAACGGGTTTAAATCACATTTGATACTTAAGACTATTTTTTCCTTTTTAATATTTTTTAAAAATTATTTTGTCATTTTTAAGAAAGCCTATTTCTTTCAATAGTGACTAGAGTATTATAATTGGATCAATTGAACATGAAATAAGTAAAGGTTTATTTTTAGTATTCTCCAACGAGTATTTATTTCCTCCATCTAAAGCTCTCTCATGCTTGCTTTCTATCACCCACCTCCCTTTCTTTGAGGCATTCACTCACCCAAGCTCTTCAATCTCATTCATCTCTTTACCCCCCCGGTCCTTACCCTATAATAATTATTCCCTTATGCTATCCTACTGGTTATCACCCACACTCATTACCATTAAGTACATCAACCATAATTTATAGATAAAATGATTTTAAAGTTATAAATAAAAAAATTATCGGTTGCAGAGTTTGGAAGATTATTAACTAACCATTCTGTATAACCAGGATCCACAGTGAAACCATATATGTCCACTACATCACACATGGATAGAGCCAATTCTATAGACTTCATTCCAGTTCCTTTAGCACCCCTTCGTAGCACTATTCCTTGGAAAAGATAAACTGGATTAGGAAGACTCTGCATCATATGCCACAAGAGTTATATTAGCAAATAAAAAGTGGTCAGATCTATAAATAAATCATATGCTACATCTTCTGTGATCATTAAATCTGTATAGATTTTTGACACTAGTGATAGTAACTCAAGTTAAATATATATTAGAATAGTATTATAAACAACACAAATATAAATGATAAAATACACTCTGCTTAGAACGTCACCTCTATCATAGCGTTGAAGTCTCTATGCGTCACACTTTTAATTATAAGCACCTCATCTGCTGCATAGTATGATTCAAGTTTGGTAAATGCTTTGTTAGAAGAAAATAAAGGCTGCTATATATGATAAAGTAATTATACAATATATGTAATGGAAGTCGATAGCACAACACAGTTGAGAAATAGGATATGAAACCTAACTAAAAAAGGTTATTGGCTGAATCAGTTTTATGTAAAAGGTGGTCTACTTGAAAAAACATCGATAATTTTCTTTTAGTTGTATGTTGAAGGTGGTGAATGAATGGTTAACATATTATACTTACATAAGGCAGATAAAGGATGTGCTTGGTAAAAAAAATTAATGTAGATAAACAAAATTGCATGAAATATGACTCTTCCAAACTTTGATAGGGAGCTTTTAAAGAGACATAAGCGTCACATAAGAGATCTGCACAGCCAGTTATCGTTTTGAATCTTCTGAAAGCATTGACCGGTTCATATGATAAGAGTTGAAGTTTTGTTGATATTTAAATTTAACTAAATTGGGCATTAACAATAAGCATTTCTATCTCGAGCCTACTAAAATATTCCATTCATCTTACTTGCTAAAGAAAACAAATCATCATAGAATCGTCAACGTACATGACTCACACTTATAATATCCAAAGACAGTTGAGAGGCAAAGTCAAAATCAAAGGTCATCTCATCAATGGAACTAACTAGTCTTATTGCACTTATTGCTCTTAACCCCACTCCATATCCCACCACATCTAATAGCAGACGCAAAAATGAAAATATACGCTTTACTTATTCCAAGCATATTCTGCAATAGTAGGCTATACAAAAATTAAAGCTTGATAAGATTTCACAAATGTCATGAAATCAGAACTGCCGATCTAGCATCCATCTCATTGGTAACTATTGCACGGCCCTCTACAAATAATTACAATAAAAAAATAAATTAAATAATGATCAACATATCTTCACGAACTACAATCTGGCTCTTCCAGCAAACAAACTAGCTTCCACCTCACAGCTTGAAGGATGCAATTTTCAAAAGAAAAAGCTTAGTTTAGCATATTAATCTCTAAACGTACAAGATCCATTTAAAATGGCAGCCATGTTTCGAGCAGCTCCTCTTACTACAAGACGGAAGTCCCGTTTCAGGCCAACATGTTTAGCATATTTCTGCATAGAGGCAGGAAGAAGAAAATTAGTAGCCGGAAACATGCTAATCGGACAACATATATCATAGATCTTAATGCACCGTTGATGCTTAATGTTTCCACGTGGTAAAATCAAATAAGAATTGTTAAGGTAATTCAGAAACATGTCAAGCATATATCCTGATTTAGTTCAATGCACTACAATATATGCATACAAACACTTTTGTGGCATTTTCTTAAATCATACAATATATGTTATTCGAAGATGGATTGCAATATTATCATCTACCTTATTATATAAGATTAAACATTCATCACATTTCTCATTTATTTCATTATCCACTCTCAGAAGAATTGTTAAGCTAACCCTAAGACCATGCTTATAGATCCTGATTTACTTCAATGCATCATTATATATGCATACAAACACTTTCGTGGGATCTAATTTTTATTTTCAATTTCGTGGGACTTAATTAAATCATACAATATACATTATTCATAGGTGGATTGCAAGATCATCATCTAGCTTATTATATCAGAGTAATTCATTAATCAAATTTCTTATTTTATTTATTATCCACTCTTAGTCAGGGTTATGGCTTCCCAAGAAGCATATAACCAATGTATCAAGCACTAGAGTAAAACAAATATTCCAGATTAAGGATAAAATTAAAGAAGGCAAAATAGTAACTGCTGAATTACCAAGTAATTATGGGGGAAGGTAGCAAGAAAATCCAAGTGTATCAAAACAAATAGCTTACAAACATCAAGCATGTAGCCCAAAGCAAAACAGTTTGCAATGTAGCATGGCACCATATTCAAACAGTAGCAATTTTCATCACTATGATGATTAGCAAATGCATTTATATACTGGCGAATATTAAAATCCTTAGTTTAACTTTTTTGTAAAGAAGAGAAATAAATATTGAATTACGTACAACATTAACCGGAGCTTCATTGTCCCTAAAGACTGCATCATGTTCATCAATTTCTTGCCCAAATTCTGTCTTCAAGAGATCCCCTGAATTCCCAACAACAGCACATGTTCTGAATTGTCGTGGATGAAAAGGAGGCTTTGATGGTAAAATCAAGTTAAGGTGCTCCTCACAAAGAGAGCGATTGTAGCATCTCTCTGCATTCCTGAAAAGAAGCAGATGGCATCAATGCCAAGAAACTGGTGGTAATTAAGTCATGGCACATGAAACTGAGGGAACAACTAATGTTAGGCATCTTACAACTGTGCAATCCTTTTTGCTGCATAATCTAACCAACCGTCTGGTCGGACATCCAAGTATTCTCTTGTCAGGATGGTAGTCATATTACGGTACTGCCATTTTTAAAAGTTCAATGTATATTATTTAAGAGGATCAAACATATATTTAGAAATAAGAACTAACCTGTTCCCACAGTAGAATAGCTTCACATACGTCATAATGGTATTCCAACGGCTCAAAAATTTTAAACTGTGCATTATACTGTAAAGAGATATAAAGCATTAAGCCAAAATTAGTAAGGAAGCTTCGGTGATCAGGGAAGAAAAAATGTCATTAATTCTGAAGGTAAATAGAGAGAGTATTTAACCCAGGTACTGTTAGTGCCTTCAGGAAATTTAAGGATCAATCTACAGTGATCAATAATGTCTGCAGTGAGGCCAAGTCCTCTGTTTGCCTGGACAAAATTCCATTGTTGTTAAATATCAACCCTCATTTGAAAGTTGGCCTGGAAAAAATAATGCAGGGTCATAAAGAATAACTGGGAAGTAAAAAATTGCACTCTGGTAATATAAGAAACAAGATTCATGGCCTGTTTTCATAAACAGGTACAGAAGAATTCAGAGAATCATACATTTTTCTAATGTCAGCAATCATATTATTAATTTATTACTACAGATTTCCTAATCTTTGAACTAAATAGGTTTTTGTTAATGCAACATAAGTTACATAATTTATTTTTCCATGAATCATTTAATTTGCAATAACTTGCAGTCTCACAAGCAACATAACAATCCCTTCATTATTTGAAAACATTGTAGGTGCAAGCTTGGAAGGGTAAATTGAACATTATAGACTAGTCAAATGCTGAAGGTGTCATTGTAAATTGTTTAAAATTCCCTGCCTTACTATACTAAAATGCTTCAAATGATACTTCAAGGATAAATAGATTGAGTCGTATCCATAAAATAAGAAAATGGAAAGAGTATATACATGGATAAAACTTGTAACTTGCAAAGCTAAATGGAATAAGATTGAACTTGCATGACTATGAAAATTTAATTCATAAATTAATCATGCAATTAATCTCTATAATAAATGCATGATTAATATTGTTCTTTAAGTTTTTGGTTCATATCAACCCAAGTAGATATTTTAGCAGTAAAACTTCACCAAAATATTTGCATAAATCCCATTAAGCTTGTTTAGCAAACTCAGCTCATTAGGAATAAGACATATTGCAACTTTTAAGGAATTCTGATAAATTATCAATTCAATTTGAAGATACACAAAGATTATTTCTCTCATAAAATATAGGAATATAACTATTAACTTTATAATAATTATTTAAAAATTATTTAGAATAATAGCAAAACTATTTTTGTTTAAATTACATCTTTTTATTGTTATGATGGTTCACAATGTGATGCAAATTTAAGCTATGATATCAAATCAAATATATGATATCTTTGAGTCTAGAATTTTTAATGCAACTGTAATATGAGATGTAGAAACCTGTACAACGAACATGTAAAATTCATGGTACACAAACTATATTTTTGAATTGATGCACTTGAAGGAAACAAAATTGTATCAAATTTGACGAAACACAATCACTCTCTCAAACCAATAACAAAACATAGAGTAATAAAAAATGAAATAATTCACCAGAAAGCAAGCATTGCACTTATACTAGGAGATAACCTCTCTCAAAATTCTTCAAGTCTCTCACTTAGTTAAAAATTTGAATCTCAAAAGCAAAAGGAATGCACATCCAAATAGAATTTTTATCAAATCATTAATTATAAATTTTATACATACCTTAGACCCAATTCATATTTATAAATCCAATTTGAAATTCCCTTAATCAGCCATGACTTACTTCATGGAGAGTTCACAAATTTTGATTTCTAAATAAAACAAAAAAAGTGGCTGGATAAGCCGCAAGAACTGGTAGAGAAAGTCACAGAAACAAAATAATAGAAGTTGCAAAACCCAGTAGAGAAAGTCATCGGGATAAAAGAATAAAAATTGTAGAACATGAACAGCACAAGGAATCAAATGCAAAAAAATAAGAAATCCTAGTCAACAAAAAAGATATGGGTACAGAATGCCAAAGAAAGTAGAAAAAAATGAGGAACAAAGAGATGTTGAAAAAAAAAATTAGAAGAATAAGTTGTTGCAAGAAATCACAAGAGTAACCCTAACAAAGAAAAATCGTAAGCTCCAGATCACCAATATTCTATTGATTCCTTATGCAATGTTTAGAAAAACAAAAAAGAGGGAATAAAAGAGTGGTACCACCTATTGAAAGGGATGCAAACGGATAGTCTTTTTCTATGGAGTAGTGGAAGAACCTAGTCAAAGAATAAACTTTATTAAAGTGAATGACATAATCTTCTATCCCATTGTTTGATGACCAACAATGATGAAAACTTTTTTATTAGTATTTGAGAAATTAAACTATAGTTGTTTAAGCTAAATCACATCTTATTTCAAGTAGTTTACTATGTAAGCCCACAAGGGTAATTGAATGAAATTCTTGCAAACCAAATTTTGGCAAGCCTAATTACTATTTTTGTGCTTCAAAGAATTGGCATAATGTACTTTAATGTTTCCCCAATTCAAACACTTTGAGGATTTAGCATCAATAAATTGAAGAATCACTGTGCATCTTTGTTTTTTTTTTCTTTTCTCTCCCGTCTTTCCCAAATCCTTACACTTTTAATTTTTCTATTGCCTTGTCTATTTAAATTTGACATCAAATCAAATTTGATACCATGTTGGTGCAAACAGTAAACAAAAAAATCAAGTGTGGGGATATACACAATGATTCCTCAAGTTGTATATATTGAATCCACAAATATAATGAAATGTTGAATCATAAAAGTGGGTTGTATTGACTCATAGTATTAAAAGGAGAAAATAACCTAGCTAAAATTTAGGCAGCATGAATTTTCATTCAACTTATATAAAATTTCAATTTAGAAATATTAGTGAGATATTTATATAAATAGCCAAATAGTTGAAAGTTTGAGTGAGTATGACTTAAATCAAAATAGAAAATTTTGATCCAACTCAACTCAAACTCAACTTAAAATTGATTTAAGTCGAGCCAACATAATTATTTGATTCCAAGCAGCATAAAAGTTTTTTTTTGAGTTGACTCAAATATGATTTTTTATTTTACAATATAACAATATATATTAGTATATATTATACATGTATTGATATTATATGAATTATAGAAGTCAACCTTAGAGTCTAAAGGCTTTCGCTTGAATAGATCTAAAACTGAATATATGGAGTGTAGTTTTGGTAATAATAGATCTAGTGAGAGGATTGTGACTTTAGGCGATCAAATCATTAATAGATAGAAGTTCAAGACGAAATATAAGAATGATAGAGAGAAGAAGATAGCTAACAAGCTATGACAAACCCGCAGGTTTTGAATGATCGCATTCCAAAAATTGTTCAGTCTCTCTCCCCACATAGAAAATCAGCCTCAATTTATAGGAGAAATAAGAGGGAATAGCATTCAATAGTTCACATAATTGTGCCACCAAAACCAGTCAATAGGAGCTTATCAAGATAGCCCATTTAATGTGAAGTTAAAGAACACAACATAGGAAACAACTGAACAGCCAGCAGCAGGGAAAACCGATCAAAACAGGCAACCAACAGTAGGGAAACCAAGGGACAGCATGGAAACCGAACAACCACCATGGGAAGACAAAACAACCACATTGAAAGACCAAACAATCAAATGGGAAGATAAAACAGCCACCAAAAACCCCTCCAAATCAGCCCCTACCTTGATTGCATCACAACACAATCTACCTTTATTAAACCTTTTTAAGGTTACTGTAGCAAAAATCATTACCTCACTTCTAATCTAACCTTTAAACATGGTACATCTCAGCGTGCAAAACAAATCCACAATCTCGTTGTCCTCCATCATAAGCATCATTCATTCCTCGTGCTCCCTAGCAAACTAAAGTAGGTGTGTAAACAAACAGATCCTTTGAACCTATCAAAGCTGGATTCCCCTCGGCCAACCAAAACAGTACCCATATTTCCAACACAATTTCCACAATTCTTCCAGATCACTTCAGGTCAATAATCAGTCACGCTGAAGTTTAGAACTAGGTATCCATTTATCCACAAACCTCTATATAAATTGCTTCTATAAAAATGGCTTAAATTCAAACCACATAGCCTTACATTTTAGTTCTTTCTATACAACAGCAGAGTAACATATATCCTAATATTCCAACATAATTGTACGACAAAAGCATAAACAACGGAAAGGAAAAACAATTTGAAGCCATACCACGCATTGTTGAATTCGTGACTGGAAATCCGAGAGCATACTAATCTCCTCCCTATTTGTATCATATTTTCTCTTCCCTGAAACCAAGGATGGAAAAAATTTGAGGAGACCATATAAAATCTGGAAGATAGGGTTTCTCCGGTTCGCCGGTTACCTACTACACACCTGCGAAGAATGAGGACTGGATAGAGACGAGGAGGACCGAAAAGATAAGGGCCACGCCGAAGAGAAGAATGATGGTCGGCCGCCGGCTCGCGGCGGAGCTCTTCGACCCTCTCATTTCCCTTTTAATGAGGTCTTTGTAGATTCGATCCCTCTCGCCTCTTCGCTGTAGATTCCGATCGCTTTCCTCTCAGTTCTGCTTTTGGGCCTGTCAGGATTGAGGATTGAGGCCAGAATTAGGCAAGATTTGAGCTAAATTCTGACACGCCAAAAAATTCAGGGGGTGTTTGGTATCGGATTTACCTGCAATTTTAAGTAGGATTTACCGTAAATCCAGCCAAACGCAATTCCGAGCAGTTCTAACTTCCGATCCGACAGGAAGGGAAAGTCGAAGGAGCGAAGTCGAACAGCCACGAAGGAGCCGAAGAAGCGACGCGTGCAATATATACACCTCCTGCGAAGCAACGAAGCCGAACAGCAACGACGAAAAGAGAAGCTGAAAGGCAAACCCTACGGGGCTGTTTGGGGTTCTTAGTTTATCACTGCTAATTTAATTAATATAATTTAAAATAATAATAACTGAGTAAATTAATAGTATAATTAGTGCATAAAATAATTGTCTAGTTTAACTTAATTAAATAATTAATGTTTTATTAGTAATTAAAAATAATATAATTAGCTTAATTAATATAACTTAAGATATATATCATTAAATATATAGTTAATATTGTAAATAATAATCAAAAAATAATTTCAACTTAATAAATTCGATAATCATACAATTTAAATATCTAATTACCATAAATCTTGAAATATATTGTCAAACATCTAATCAGGATTTAACATGATTTAATATTTATTATACCAAATATTTTTCAAGATTTATCAGCCTCAAGATTTACTAGATCCAGATTTACAGGATTTATTAAATCCCACTAAAGTTGAATCGAATCCAATACCAAACACCCCCTGAAAGTTAAATCTCATGGCAAGTCTATCTCTACTTCACAGCATTTTCACCATTTTTGCCCTAAATTCTGGATTTTGTAGATCCGATCGAAGAAGCGCACGAAATGGGAGAAATATCGCTACCTTCGCGGTGAGCTCTCGGCGCGACTTCCGATCCGATAAGAAGAACTTGGAGGAGCCAGAGAAGCTTCGACTCTTTCAGAAGCCTACTTCACGTGAAGCAGAACAGCAGCGAAAAAAATGCATAAGAGAAAAATAAAATTCTAGACAAGCAACTCGATTGAAGCTCTACCTCACGCGAACGACAAAGAAGAAACTGAGAAAAGTGGAAGACAAAAGCCAACCCGACCAAAATTAGTAACGCAAACCAAAAACTATTTTAAACTCCAAAAAAATAAAGTGTTGCAAGTGAACCGAGGGTTTGATAAACTACTCGTGACTTGACTCGATAAGAGCTCGTTCGTATTCATTTGATAGGGTAAACGAACGATCTTGAACACTTTTGATAAAATGTTTGATATCTAAATAAACAAGCTAGAACAACTTGGCGCTCGATTCATTTATGTTAATGAACAATATCATTTAATGCTTGTGAACATGCTCGTTAAGAAGCTCGATTAGAGATGGACTAAGAAGCTCAATTAGAACTATATTATAATTTAAAGAAATACATATTGTTAAATTTAATAATTTAATAATTTATTTTTAATAATCATGCCTAAAATCATTTAATAATTTATTTTTATTTCTCGTATCCATCTAATATCACTAATAATCTACTCTCTGAACAAATATAAGATGAATCGTAGTTTGTTTGTTCTTGAATGAGCTCATTTGGTAGTTCAAGAATACTCATTAGATATGTTTGTGAATGAGATTGTTTGATAGTTTAAAAAATTTTGCCAGTTATAATCACGAACAGGCTCAATGTAGTTATTTTTTAGAAGGCTCAACAAGACTCGTTTATTAAGTTGTATATATAAAAGTAGAGCTCGTTTATAGCTGGATAAATCACATTTGTTTAAAGCTCGATAAGCATGAAATGAACCGAACATGAACACCCATTAATTAAACGAACCAAGCCTGAACGCAAACGCAAAAAGTTGATAATAAACGAACTCAAACATGAACACACACATACTAGGCTCGGCTCGGTTTGTTTGCAGCCCTAAAGTGCTACTCTGAAAATATAAATATATATATATATATATATATATATATATATATATATATATATATATATATATATATATAATAATATATATATATATATATATATATATATATATATATATATATATTATTTCTCATATTTTTTTATATTTATTTTTAATCATATCTTTATATTTATCAAAACTTCGAATTAGACCTATATAATTTTTTTTATAGCCAATAAATATTACTAGATAAATTAATTTAAAATACAAAAATGTAATTAATAAAAGAAATATTTATTAAATAAAATAAAATTTACATTAGGAAACATAAATAGGAACGAAAAAAATACACACATAATAAACGTTAGAATTAGTATATTACTCCCACAAATGATCAATCAATACATTTTGCAGTGTGATGTGTGCATCTTTATCCCTGATTTATCTATGGAGAGCAATAAATTCTTAAAATCAGGTATTTTTATCCACTACCATTTTAACATTCGGGCTTGGTACTTCTCTCGCAATTTGAACTGGTCCACTGAGAATACGTTCATCTTCGATTATCATGTTATGCAAAAGTATGCATATACTCATTATATTATGTAACACTTCTTTTCTCTAAAAATGTATCAGTTATGCCACAATTGTGAAACGAGATTTTTCAATATTTACTTTTTTTCTTACGAAACGCATTTAGGATTTAACACCTCCATATTTATAAAATTCATATTTATAGAATTTATGAAATCTTACTTAAATTAAATCCTAGCTGCATCCAAACAAGGCCATTGGATGGAAGCTCAGATTACTGCAACTACGATTAGATCGTAAGGCATTGAAAGTTGATCAATATCACCTCAGATAAATGACGAGAAATGACACAATCTAAAAATTTGACCCGGATAGTATCTGATATTTGGAGTTCGGCTAAGCCATTTATACCAGGTTTGGATTCAATTTTTTGACTATTTCATTGCTATGTTTTATTTAATATTAAAGTTATCTTTATAATTGGAATATTTATCTAATACAATATTATATGTTAAAAATTATTGATTAAGATTGGTTAATTTGAACTATTGATAAGACCAAATTGATATTTTTCATATTTTTTATATTATTTATTTTGATTAAAATCATTTTTTAATACAAACAAATTAGTAGGTTAGGTCGGGTAAAATTGGTTGTTGCTGTATGGGTCGAGTTTGAGTTGGATGAGTTCAAAGCTGATCAATTTCAAGTCGAACATAAACCACCCAACCTATTAATCCATTTTGACATCCCTAACCTCAAAACTGAAATATATTTTCATTTATTTGCAAAATGTCATTTTATTTTAAAAAAACTATTATCAATGCATCTATATTCACAAAAATATATTTGAATATATCTTAATCCCTTATTATAGATTATACAATATAAAAAATGCCTTAATCAATTCATCCACCTTAATAAAAAGATGTTTTAATATATCCATCTCATGATATTTAGTATGATCATGGAGTCTATTCTTCTTTAATTTTGCCTTTTTGCATGTAATTTGTTGCCACTTAGGTTGATTGGATTAGCTCGAAGATATGATCATCTAAATAAATTTTTATGGGCATAGTGTAATTTTGTGCATCAAATTTTTAATAAAATATGATTTTTTTGATCTAATCATGATTAAGGGCTAGCTATGATATCTCTATTAAAATCTATAATAACTCTTGGTTGATATTTTTTTATGTTAGGAACCCTAAATTTGTGGAGAATTTTAGAGCTTTGATTGCTTTTAGAACCTCCAACTAAACACTTTGGTATTATTTAAACCTCTTTGTGTAGAAAATACTTTACAATCATCAATAGTTGCTCGATAAAGATTATGTTTAATGCACCCTTGCATGTTCGACACTAATCATTCTTGTTCTCTTCCACTAATTTTTGCGTTGAAAATGTATATTCCATATAACATACATATTCTAATTGATTGTGGAGTATCATCATAGATGCACAATTCTATCTCCCTCTCACTTCAACTAAAGGACGAATTGGATGACTAGGAAAAGGTTTTCTAACCTATATATAATGTCGCACTAGAAATGGGATCCAAAGATCCAAGCCCTTACTAATGTTACACTGACGATTACACTAGAAATGGGATCCAAAGATCTAAACGCTTACTAGCGCTCCCTAACTCAAACTACAGTTAGGCATAGTGATGAGTCATCCTAAACTGCAAAATAAGAAGGGACTTAAGTTTGAAAGATTTGAAAAAGTTTTGATTTTAACATTTTAATCATACCTCTCCATCACAAGAGGGCACTGCATATGATCAAATATTTTCTCCATCCTCTTCAACTAGTCCTCTACTGCCCTGGGCTTAACAAAACCCTTAAATCACTGAGGCTTCAATCACATGAACATCTATATATGTCTATTTACATCATTAGATCTCAAAACAAGAATCATAATATGTGCCTTATCCATCATTTGGGCTATCAGACTAGCCAAGTAAGAAATTATATCAAAATCGACTGTCAGAAATGTATTATATACAAGAGCTACCTAATTGACACCCTGCTTGTATTTCATATCCATAATCACACAGAATATGTAATTGAACACACATACACATTAAATAAAATAATAATAATAATATTTTCCACTATCATGATTGATTTCATATTTGAATGAAAATCAATTTATGAACATATTTCTTGATAAATTTAATTTTTTTTCATCCATGTTTCTGATAGGAAACACTTGAAGATTTCAAATATATCCTATCAATTTCTAAAAAACAGCGAGAAAATGCTACCAAACTCCATTGAAAAATAGCAAAACAAGAATTTTATAACATGAAATCAAATAACACTGAAAGGAAAGAGCAAGATACAATTGATCCTCTATTCGAGAGGAGGATTTTTCTCTCCCAATCTCTAGATGTCCCTAGAGCCCAAAACCTAAAATTTAAGAGATCCCAAATTTTCAGCCAAATTCAAGATGCCCTAACCCTAGGAAACAAACTATTTAATGCATACAAATCAAAAGGAAATCCCTAAATAATCCCTACATTCAAATTTCCCTCCTAATTCCCTAAAAAAAACCCTTCCAAAATAGCTCCTTTGGATTTTGCAACATCTGTGGCTCGTATAAGAGGCGGAACCTTCTCATCTGTTTCGCCCATAAGCCGGTCCCACATGGACCGATTGGACCGGTCTAAAAACACACCCCTCCAAAATATCCACCTTGTCCACAAGGTGGAGAGATGACACCCTCTTCCATTCTTTCTTCATCACCAACTATAAGATCATGAAAAGTTTGGTCTTTACACCTGTGCCTCGGCATATACCTCTCGTCACATTTGAAACATATCCCCTTTGCCCTCTTCTCCTGTAATTTTGTTTCTATGAGCTTCTTGAAAATTTTCCCAGGCCTTCATCTGGTAGCCTTCTCCTTCGAACTATCCCTACTAGTATCTGGTGTTGTCTCCTTGGGTGCCAAAAAGGTGATGGTCATCATGTACAAGCCTTCGAAATTATTGCCTCATGCTCCTTTTTCCAGGTGCCTCTGATCCTCCACTAATCTAGCTAGCTCCATAGACTCTCCCAAGTCCCGAGGTCTCATCACTCTGACTATTGTGCGGATGTTTGGTTTCAGTCCCTTCACAAAATTTCCCTAAAGTACAATCTCTAGAAGACGATCCAATCGCTGACAAGGTACTTAAATTGCTCACGGTACTCCATCATTGTTCCCTCCTGCATCAAAGCTAAGAACTGTTCGTAGAAGTCCCCTCCCCTTGTTGGTTTGGAAATGTTCCAATAGGCAGTCCTTAAACTCCCTCCAGGTCCTTATTGGTCGCTCCGTATACCTCCACTGGTACCATGCTAAAGCATTCCCTTCCAAGCACATCCTGGTTGTCATTAGTCTCTCCCCCTCCATCAACCTAGCTGTTAATGGTAAAGTACATTTCCACGTTTTAGATCCACCCATAGGCATCCTCTCCCTAAAAAAATAGGCATCTTCAGCTTCATAACCCTCAGATCACATCTATTCCCTATGTTCCCTTCATATTTTTTTCTTCCCCAAGGGGGTGGTTCCCCATAAGTGTTCCAATAAACCCTTCTACATCCATACCCAAGCCTTTCATCAAATTCTCACATTCTTCTTTCAAATTCAGCACCCATTGCTTGATCATAACAAACCCCTCCCATTTCAAATGTAGTCCCCTTTGGGCATAATCTCCCCTTTCTATTTCAAATTCAACACCTCTTCGATCATAATCAAGTCCTCATATTTCCAATTCAACCCCTCTTCTTTCCAATTCAACATTTCTTCACTCATGCCCAGCCCCCTCACATCTCTCCACATTTCCTTTACCGGATTCCTCCCTAGGAATAGGTCCTAAGGGAGGCATTTTTTCTATTCCCTCAAAATATCCACCTCTTAATATTCCTTTCGTCCGGTTGGCTTTGAATTTTTCCCACTTCTGGGGTTGTCGGCGCCTTCCCTCACCTCCGACGATGATATTTGGCTTGGCCCTTGAGCACTTTCTTAAACATCTCCTCCATAATGAAAAATTTCGAATCGAACTTATCATGGATGGCTGAAAAATCCTTTTTTTAATCTGAAAATGAGTTTGAGAATCTGAAATTTCATATTTCATTTGTCCAATCTCCATTTTGAGGCGTCCTCCAACGCAACAATTTTCTTGGCCGCCATTGATCCCTGGATTTTTGTAAAAATAAAAATATGAACTTCGTTATTCAAAAACAGCAACTTTCTTCTTCGAAATCTTAAGAACAACCGCTGAAATTCACCAAAACAGCCCACCAAAGGTCCCAAAAACATCTCTGATACCAATTTGATAGGAAACATTTGAAGATTTCAAGTATTTATAATCGATTTCTGAAAAATAACGAGAAAACACTTCCAAATTTCAATGAAAAATAGAAAAATGATAATTTTATGGCATGAAATCAAATAACACAGAAAGAAAATAGCAAGATACAATTGATCTTCTATTCGAGGGAAGGACCATTCTTTCCCAATCTCTAGACGTCGCTAGAGCCCAAAACCTAAAACCTAAGAAATCCCAAATTTTCAGCCAAATTCAATATGCCATAACTCTAGGAAAACAAACTATTTAATGCATACAAATCAAAAGAAAATCCCTTAACAGTCCCTACATTCAAATTTCCCTCCTAATTCTTTAAAAACCTTCCAAAATAGCTCCCTTGAATCTCGCTGCATCCGCAGTTCATACAGGAGGTGGAACCTCTGTCCTGTTTCACCTGTAAGCCGGTGGGGATCGGCTATCCCGGTCTAACAGTACGCTAAATCCTATGAACTTCAACTAAATTTAATTCTTTTTCCACTACCATGATTTCATCATATTTGCTGAATCACTGTTAGTTAAAATGTGTTGTATATTAGATATTATTGCGGGCTAGAATATACGCGGCGATAGAGTTATAATTCTACGTCTTAGAGTTGCACGAATATCCAGCTCACACACAGAGAACACTATATTTTTTACGTGGAAAACCCGGGAAAGGGGAAAAATCATGGGGCCTCGCCTAGTTGAAAATGATTCCAGTAGAATTTGAGAAAAGTACAATGGTCTGACTCGTCCTTGAAGATGACCAGATTACAAATATCAACTAAGAGTTTTGCCAGAGTCCAACGTCACTCCAATGTCAGGTGGCGATCCGATAGAACTCCGGTGTCAGGCGGATGACCGGTAGTAACACTTCAGTGTCAGGGGATACTTCAGCTTCAGATGGCACTTCGGCATCCCTTGGTGGTCTGTCAGTGGTGCGGCAGAACTACGACGGTGGTGCGGCAGCACTCTGGCGTCCCTTGGTGGTCCGGCGGTGGTGCGATAGAATTATGGAGGTGGCGCGGCAGTACTCTGGCGGTGGTGCGGCAGAACTACGATGGTGGTGCGGCAGCACTCCGGCGTCCCTCGGTGGCCTGGCGGTGGTGTGATGGAACTACGGCGGTGGTGCGGCAGTACTCCGGTGGTGGTGCGGCAGCACTCTGGCGTCCCTTGGTGGTCAGGCGGTGGTGCGGTAGTACTACGACGGTGGTCGAGAAGGAGCTAGGTGGCTGGAGCTTTCTTCCTTCTTCTCTCTTGGCTTCCTCCTCCCCTTTCATTAGGAAATGGGGTTCTATTTATAGAATTCTTGAGTGGCATGACTTGAAAATAAGAGGAAGATCAAAGGTAAATTTTGAGTGGTTCGAATGGACGGCCGATCTTGATTCCTACGATCATGCATCGTTCAATGAATATTTGACTGTCTTAATGATATCAAATTTTGATGATCTTGGGTTCGTTAGATTCGTCTTGTCGAACCGCTCGATTCGATTATAAGCATGTGATGATTGGAGATCGTTTGGTAACCCAGATTGTGGTTCGATCCTTCCAAAAATGCTTCGAGTCTTTGATTTGGACTCATTTGGGCTCAGATTGAGTAGATTTTGGTGTCGTTGGGTTTGTGTTTCTGAGACGCTCAGTTTGACTGTAAGTTTGCTGAAATCAGAATTCAGATGATCTCCGATCTAATTTTTGAAGTTTCCAATCTCAAGATTCGTGCTCGATCAATGTAATTTTTTGATGATGTATCAGATATATAAACTATTATTCTCAGGTAGATAAACTTCGGTTGTATTTAATATGAAGAGATATCAAAGCGGTAAATTGTAGATAATGAATGAAACATAAGCCAAAAATAGATCTGCTAGAAGTGTGAAAGTTTTTGGAAAGAAGATATAGACCAATCATTGCAAATATTTTTTGATCTAAAGTTGTCAACGAAATGATATTTAATTGCATGAGTAATAATTTGTATATATCATGTGATTATATTTACTTATCCCAGTATTGGGATTATAATACATGGTAAAATCACTAAGCCCCAAAAATTGGCACTTACTATCATTTAGGGGTGTAAGGGAGCCGAGTCGGCTCTCGAGCCGGCTCGGGCACGACTCGTTTATGGGCTCGCGAGCCGAACTTATCTAGCTCACGAGACGAGTTCGTGCTTGTTTAGTAAACCAGCTTGAGTTCGTGCTTGTTTAGTAAACCAGCTTGAGTTCGAGCTCGAGCCTGCTTGGCTCATGAGCTCGTGAGCTGGCTCGAATAAATATTAATATTTTTTAAATTATTTTATTTTATTTATTAAATTTAAATATTAAAACAATTAATAAAAACCACCTAAGTTTTATTTAAATGTTGAACATTTCATCATTTTTTTAAATTTTAACTAAGTTTTAAAATCCCGCTTAATTTTTAATAATCCTGCCTAATTTTTAAAATTCTTGCCTAAAATTTAAAATTCATGCCCATGTCTTGCGAGCCGGTTCGAGCTCGTTTACAGTAAAACAAGCTCGAGCTTGCTTTCCAACTGATGAGTCGAGCTCAATAAAGGCTTAAACTCGACTCAACTTGACTCATTTACACCCGTACTGCTATTTTTGAAATATTCAGTGTGACGATCTAAAATTGGACTCTATAACAATTATTCTGACCTTTAAAAGACCAATGCAAGCAATGAGAATAATTCAGAACAATCATTCATAGGTTCTCATAAAAGGATTTAGGTCAAAAAATTGAAACGATACTCTCTTACAGCTACATAATCTATAAAATCAAAATAAACAACAAAAAACCTAAATAATTTTAATAATAATAGTAACTTCTTAAATGTCATGAAATTTGAGAAGATTCTTCCAACAAAACACGTCTTTCAAACACTTGAAAAAGAGATGGAGGTGCTCCATAGCCACCACCACCACGGTCAAAAGCAGGTCTGACACCAACACTCTGCATCTCCAAAATAAAGATTACAAACTTTGAAAGAAACGAAACATGATTTATCAATATAAATAAATTTAAAAAAAATGTGATTTACGTAATAGATATATTTGCATAATTTTTTTTAACAAAACTAAATTATATTAAACCAAAAAAAGTAGTACAAGAGTCATTGAAGCTAGTGGCAGGAAAGTAAAAGAAAATACAACAAGAACTCAATCTGAATGGCTCAGTTATTGGCCCAGGCTCCCAGCTTCGCCGAAGTACTCAAGCACAGTCCCTCCAATTTGGTGAAGATAAACGCAACGAAATCAAGCCAATCGACCAGCCAAACCAACCGAGCAAGAGACCAACACCAAAGGTTGCAATAAGCCATGACGATGAAGAAACGAACCCCAGCCACATCATAGCCTTGCGAATCCACGACCAACAAAAACTCGATTGAATCACCAAAAAACAAGCCAGAGAGAGAAGAGGGCAAAAAAATCTTGAAAACTACCTATCCCGTCTGCGCCTCCCATGAGACCTCACACGAGAACCGATAGAGATAATTGGTCTATCACGAACCAATTTAAAATCATATCCAGGATCTGAACCTCCACCATACTCTGAAGAAGAATCGGAATCAAATTCAAATGATCAGTGAAGCCAATCAAGATGAACACTCACATCCACCCCTGAATTATCTCCCACGTGATACACCAATGCTTGGGGCTCGATTAAGTTAATTGGCACATCCACAACAGAATTAGGAATAACCTCACTTCTAACAGCATCACCTTCAACAAGAGCCTCAGTAGACTCCACACCACCATTAGATAAAGGAGAAACAACAGAATTCACACCACAAAGAGCACCCTTAAAACTCACACAACCATTCTCCACTGACAGAAGATCCCCTCCCCACCATAGCAGGGACATCGGGATAAAAAGGAGCGGAACCCGCGGGACCATCAGACGGATCCAAAGCCAAGTCACCCAATGAATTAGCAGGCTCAGACATAGGCAAAACCACATCAGAAAAAACAACTTCCTCCTCACCAACACTAGATGGGAGAGTGGAGGGAGGGCACCAAACACCCTCAGTAATGGAAACCCTTCCCCCATTGACTAAAATGTCAGCTTCCTTACATTCACCAGAAATAGCCCTGACGTTTTCCATAATCGAAACAGCTAGCGGGTCAGACACAACCCCAGATTGCACCTCACAGACAACTTCATTTAATGCATGATTAACCAAAGGAATTGGTTCCTCCATAACCAACACCTCAGGCACCGCTAAAGAAGAAACACCTAAATCAAGATTTTTAACATTACCAGCCAGAGGATTAGTAGAAATAGACAGAGGAGACGGATCACACTGACTGCGAAGATGGCCCAACCGTTTACAAGACACGCAGAAATCAGGGAAACTCTCAAAATTCACCTTTTGAATATACCTAGATAACTCATGCCCGAGCCAAATTTGGGAAGGGTAAGTTTTGGTTATGTCTAGCTCCACTAGGGGTGTAAACGAGTCGAGTTTAGGCCTTATCGAGCTCAGCTCGTTACTCAAAAAGCAAGCTCGAACTCGAGCTCGAGCTCGAGTCGAGCTGGACAGGCGAGCTCAAGCTCGAGCTCGTTCCACGGTAAACGAGCTCGAGCCGGCTCGCGAGCCGGCTCGGTTTCAGTTTGGAATTTTCCCGCCTCTATTTTTCATTTGACTCGAAATGAGTCCGGCTTTTTTTTTCCGCCTAAGCAATCAGCTGTCAAGTTGACAGCAACTTTTTTTTTTCCCAAAACAAAAAAGCTGGCAGCCTTGTCTTGGAACTCACATACCTATATTATAATATACTTTATACATTACTTTAATTAAAGCAACTGCAGATATCTTGTCAAAGCATATATTAATATATTATTTTAATTAACTTATCTATTCATTAACATATATTTTAATATATTATAATTTATAATATATATTATTTTAATTAATAAATATTTAACGAGCCAGCTCGCGAGCTTACGAGCCGATCTGGCTCAAGCTCGAACTCGAGCTCGTTTATCATTCGAGCTCGATTATAGGCTCGAGCTCGAGCTCGAAGCTCGATAAGCTCTGCTCGCGAGCTCGTTAACGAGTCGAGTTCGAGCCGGCTCACGAGTCGGCTCGGCTCACTTACACCCCTAAGCTCCACCAACACACGTGCTAGGGATGGCCGGGAACCTACCGAAGTAGCAGAATCAACCTTCAAGGGACTACAAAACATAGAACCTAAGGCATGAAGGATCTGGGGGGAGTAAAACTGAGGTCTCATATTTGGAAAGGAAACTTAAACCGAAATCACCGGAGATTCACAACCAATGTCAAGGCGCGGAGACCATTACTTAGCTTCATAAAGCAGTTATTCACTAGATAAGAACGATGGAAAAACACACGGCTATAGTCTAGGTCATTAGCGAGTTTAACCAACACATGCCTCTGATCGAGCACCGTAATAGAGAACTCAGAAATAAGTTTCAAAGAGAAAAAAAAAGTTCGGATCGTGTTGAGAGAAGGACGACGAGTGGGGAAATATCCGACCAATGCAAACTGAAAAGGCAAAGCCATAGAATTTATTTCCTCCTCAGAAATCCATGACGAAGGTAAACCGCAAAAAGAACCCTGATGAAGCTCAGGGAAACACTCAAACGACCGAGATTTAAAGGAAACATTCAAAAAACCCTGATCAGCAACCCGTCGGGCCACCATACCGGCAAAGGCCGGCGGAGTACAACCCGAAGAAACTAAACGGCAAACCAAGGCTAAAACAGGAAAGGAAAGACAACTTCCCTGAAATAAGCAGAGGACAACCGACCGGAGAGAGGCGGCATCCACACCACACCGTAAGAGCGGCTAAGAGGGCAATCTAGTTCTTGCTTTGCCAGCATAATTATATTTGCATAATAAACATATGCTTTATCATATATTATCTGTATCAATTAGAACAAAGAATAAAGAAATATTATGAAATTTATCTAATTTATTGATTATCCTCCCTTTCCTCATTAGCATAGTCGACCAAGCATATCGAACAATGTTTAGCAGTGATCCCAGGATGAAGCGGAGGGGGAGCGGTGGAACGAAAGTAGAATAAGTAAAAGATAAATGTGATGGAGGCGATAAGGAAGAGGATGATGATGGTCATGGCGGTGTCGTGGCTCGTTTATATAATCTCTTGAGCGCTTGATATCCAGTTGCCAAAAAAATTATAACAAATGATAATATGATTAATCAGAAAAGATTTGATACGCCAAGAAAATAATTTTGATAAATAATGAACTTTAATTAGTTGACTAATATAAAACAATAATGGTTAAATAATTAACTTTAATAACCTGATTAATATGAGTTGTTCTATGATGTTAATTTTAGTTTATTTAACTGCACAAACTCCTAAGCTTTTGTTACTGCATGATGATTTAATTTCAAATCATTTGACGCTATTTAGACATTAAAATCACAATTAATTATCTTAATAAACCATCATGCAATAATAAAAGCTTAGGAGTTTGAGCAGTTAAATAAACTAAAATTCATATCATAGAACAACTCATATTAATCAGCTTGTTAAAGTTCATTCTTTTACCATTATTGTTTTATATTAGTCAACTTGTTAAAGTTCATTATTTATCAAAACTATTTTATTGGAGTATCAAATTTTTTCTTATTAATCATATTATCATTTGTTATAATTTTTTTTGGCAACAGGATATCAAGAGCTCAAGAGATTATTTAAAAGAGCTACGCCACCGTCATGACCATTATCGTCCTCTTCCTTATCACTGCCATCACATTCATCTTTTACTTATTCTACTTTCGTTCCACTGCTCCCCCTCCACTTCACCTTGAGATCATTGCTGAACGTTGCTCCATATGCTTGCTTGACTATGCTGATGAGGAGGAAAGGGAGGATAATCAATAAATTAGATAATTTTCATAATCTTTCTTTATTCTTTGTTCCAATTCATACATATAACGTATGATAAATCATATGTTTATTATGCAAATATATCTATTCAGTAAATCAAAATTTTTATTTATTTTTCAAATTTATTTCATTTGAAGTTAATAAGGAAAGCACACCAAAACTGGAAGTTTAAATTAATAATGGCGTTTGTTAATGTATTCCAATTACAGCCTTTCATCATTTAATTATTTATAACAGCCTTTCCATTAATAATGACGCAAATTTAATCCCGATTTCGGCCTACCAACGTCAAATCTCATCTAACGTAATACATCCAAAGATTAATGGAAAGCCAATGAATTTCCATTCTAACCTGTTAACGTAAAGTGCTAACTGCTAAGTACTCACGCAATCCTTTTGAAGACTTTCATTTAATTATTTCTAATCTAATTACCTTTCATTAATTACTAACTATTTTATTACAGTATTTTCATACCGGCTAGAGTATTGGGATTCACCTGCTCGACGCCTCGACTGTTTGACTGCTCGACGGTCTCGACCTAGCCGGCAGCCGCCCTGTTCCCGATGAGGCTCCTATCCGTCCTATTCGCGGGTAGCGTCCCAGCCGCTCTGTCCGAAATCTGCTCGACGCTCGGAAAAATTATTAGGTGCGGAGTGTGGACCGTCCGCATATACCGTCCGCACAAGCACAGGGTACCAAGCGGTACCCAGCGATACCGAGTGGCACCTAACTTGGTACCCTATACTTGTGTGCTGGCGGTTCTCCCCGTCCGCACTCCGCACCTAGTAATCTCTCATACGCTTGACACTTCCAAAGCCTCGGCTGCTCCTCCGCCTGAGCAGGTGATTCCCATTTTTTATAGATATCTTATGCACATTGAAGGTTTGAAAAGAGGCCCCAAGAAGGATTCTAGAATTATTGGTGGATTTTAAAAGACTATATGTTTGTTAGAATGATTTTTGTGCTAATACAAATATTCATATATAAAGGCAAGAGAATAGAATAATAATGGAAATGCAATAAAATAGAATATCCTCAATAATGAGGATATATTGAGGATATATTAAATGAATAAATATAATAATTTTTTTACCATAAATATTATATTATAATGAATAATTCTAATGACTCTTTTTTGGTCAAGTATTAAAAAATAAAGTTCATTGTCAATGCTAATGTTTATGATAGACAAATTGCCATTGTCCAGATGGATAGAATAAGCCAATAAATAGTAGAACAAAACTTGAATAATTATTATGTCCGGACAAAAAACCGGAAATCGGGACGTATATCGAGCAATACCGAGTGATCGGTACCAAGCTCCCAGGTGATGTGGCGCGTGGTTATTGTCTCTGGATGCGTCCGGTGACCGGACGTAATAATTGCTCACAAAACTCACTACCTACCTAGCCATTAAGTTTCTTTCATGTCATCAATATATATAAACTACAATTTACTACCATAAGTAGAAGTTAGTGAACTAAATAATAAACCAGCCATCTTTGTACAAAAATCAAAATAGAGAAATACCTACAAACTCAGAAATGATCATGAACTTTTAATCAGCAAACTTCTTCTATTTCCCAGATTCTAAAATTCAAAAGCAAAATTATAATAAGTTATAACAACTCAGCAGACAATACAAATCTATTTAAATTTTCAAATTTGTTTATTAACTTTTTTTTAATATTTAAAACAATTAATGCAAGATAATAATTCACTCTACAATAACAAAAACTCAGAAGTTTGAGCAGTTAAATAACTAAAATTCATATCATAGAACAATTCATATCACAAAGTAATTCATATCACATTTCTCAGACCTAGATAAATTCTCAAAAGATTCTAGCCATTTAAGACTTCCTTTTGTGTTTATAACACCAAAACATGCCCGTAGGTACCAAAATATGACTTATTTCCATCAGAATATACCCAATAGGTAGGGGTGTCAATATTTGACACGACACGAAAACCCGACCCGGACCCGACCCGGAAAATCCGGGTTGAACCCGACCCAATTTCAAAACGGGTCGGGTTCGGGTTCTAGAAATCGACCCGTTTCAAAAAACGGGTCGGGTTCGGGTTGACCCGGCGGGTTGCCGGGTCAACCCGCCAACCCGTTTAATTCGAAAAAATTCAAATTCCGCCTCTGCCCGCTGCCCGCCCGCGCTGCCCGCCGCGCGAGACTGCCCGCGCCTGCCAGTGCCGCACACGTGCCCGCGTGCCCGCGCCTGCCGCGCGCCCCCCAGCGCGCCCGCGTGCCCGCGACTGCCCGCGCCTGACCGCGCCCCCGCCGGACCGCGCCCGCCTCGCGCCCGCGTGCCCGCGACTGCCCGCGCCCGACCGCGCCGGACCGCGCCCGCGCCCGACCGCGCCCGCCTCGCGCCCGTGTGCCCGCGCCCGACCGCGCCCGCGCTGTCGTGCTCGCGTCCGCCCGTCGCGCTCGCGTCCGCCGCCGCGGTTCCGGCGCCGGCCACCCAAACCGGGTCGGGTCGTGTCAACCCGGCAACCCGCCGGGTCGGGTCCGGGTTCGGTTTTTCGACCCGTTTGTCTACCCGGGTCGGGTTAGGGTTGACCCGTTTGAACTCGGGTCAGTTCGGGTTCGACCCGAACCCGACCCGTGACCCGAAATTGACACCCCTGCCAATAGGCATCAAAATATTCCTTGACACATATAAAATCTCAAAGGATTCTGACCCCTTCTCTTAGCAAATATAATGTTATCACATATGCAAATTTTTCATCATATTATAACAATTGAAGTATAATTGAGTATGTGTCAGAATTGCACAGTTTTCAATAATGTAAGCAATAGAAATTCCTGCTAAATAAAAATGCACATTTTCTATAAATAACCAAATTATCAAAGATCATGCACGATACTATTTTATGGCTTTAATTAAATTACAATATTATTTTTCAACACATTGTTGATCTCATTTTTGTATGAGGTCACTAGGATCAATCCAGATCTTAGGATCTAATCTAGACCCTATGATCAAATCTATATTTTCAAAACCAAAATCCAAAGTTTAAAGGCCATGTCTTGAAAGCCTTTTCCAAGGATTTTTTTAAACACTTCGAAACCCAATCAAATGACCTCTAATTCAAAGTCTATCAATTACATATTATACATATGCAATTGATAGGACATATCTCTAGAGGCAACCCTCCAAATTTGAGCCCATTTTGAGGTCTCTAACCTCATAAATTGAATTGAAATTCAAAGGCTGCAAAACCTTCAAATATTTACAGCCTATGTCACTGGACCTGCCACCTGGTGATTCCTGACCTTGGAAACTTCTCCAAACCATCCAATCACTTCCAGACTCTTGATTATGACTCATTGAACATTAAACTACATTTTGGTGGACCCATTTGGACCCCCAGTTGATCAGGAGTCAAAAAGACCAAAATGAGGTTGAGATTTAGTTTATGAAGAGTAGGGAATACGAATAGCATAATACAAATGCGTATTTAATTAATATGAAGGAATACTAAGAAGTATTAGATAATTTAAATAATGACTTCATTTATTTAGGGGATATAGAGAGCGGAATATAAAGCGTATTTAATAAAATGTGTGTCAAGTATTTATTATATAAAAACGTATTATATTATTAAAAATATTTACATGAAATGAAGGGTCAAGATAATTTTTTAAATGAATAAAATTAGCAATAAATATTTGATGGGAAGAAAACTCAAGCCACACTAATAGTAGTGAAATATTTATGAATGTATCTTGATACAGAGGATTTAAATTTAAAATTTTCCGAAAAAAAGCTGCTAGTTATTCAAATTAGATCATTACTGCACACAGAAGCGAGGATACAAGTTAAATTCCCTCGACAATAAGATTAAGATTCTATTGGAATTAAAACTGTCATTTTTTTTTTCTTTATGATTTCTTGAGTAGTTGAGTATCATGTTTTATTTAGAGAAAATATATTAGGTAGTTTGAGAATATTTGATTTTTCACACAGTCATGAAAATTTGATCATATTTCACGTAACTATTCCTTCACCTCAATAAATATTTTTGCTTACTATGAAAATTATTTTTGCCTTTTGTCTATATATATAATCCAAACATATTTTTTAACTTATTATTTAAGGCATATTTAAGCTAACTTACCTAAAAAAAAAAAGGCAGATTTACATAAATAGCATCACAAATATTAAAATGTATATATCTTGTTGTGGGCTAGAATATATGCGGCGATAGAGTTAAAAATTGCGTCTTAATGTTGTACGAATATCCAGCTTACACATAAAGAGCACAAGATGTTTTTACGCGGAAAAACTTGGAAAGGGGAAAAACCACGGGGCCTTGCCCAGTCTGAAATGATTCCACTAGTATTTGGGTAGATTACAATAGGCTAACTCGTCACTGAGGGCGATCATATTACAAATGTCAACCATTTGGTTGAAATCTAGTGACAAACGGGGATGAAAGTACATCGTCACTTGGTGGACTGGCAGAAGTCCGGTGCTACTTAAAAATCCGAGTGTCAATTGGTGGTCCGGCGGAACTATGGGCCTTAAGTGGTGGTCTGACAGAAGTACAGGCCTTAGGTGGTGGTCCGGTAGAAGTTCGGGCCTCAGGTGGTGGTTTGGCAGAACTTCGGGCCTTAAGTGGTGGTTTGGCGGAAGTTCGGGCTTCGGGTGGTGGTCATGCGGAACTCTGGGCCTTAGGTGGTGGTCCGGCAGAACTCCGGGCCTCAGGTGGTGGTCCAACGGAGGTGATGGGCTCAAGTGGTGGTCCGACGGAGCAATGACGTCAGACGGTTGTCCGGTAGAGGTGAGGGCCTCAAGTGGTGGTCCGACGAAGCAATGACGTCAGGCAGTGGTCTGACGGAGGTGAGGGCCTCAAGTGGTGGTCTGGCATAGCAACGAAGTCATGCGGTGGTCCGGCGGAGGAGACGGTCTCAAATGGTGGTCTGACGAATGTGAGGGCCTCAAATGGTGGTCCGGCGAGGGTGAGGGCCTCAAGTGGTGGTCTCGCGGAGGTGAGGGACTGAAGTGGTGGTTCGGCGAGGGTGAGGGTCTGAAGTGGTGGTCCGGCGGAGGTGAGGAACTCAAGTGGTGGTATGTCAAAGCAACGACGTATGGCGGTGGTCCGGTGGAACTCAGGCTGTATCATTTATGGAACTCAGGTGGAATTTTTTTATGATATATCATATCTAATACCTAAATTTTATTATTTACATTCATGACACTCAATATTTCCCAATAAAAAAAAAAAATCCATGTGTTAGAATCTTTGTTACCCCATCACCATGCTACCAATCTTGTTAACCATTGTAGTAGTTGTTAGACTCACTAGTTGCTACCAAGCCTTCACCCTCCTGCTTCCCCTCTCATCCCTTCTCTCTTGATCTTGCATGATAGCTCATAAGCAAGGGCATTGACGAGGCGGTGATAAAAGATATTGGCAAACCTAATGACGATGAGATATTGCTGGGGGATCAAGCCACTAATGGGTCCAAGCAAACGGTCTAGCTAGTGAGCTCTCAAAGAAGGACATCAACAAGTCAAGAATTATGTTCGATGAGATGGCATACCTAATAAAGTTTAGATATTGAAATCATAATATTTTATATGCTATACTTGTAAATCCCCTTTTATTTAAATAATTATAATTAAATTTTGATTATTTTTAATAAAAGCAGAATTACTAAAAAGACTAAAAACAGACAAAAGGGTAGTTTAGTAGTTTTACAAAAATTTAAGAAAAATGTGAGCTTGCACAAATTTACGGTAAAAAATTGTGAAGTGACACATAACCAGGGGTGGAACCAGGTTCAATTTTGAGGTGGGCAAATACAACATAAAAATAATTAAATATTAAAAAATAATATTATATGTCTATATATTACGAAAAGTTTTTTTAAAAAAAATTAAGCAAGAAAAATAAAGAAAAAAATTATAATTAAACTGTCATGAAAAGCATAAAAGAGAATATTATAATTAAATGTGAAGAAATATATATAGATATTTTAGGACAAGTTAGAACAAAAGAGTTTTTTAGGGGAGGCAAAAAAAATTTTTAAAAGGACAAAATTTATATATATATATATATATATATTTACTCCTATAAAAAAAAATTTTTTTCTTGAGGGGAGGCAATTGCCCCCCTAGGAACCAAGGAACAATTGTTACGTCCTCGGACCGAATTCAGAGAAACATCCGGTTGTAGGCAAAATCCCGCCTATAACCGGATGTTCCTCTGCATCCTTACACCGGACCAAATAAAAGTTCGGAACCAAGTGGTTCCGCACTGCACATAACAGTTTCCAGTCAATTCGATTTTAATGGTCAGCGTTCCTAAATAGATATTAGAACAAGCCAACTAATTTTAATTGTGCCAGACTTTAATCACTCATTCTCAACTACCATTAGAAATTATAAGTAGTTAATTTATTAAATAAATTTAATAAATTAACTACTTATAATTTCTAATGGTAGTTGAGAATGAGTGATTAAAGTCTGGCAAAATTAAAATTGAGGTGGCGTGTTGGTTGGAATCTATTTTCTCAATTAAGGCTAATATCTCATTTCACATATGATTAAGAGCTAATAACTCCCTAAAAATGTGATTAAAAGCACCTCTTCATTGTCAATCCACGTGGAACGCATTAACTGACAATTAATCAAATTAAGTTATGCTGCCTAAAGAGAGTATAATTACTAAAAAAGATCGAAGACAGAAAGAAAGAAAGAAGGGTAGCTTAGTAGTTTTACATAAAATCATAGCTAACACTTAAAATAAGTCTATTAACTCATTTAACACCTAAAATTTCCTATTTATCTATATACCACCTTAAAATCTTTACCCTCATCAAAAATAACATTCAATATCTCTTTCGTCAACACGAAACCTGACCGTCTGTTACGGCTTCGCATCCTCTTCCTCTTGCTCGGTCGGCTAACTACGCCCGGCTCACTACGCCTTCACCTTCTCTTCCTCTCGCTCGGTCGGCTCATCAATTTGTTCCGCTTGGTATGCTCTTCTCCATCTTGCAATGCCATTTTGGTGTTCAAATAGCTTCTTTCGCTTGCAATCGGCTTTGGTCTCTCGTGCATATCTTTACAGTAAAGCCCGAACTTCACCTGTATCTTATCCACCTGAAACTTCGCCTCTAGTTAAGCCAACAAACTCCTTTCAAGTGAAAGTTTAATTTACCTGTAGCATCTTAGTTCGATTTCCTAAACTACTTTTCCTGAGATGCTTTGATCCTCTCAAGGCGAAGCTTGGGCAAGCAGATGATTTTGGGTTTATACTTATTTGTGATAGTGTTTGAAACTTCATAGAAAGCGAAGCTTGGGCAAGCACAAAATCTATGTTACCTTTTCTGCTATAAATTTGTACATAAAAATATATGCATAAATCGAAAGAAATCTTTTCAGTATTTTTATATAAATTTGTTTTTATGATACCTTTCATAAAAACAAATAGCAGCAGCTTCCAACTAATTAATTAATTAACTGGATATTGGCACTAATGGTAGTTAAGTGATTAAAGTCTGGCGCTAATTATGGCGGCGTGTTAATCCGAATCTATTTCCCATTTAAGACTAATATATCATTTTAATTGTGATTAACAGTTAAAAACCTCCTAAAAATGTGATTAAACGCCGTCTCTTCACTGTCAATCCACCTGGAACTCATTAACTGAGAGTGAAACATAAATTTGGCTGCTCTGATATAGATATGAGAGTAGGGAGTAGATAATAATCTCTTTTTTTTTAAAGAACAGATTTTATTACATAAAAAAAAGGAGTACATCAAGCAGATAAACTAAACAGTTAAACGGGTACAGAAAATACAATGGCGTTAAAGCCCACCTGGCTCAGTATTTGGCAGAGGCTTCCAACTACTCTGAAATCAAGCACACCATCCAGCTTGGATAGAGAGCAGTAACGCACCAAGAAGTCAACCAAATGACTGCAACAAAGATCCCAACCGAGTAAGAAACAAACCATCAAAGGTTGCCACGAGCCACGTCTTCAGAGTAGTGAGCCATAGTCACATCATTGCCCAAAAACAATGAAGCACAACTGCAAAATTTCAACAAAGCTCCAGCAATACGGCAACTACCAAAGGCAATGAGTGTTGAAATGCAGCCCACAGTAACTACACAAAGGGAGAAAACTCCCAAGAATCGACCCAAATCGCCACCACCATGAAACCAACCAAAGGCAACCGAAACTAGCAACACATCCATAAAATTATTTCCTGCCACGTTTACCCCTCCCACGAGAGGAAACAGAAACAACAAAATGGTCAATCTGCAAAGCAAAATCAGCCCCAGGTTCATCATCCCCACTTGAAAAGCTGACCCCCCCCCCCCCCCCCCCCCCAAACCAATCAATTTGCTCAAGATAGCTACGATTCAAATTAGACTTTAAATGAATTTTCAGCTCATCATTAGATATAAGGGAAATAGGGACTTCAATAAAAGGTTTACCAGACAAATGCATAGGAACTGGAGGGGACGAGGTAACAGAGCCTTCAACTTCCAACTGCATAGGAGTTACACAAGAAGGTCCAACCAATTGCACAGGAACCATAGCATTGATAGGAGAAGACACATAAAAAACAGCCACCACAGGGTCCCGAAGGGCATGCACAGCATCCGCACACGATAAGCTACCTTTAAGATTAGTGTGACAATTCCTATCTCCCACCTTACCAAACTTAGGTGCAGAAAACGAAAGAACCAAAGGCACTTCCCTCAAATTCTCCACACTCCCCACCACAAGACAAGTATTCTCGATAGGGGCAAACGGGAACCAACGACCAAAGCCAAGGGACTAGCATCACAGATAGCAACCAAAGTTTCCACAGACTTAACATTTGCTATGTTATTAACTAATTCAGCATTCACCTTCACAATAACAACATCCTCCACCACAGGCAAAACAGGACCCACATTAACTAAAGGCACCCCAGGCAACGCACAGGGAGTAGAAGTAGAACCATAATAATCTCATATTTGAAGTTAAATATAGCATTGGATTTCGAATATGTTAATAATATTAAATTTTAATATTTATTTAAAATTTTGAGCGGATGATTCCATATATTAGTATATTGACTTAATTAGGACCATCGCCTATAATAACATATTATCTATAAGAAGTATTGGGGTTATAAAAAATAACAAATTTTATCAAGCATAAATTTTAACACAAAATATGAGACAATATAATTCAAAATTGGTGGGCTAGAAAATTCCAAGATCTGAAAACGGCGGTCGAGCGGTCAAAGAGTTTAAAACAAGTGGGAAACCTCCTCAAAAATTTTTTAGTCGGCTAGGTGCTTGTATGGGCTATTGAAAATTCTGCAGCTCTAATCCATCAAAATCTTCGATTAGAAAGGCCCTTATTTCTTGAAATAATGTGTATAAACTTGTATATATGTGTATAATGCTTGTACATAGATTGTATAAACTTATATATTATGTGTATAATGCTTGGGTATAGCGTGTATAATCTTATACATAGTAAGTATAATACTTGTATAGAGACATAGCATGCACAAAGCTTGTATAAACTTTTACATAGTATTTACAATACTTGTATAAACTTATATATAGTGTGTATAATACTTGTACATAGTATATACAAACTATTACATAGTGTGTACAAACTTATACATAGTGTGTATAATGTTTGTATATAGTGTATACAATGCTTGTATAATATTTGTACGTGGCATGTATAAACTTGTACATAGTGTGTGTGTATAGAAATTTTAAAAGCTATATTTTTGTTCAATTGGTTTTGTGTTAATACAAATACGCCTATATAAAGGCAAGAGAATAAAACTATAATGAAAATACAATAAAATAGAATATCCTCAATAATGAGAATATATTACATGAATAAATATGATTTTTTATTATAAATATTATATGATAATGAATAATTTTAACAATTGCTAACAGTTTATATATCATTAACCTTTTTTTTTTATTATGAGCCATATATCATGATTATTTGAACGTTTGAAAGAATCGGCCAGTTTCGAAATTGTCTAATTTGAGCAGTGATCGTACATCTAACTGCTGAAATAGGGTTTAGTGCGGATAAGGGTGAACCGAAACCTCATTTTACGCATTGCAGACACTCTCTTTCTCGCAAACCCTAGGAAAGTTGGAACGAGCGAAGTGGAGATGAGAGACTGGGAGAGACGAACGACGTCTTCTTTTGTGCGCACGTCGTTTGCAAATCATTTGGTGAGTATGGATTTCTCATTTCTATTTCTATTGATTGATTCTCTCATTTATGTTGGACAATGATGGCCTTTGTTTGAGATTTCAGACTTGATGCTGTTTAATCTCTTGTGGTTATGGTTTTGATTTTTCGACTTGTTGCAGCTTGATTGGAAACCTATGATTCTCTCGTGGTTAGGGGTGTAAGTAAGCCAATACGGCTCGTGAGCTAGCTCGAGCTCGACTCGAGCTCGACTCGTTTATGGGCTCGTGAGTCGAGCTTATCGAGCTGACGTGTCGAGCTCGAGCTCAAACTCAAGCTAGATGATGTTCTGCTCTCGAGCTTGCTAACCGGCTCGAATATTATTATTTTTTTATGAAATTTGAGTATTATTAAAAATTAACATATATTTTTAAAATTATATTAATATATATTATTAAAATATGCCAGCCTAAAACTTGCTTAACTCAAATTTTAGGAATCGGGTGGGCTTGAGAACAAACGCAGCATAACAACATATTAAATATTAAATACTTAAGCAATCCTGCCATTTGTTTTTGGAAAACGAATCGAGTCCCCCCGCCTCTACAATTCAAAATCCCGTGCAGAAATGGGCAGTCGGGCAGAACGGGCAAAATAACCGGAGTTATTTTTTTTTCTTTTTTTTTTCAGGATATTTAGGTCATTTAAGACAAACTCACACACACAACGAATACACAGACTCGAACCCTGAACCTCTTAGTTGGAAGCCTAAGCTCGCAACCAATAGGCCAAGGAGAGTTGCGTAATGACCGGAGCTTTGGAGCAGGTAGTCGAGCAAAACGGCTGACAACGCGGTCGTAAAACGGGCGGATGACACGAAATTTGCGAACGACACGGACCTAGGCCGAGCTCACGAGCTGGTTCTAGCTTGTTTATAATGGGACGAGCTCTAGTTCGAGCTCGCCTTTCGAGCTCGACTAAAGCTCGAGCTCTAGCTGACGTTCTGACTAACGAGCCGAGCTCGATAGCATCAATACTCGACTCGTGATTATCCTTGATTCTCCCGTTGTTATTCATCTTGCAGGTTTTCTTACATGTTATGTTCTCTTTTAGCTCATTTCATTTTATTTAATAGAATTATTGATGCATCTTAGATAGTCAAATTGTATTTTAATAACGTGATTATATTGCATTATTTATCTAAAACTTTTGTCTAATAGAGACATAAAATTCATGGGTTTCTTTGGAAAACTTAGTGAAAAAAGTAACTTAAATAAAACTTTTAAGTATTTAATTGGATTTTGGATATATTATTGTGATGCCTAATTAATGCATCTGCTTAAGTTTTGGCACCAACATTGACTAAGAGTTTGCCTACACCACTTATTAGTAATTATATAGGCTTGGGTCAATTTGAAATAATCATAGGGTTTCAACCAAAAAAATCTATAATTGAGATTATTCTGATTGAATGAACATACAAACAAGTGTGAAGTTCCATATGTATGAAGTTTGGACTCTGGTCATAGAGAGATATTCTTATTGAATAATTGTTTGATCACGCCACCTTAAAATCTTGAACATTAATATATTCGGTTTATTTAGGTTCACGAATAGCATATTTGAAGCTCGTGAACAAGCTTGATATGAAGCTCGTGAACAAGCTTGATATTAAGCTTGATAAGAGATCAATTTGTATTTGCTTCAAAACTCGTGAATAAGCTCGAAATATTTAATTATAAAATTAATAAATATGCATAGTATAAATATTTTAAATTTGTTATAATATAATGATATAATTATTTTAAATTAATAAATTTTAAAGTAATTAAATATTATAATATATGTTAATTAAAATAAAATTTACATATTTATTAAATATATATTATATAGTATTTAATTATAATTATTTTTATTTTATTATTTAGAGAAATTAAAACATATGAATAGTAGTAAAGTGAATACGCGGAAGGCGGTGGTGGCAAACATGAAACCCTTTCCTTAGTATTTCTTCCCTAAGGTATCTCCCCAAACGTGAAATCCTTGGCGAACACAAAACCCTTTCCTTAGTATTTCTGCCCTAAACTATCTCCCCAACCGTGAAATCCTTCCTTTTTCTGCCCGAACGACCGACTGGCCGACTCCCGAACACCACGCAAGCCCTGACTGGTCGCTCAAGTATCTTTCCTATTTGTTCTCCCAGACACACCGTCTAGAACCCTCTCGTTTCTCCTCTCACCAACCGCATCGATGGTAACTTATTAATTTACAATAATCATATCATTATATTATAATAAATAAAAATATTTATATTATATATATTTATTAATTTTATAATTAAATATTCATATGGCTGGTCATCAAAATGCTAAAAAAAAAATATGTCAAAGCAACATGGTTGATGGATTCTAGAAATAATAAAAAATAATGCCAAAGTTCAAGGTTCTATTAATTTGATTAAACAATAAATCCCAATATTGAGATTAAATCTCCAAAGCTTTTTCTCCCTCACAAATATATTCACAAAACATTGAAATTTTTTTTATTCAACTTGAATTCTATGATTTATTTTTTCTAATATGCTTTACGTGGTGGAAGTTTTATGCCTTCACATTGTTCAATGTTTTGCCAGAATTTGAAAATCTTTGCTATGCTTTTTTTTTTTAATATCATGGCTAGATTTTTATGTAGATTGTTTAAACTCTTAGAAGAGATT
Organism: Dendrobium nobile; assembly: GCA_022539455.1. Classification (NCBI taxonomy): domain Eukaryota; kingdom Viridiplantae; phylum Streptophyta; class Magnoliopsida; order Asparagales; family Orchidaceae; genus Dendrobium; species Dendrobium nobile. The sequence continues at coordinate 6,457,319 of CM039727.1, forward strand.
TTTTTTTTTTTAATTTTGGTGAACTTTTTTTGGTCAAGTTTTCAAAATGGTATCAAAACTTAATAAGTGATTTCGACATGGTTCGATCTAGTAATTTACTTGTTTTTAGCTTGTAAATTTTATTTGTAACTGTGGAATATATGGAGTCTTTAATCTCAATATTAGGATTTATTGTTTAATCAAATTAATTGAACCTTAAACTTTGGCATTATTTTTTTATTATTTCTAGAATCTATCAACCATTCAACCCTGTTGCTTTGACTTATATTTTTTTCTTTATTCGACCAGTCATATGAATATTTAATTATAAAATTAATAAATATCCATAATATAAATATTTTAAATATATTATAATATAATGATATAATTATTTTAAATTAAGAAGTTACTATCGATGCTGACCAGTGAGAGGAGAAACGAGAGGTCTCAGGACGGTGTGTCTGTGAGTGGCCAGTCGAGGCTTGAGTGGCGTTCGGGAGTCGGCCAGTCGGTTGTTCGGGCAGAAAAAGGAAGGATTCCATGTTAGGGGAGATAGTTTAGGGCAGAAATACTAAGAAAAGGGTTTCGTGTTTGCCAAGGATTTCGTGTTTAGGGAGATACTTTAGGGCAGAAATACTAAGGAAAGGGTTTGTGTTTGCCACCACCACCTTCAGCGTATTCACTTTACTACTATTCAAATTTTTTAATTTCTTAAATAATAAAATAAAAATAATTATAACTAAATACTATATATTATCTATTTAATAAACATGTAAAATTTATTTTAGATAAAATATATTATAATATTTAATTACTTTAAAATTTATTAATTTAAAATATTTATATTATAATAAATTTAAAATATTTATATGATGTATATTTATTAATTTTATAATTAAATATTTCGATTGCTGATCATCAAAATGCTAAAAATTTTATTGAAGATGTGAATCTTTCTCTTATTTTTATTGCCACTTTAATTTATGTTCAATGCTGACCTTTTATTTTTCATAGGTATCATTCCAAGATTTAAGCCTTTAAATTCTGTGTTAATTTCAAGTTATGCAAAATATCAACCATTCTATGTGATTCAAGTTGTCTTTAGATGGTCGCTTCTAATTCAAAACTCCAAACCCCTTCTTGTTTGAGCACCTAAAGGTTCTATTCTAATCTCTTTTGTTTCTAGAACTCCCAGATAAATTAGTTCTCACAATTGAGATAATTTTCTTCCTGTTTCGCATGGTTTTAAATTTTGCTAAAGAATGCTTGGGTTGTTAGATGTCTTCAGGCCAATATTAGTTCAAATGATTATATTAGAATAATAGAAAGAATAGCAATTGTGAAAAAAATAAGATGATAAAAAATCAACTTAGGTGATCTGAATCTATAAAAAGGAGGGTAGAGGACAATGAGACAAGGTGCTCGGGGTTATGCACCTACAACTGTTGAAATCAGGAATGGGCATGGAGACAATGTGATTTTCGGGTTCATGTGCCTTATTTAAGAAAAGACAAAATGTGTGGAAGAGGCCTGATCACTGGAAAATTATTATGTACGGTGTCCAGATTTGTCTGGAGGCGAATACGGATGCGCCACGTCACCCAGGGCCCAGTGCATCCGGGTGACGTGGTGCGTATAGATTCGCCTCTAGACGGTCCGGACATTGAATTTTTATTAGGTCCGATGTCCTGACGTAGCTCTACGTTCGAATGCCAGTAAAATGGTGCAACGTAGCAACCCGATGACCTGACCCAAACCCGTTGTATTTTGTAGATTTTGTACATGTTTTAACTATTTGGGGTCGGCCCGATGTCGTATATATGAATTGTGCATGAAAAGTTAAAACCCCAGCTTCTTTAAAGGTCTTATAATCTGTTGACGGATTATTCTATAGACGTTATACAAGATTTAGGGTTCAAAGAACTCGTGCTGCTCGGTACCACTCAGTACATGCTCGGTACCGCTCAGTACATGCTCCGTACCTAACGGTACCGAGCATGTACCTATCATACCTAGTAGTACCGATATAGGATTAATCAATCAAATATTTATTCCACTCGTGTGTAAAATTTTTATCTTGATCAAATATAAATGAGAATATTTAAACATAATCGAATTTACTTGAATAAAAATATTTTCTCAAGATCAGAAGCAACGATACTGGCAAAAGCTTTACAAAGATAAATGAATATTGAATCATCAATTGCATATGCAAAAGATACAAATATAATTTACTTAACCTTATTAAGTAGATGATCCGTAAGTCTAAGCTCAAGATCCAACTCTCCAACATGTTTAGGACTTGGTCCTTTTACCTCATGCTCAAATTATTGTAGTTCTAATTCCCCACTCAAATTAAAAGACTTAACAAAACAATAGCTTTGTTTCGTGAAATAATTTTGTGCTACAACTCAACATTTCACCAAAGAATGAACTTCCTAAACGTTGTGTATGGAAGAAATAAATTCAACGACACAACTTTTCTTAGCTTTTTTAGCTTGATCGTGTTGCAATCTAGAAGCATGAACTTATGTTTTGATAATAATAAACATCTTGGACGGTCTAGTTTCTCATAATTGTTATTATTGCATATATTTTTTCTGTGTACTAATATTTCAAGTTGATGATCTATTGTAAAATTATTGATCATATTGTTCTATTTTAGTCTTTTAGAGAAACCTACTAGCTATGTAGGTAGAGACTTTTTTTTGGGGGGGGGGGGGGGGGGGGTTTAAGGATAGAGCCCGTATCATTAATAAAAAAGAAATTACATGTGTGAAAAATGTAAAAATTAAAAACAAAAGTCCAATATCTCAATAACAAAAAGAGAAACATATGAACCAAAAGAAAGCCCAACAAGGCCAAAAGGGATTTCCAATGCTCAAGAATTGATAAGAAGTGAAAGACTCAGATTGCTCTTGTAAAAACACAGTCCAAAAAAAATTTGCAACTAAGAGATTGCGCAAAAGCGAAGCCCCTGATTGCCAGTGAGACCATCGTAAGGTCAGCTGAAGGAACCAACATTCATCATTGTCCTTCCAATAATAAAATCTCTCAGGCAACCAAACGAGAAAGAAGCCATAGTGTCAGGATAAACACCAAGAATCAACCTAACAAGAGACCAAAGGGTGCATTTTCTAAACAGTATGATGGTCTTTCCATGTAAAGGTCGTACGCATAATAGCTTTTTTAATTTTAGTAATCACAGTTGCTTGACAGTTAAAAATTCCTCCAAAAGTTTTATCATTTCTAGATCTCCAAATATGATAACTTACTACACAAGAAATGAGCATGTAATGCGATGCCACAGAATGTAAATTGGAAGAATCATTCTTATCTTTTATTTTTCATAGGTATTATTCCAATATTTAAGCCTTCAAATTCTGTGTTAATTTCTAGTTATGCAAAATATCAACCATTCTATGTGATTCAAGTTGTCTTAGATGGTTGCTTCTAATTCAAAACTCCATACCCCTTCTTGATTGAGCACCTAAAGGTTCTATTCTAATCTCTTTTGTTTCTAGAACTCCCAGATAAATTAGTTCTCACAATTGAGATAATTTTCTTCCTGTTTCGCATGGTTTTAAATTTTGCTAAAGAATGCTTGGGTTGTTAGATGTCTTCAGGCCAATATTAGTTCAAATGATTATATTAGAATAATCGAAAGAATAGCATTTGTGAAAAAAATAAGATGATAAAAAATCAACTTAGGTGATCTGAATCTGTAAAATGGAGGGTAGAGGGCAGTGAGACAAGGTGCTCGGGGTTATGCACCTACAACTGTTGAAATCAGGAATGGGCATGGAGGCAACGCGATTTTCGGGTTCAAGAGCCTTATTCAAGAAAAGACAAAATGTGTGTAAGAGGCCTGATCACTGGAAAATTATTACATGCGGCGTCCAGATTTGTCCAGAGACGAATCTGGATGCGCCACGTCACTCGAGGCCCAGTGCATCCGGGCGACATGGTGCGTACAGATTCGCATCTGGACGGTCCGGACACCGAATTTTTATTGGGTCTGATATCCTTACTTAGCTGTACGTTTGGACGCCAGTAAAATGATTCCACGTAGCAACTCGATGACCCGATTCAAACTCGTTATATTTTGTAGATTTTGTACATGTTTTAACTATTTGGGGTCGGCCCGATGTCGTATATATGAATTGGGCGTGAAAAGTTAAAACCCCCGCTTCTTTAAATGTATTATAACCTGTTAGCGGATTATTCTATAGACATTATACAAGATTTAGTGTTTAAAGAACTCGTGCTGCTCGGTACCACTCAATACATGCTCGGTACCGCTCAGTACATGCTCAGTACCTAGCGGTACCGAGCATGTACCTATCGATACCTAGCAGTACTGATATAGGATTAATCAATCAAATATTTATTCCACTCGTGTGTAAAATTTTCATCTTGATCAAATATAAATGAGAATATTTAAACCTAATCGAAATTACTTGAATAAAAATATTTTCTCAAGATCAGAAGCAACGATGCTGGCAAAAACTTTACAAAGATAATAAATATTGAATCATCAATTGCATATGCAAAAGATACAAATATAATTTACTTAACCTTATTAAGTAGATGATTAGTAAGTCTAAGCTCAAGATCCAACTCTCCAACATGTTTAGGACTTAGTCCTTTTACCTCATGCTCAAATTATTGTAGTTCTAATTCCCCACTCAAATTAAAAGACTTAACAAAATAACAGCTTTGTTTTCATGAAATAATTTTGTATTACAACTCAACATTTCACCAAAGAATGAACTTTCTAAATGTTGTGTATGGAAGAAATAAACTCAACCACACAACTTTTCTTAGGCTTTTAGTTTGATCGTGTTGCAATCTAGAAGTATGAACTTATATTCTGATAATAACAAACATCTTGGACTGTCTAGTTTCTCATACTTCTTATTATTGCATATATTTTTTCTGTGTACTAATATTTCAAGTTGATGATCTATTGTAAAATTATTGATCATATTGGTCTATTTTAGTCTTTTAGAGAAACCTACTAGCTAGGTAGGTAGAGACTAATGTTCTACTACTTATAGATTTATTCTTTTTTTGTTTTTTTTTTCAGGGGGGGGGGGGGGGGGATTGAGCCCATATCATTAATAAAAATGAAATTACATGTGTGAAAAATGTAAAAATTAAAAACAAAAGTCCAGTATCTCAATAACAAAAAGAGAATCATATGAACCAAAAGAAAGCACAACAAGGCCAAAAGGGATTACCAATGCTTAAGAATTGATAAGAAGTGAAGGACTCAGATTGCTCTTGTCAAAACACAGTCCGAACAAAAATTGCAACTAAGAGACTGTGCAAAAGCGAAGCCCCTGATTACTAGTGAGACCATCCTAGGGGCAGCTCAAGGAACCAACATTCATCATTGTCCTTCCAATAATAAAATCTCTCAGGCAACCATACGAGAAAGAAGCCATATTATCATGATAAACACCAAGAATCAACCTAGCAAGAGACCAATGTGACGACCCGACCCGATCCGGGACGGATCCCGCTCGCACCGGGCCGCGACGCGGAAAACAAAATGAACAGACTGACCAGGATCTGGTTATGGAATTTGGTTCTGAACTGAATATTCCAAATTATTTCAACTCAAAACAACCACAAAACACAAAAACACAGAGCTACTATAAATCACCAAACACAGCGGAACAAACATCTATCTTTTTCTTTTCCTCAAAACAATCATCTACAGATACAGTACATGGCTTTTGAACAGAGAGAAAGACAGAACAGAGAGAAAGACAGAACAGAAAAGCCATGACTGTACAAAAATCAAAGGTACAAACAATACCTATACTGATCAGACTCTGAATCTATTCCTGGACTTCCTTCCCTTTCCCAGAACCTGAAAACAACCAGAAAACAAGAGTGAGCTCAACAGCTCAGCAAAGCAACAAACCTCCAATCAAAACCCTCAGAATCCAAAACCAAACTCATCAGACAAATCCGTACAGAAATCAGAACATAATCAAACAGATATCAAATCGGACATATCAGAACGAAACAAATTAAATCAGAAGAGATACGGACAGATCACATCAGATAGAACTGAACGGAACAAATATCAAATCAAACACACTGTACGGAAACAGAAGTCGTATCAAATCAGAAAAAAAACAGATCAGACATCTCAAGTCAAATCATATCGTACAGAAATCATAATTGCTTACAGAACAAATACGGAAAGCAGAATCAGATCGAATCAGATATCTGATATATATTTCATAGCTAAAATTCCCTGACACTAACTGAATCTCTTTGGATTCAGGCCCCTTATAACTCCCTTTGTGCTCACGGCACCAGAACAGATATGTTTATGTGCTTACAGCACCAGAACAGATTTCATCGGATCAGGAACAGAACAGATTTCAGAATTTCAGATTTGAGCTCATTTCAGATTTCCCAGACACTGACTGAATCACTTAGGATCCAGACCCCTTATAACTCCCTTTTTATAGCACATACAGATATCATATCAATTCGGAAGAAATCCGGGCAATTCAGAAATCAGACAAAAATCGGGCAACACAACGGCAGTAGACGGAATTTACACGATTTTTCCTGCAAATTAAAATTCACCAAATTCGCACAGAATATAGATAATCACATTCCAGAACGTTTATTCTACTGCACAGATACTTTTCAATTTCACAGAAAAATGCAGTCAACTAAAAACACCGCCGAATAGAAAATACCCGGTCAAAAATCTTCGGAAAATAACCAAAATGTGCACACTCGGCACGTCAACAATATACAGAAAGTTACACGGTAAAAACTGAACCAATCAAAAGATACGGACGAAAATCATTAACGGAAATGAAATCCGGACAGAAAATACCGCCAAACACGACGGTTCTGAAAATTGAGAAAGGCGGAATGTGTCTTACCTTGCGTACAGCAATATCTCGAACAGTCTTGTCGGACGAAAACGGCTCCGCGTCGCCCGAAAATTAACTTTTCTCCAAAAGTCCACGACTTTCTCTCTCCTCAAGATATTTTTATTTTAATTTATGATTTTCTCTCTCTTCAAAACGACTGATTTCTGCTTTATAATACTCAGATCGGCCCGGCCGATCGCCAGATCGTCCCAGGACGATCAGACCAATTTTGATCGTCCTGGACGGTTCCCAGGACTATTTTCAGACCGATATTTTCTACAGTGCCGATCGGCCTGGACGATGTCCAAATCGGCCTGGACGATATGTACAGAAAATCACCTGATGCAAATCTGGGCAAATTCTGGAGCAAAATTTCCACTGATCGTCCCAGGACGATCCAGATCGTCCTGGACGATCCTGGAGCAGATTTTTAATATTACAATCTCCCCAACTTCAGAAAAATGTCGTCCTCGACATTATCCAATCCAAACTCAATCAGAACAAGTACGGGTACGACCGTCTCATGTCAGACTCCTTTTCCCAAGTCGCTTCTCGTGCAGTCCGGTGCTTCCACTGGACTTTAACCATCGGAATCTCTTTATTTCTTAACTTTCGGACGTCGTACGCCAAAATCAACTCTGGCTCTTCCTTGTACGCCAGATTCTCCTGAATCTCAATCTCATCAGCTGATACATTCTTCCCAGAATCTGATACCCACTTCCTCAGAGTGGATACGTGAAACACGTTGTGCACGTCAGGCATCGAATCAGAAAGCAACAGTCGGTAAGCAGATTTTCCAATCCTTTCCAAAATTTCAAAAGGTCCAACGTACCTTGGACTCAGCTTACTCACCTGACCAAATCTGCTCACACGCTTCATCGGGCTGACCTTGACATACACAAAGTCACCAACTTGAAACTCAACCAACCTGTGCTTCTGATTATAATACTTCTGCTGTCGGGTCCTGAGCCGCTTTCAATCTTTCTTTAATCAAATTGATCTTCTTAACAGTTTCTTCAACAAAAGTGGCACCCAGTTCCTGCCTATCTCCGACCTCAGTCAAAGTCAAAGGAGTACGGCACTTCCTGCCATACAGAGCTTCGTACGGTGTCATACCAATACTGGACTGAAAACTGTTATTATAAGCAAACTCAATCAGCGGAATATGATCCTCCCAGCTTCCGCCAAAGTCCAGAACACAAAGTCTCAACAGATCTTCCAGCACCTGAATGGTCCTCTCAGACTGTCCATCTGTCTGAGGATGAAAGGCTGTACTGAAATGTAGTTTCGTACCCAAGCCTTGCTGAATACCTTTCCAAAGTCTGGAAGTAAACCGTCCATCTCGATCAGAAACAATCACTCGAGGCACACCGTGCAATCGGACTATATCCTTCACATAAATCTGTGCCAAACGATCCACCGGATCGGTCTGTCTGATCGGAAGAAAATGGGCGGACTTCGTCAATCGATCTACAACCACCCAAATGGCGTCGTGCCTTGTCTAGATCGAGGAAAACCCATCGCGAAGTCTATCGTTACCTCATCCCACTTCCACTCAGGGATAGGCAACGACTGCAACAGTCCACCTGGTCGCTGATGCTCTGCCTTCACCAACTGACAGGCTTCGCATCTCGACACAAACTCTGCCACATCCTTCTTCATTCCAGGCCACCAGAACAAAAGTTTCATGTCAGCATACATCTTACCACTGCCTGAATGAACAGTGTAGCCTGAATGATGAGATTCATGCAGAATTTCCTGCCTCAAATCCCCAAACACAGGTACCCACAACTTGTTCTTACAGAAAATAGCACCAGAATCAGAAATTCGAAGTTCAGGAGTCTTACCAGATCCAATCTGAGCAATCAACTTCGAATAATCAGAATTTGACTTCTGGGCTTCCTGAATCCGTGCTTCCAAAGAAGACTGAATACTCATCTGAGCCAAATCCACATCACTGGAGGAAATCACCTCCAACTGCAATCGCTCCATGTCTCGAATCAGGAATTCATCAAAAGTAAGCTGCAAACCTGATAATCCAGAAGATTTCCTGCTCAGAGCGTCCGCTACCACATTAGCCTTACCAGGCTGATACTAAATAGTCAAATCATAGTCCATGATCAACTCGAGCCATCTTCTCTGTCTCAAATTCAGATCCTTCTGAGTGAAAATGTACTTCAGGCTCTTATGATCAGTAAAAATCTCACATCTAACGCCATACAGATAATGACGCCAAATCTTCAAAGCAAAAACAACAGCAGCTAACTCCAAATCATGTGTCGGGTAATTCTTCTCATGTGGTTTCAACTGTCTAGAAGCATAAGCAATTACCCTTCCATGCTGTATCAGTACACAACCCAAACCTTTCAGTGAAGCATCACTGAACACCTGAAATCCTTCTGTACCTGACGGAAGTGCTAACACTGGAGCTGAAGTCAAACAGTCCTTCAATCTCTGAAAACTAGCTTCACACTCCGGTGTCCAAATAAAAGGTACTGACTTCTGAGTCAGTCTCGTCAAAGGCGTCGAAATCTATGAAAATCCTTTCACAAACTTCTTGTAATACTCGGCCATGCCCAAGAAACTACGTACCTCAAATACCATAGTCGGCCTTGGCCAATCAGCAACTGCCTGAATCTTCTGGGGATCCACAGAAATACCTTCTCCGCTTACCACATGCCCCAAAAAAGAAATGCTCTTCAGCCAGAATTCACACTTGGAGAACTTGGCATACAGCTGATGTTGCCTCAGAGTCTCCAACACAATCCTCAAGTGTTTGGCATGATCATCCTCAGAAGCAGAATATACCAGAATATCGTCGATGAAGACGATCACAAACTGATCCAAAAACTCCTTGAACACTCGGTTCATCAGATCCATGAAAATAGCAGGCGCATTGGTTACCCCAAAAGGCATAACCAAAAACTCGTAGTGTCCGTACCGAGTACTGAAAGCTGTCTTCACCACATCAGCTTCCTTCACCTTCACCTGATAGTATCCGGATCGCAAATCAATCTTCGAAAATACTGAAGATCCGGAAAGCTGATCAAACAAGTCGTCAATCCGAGGCAAAGGATACTTGTTCTTGATCGTGATCTTGTTCAAATCTCTGTAATCCACACACATACGGAGTGTCCCCTCCTTCTTCACAAACAGAACAGGTGCTCCCCAAGGCGAAACACTAGGACGAACAAAACCTCTGTCAACCAACTCCTGAAGCTGAACTTTCAACTCAGAAAGTTCTTTCGGTGCCATCCTGTACGGAGCTTTTGATATTGGAGCGGTACCCGGAAAAACATCGATAGAGAACTCCACATCTCTATCCGGAGGTAAACCAACCAACTCCTCAGGAAAAACATCAACAAACTCCCGTACTACTGGGATCTCAGAAACAGAACCAACCTCCAGGTTCAGATCCCGCACCGAAGCCAAAAACACTGGGTATCCCTTCTTCCACATTCTGCTCACCTCCAATGCAGAAATCATACTGGAGAGAATACCTCGTAATCCCTGAAATACAACTCTCTCTCCAGCCACAAGCAAACTCACTTGCTTCTTCAGACAGTCAATCTGAGCCTCATACAGACTCAGTCAATCCATGCCCAGAATCACATCATACGAGGAAATCGACAACAAAATCAGGCTAGATTTCCACTTCTTGCCAGCAATATCAATCTCACACAAACAAAATTTGCGGGCAATCAAATTACTTCCAGCCGGTAAAATCACAGAAAGCGAAACCGGCAAAGAAACCGAATCCAAATGCAAAAGCTCAAAACAGCGCTCGGACAGAAAAGAGTGACTAGCTCCAGAGTCAAACAAAACACGACAGGGCTGATCAGAAATGTAAATCGTACATGTCACAACATCTGGAGCATCACGAGCCTCCTGCTGACTCTAAGCTGTAAACTCGTGGCTGAACTGGAGCAGGAGCTGAAGCAACAGAACTACTCTGCTCCCTCTGAACAGTAGGTGGTCTCCGTGGTCCAGAACTAGTACCACCACATCTACAAGCAAATCTCTCAGGGCGAGGAGGAACAGTCCTCGGTCTTCCTGCTGCAGAACCGGCAGGTCTAACAAAACCCTCTGATCGGAACTCAGAACGCCGATCAGATCCAGCCTGTGGACACTCTGCAATCCTATGTCCAGGCTGACCACATCTGAAACACAGACCAGCCATCCTGTAGCACTGGCCATGGTGTCGCCGTCCGCAACTCTGGCACACAGGTGCCCCACTAAAAGAGCCAGAACTCGTCGTACTGGTAGCAGTACCAGACGACCCTCCACTCCTCCTGGAATCAACAGATCCAGAACCAGTCACAAATCTACTCTTCTCAGATGAACCACTGCCATAAGCCTCACCTCCAAATCTCTTCCTACTCGCAGTCCACCGCTGTTGAGTAGCCATCAGGTCATTCTCAATCAGACGAGCTCGCTCCACAAGCTCAGAGAAATCAGAAATGTGAAACGGTACCAGGAGCTGCCTCAGACTATCTCGCAATCCCCTCAAAAATCTGTAGCACCTCTCAGCAGAAGTACTAACCAACTGCGGAGCGTACCTGGCTAACGCAGTAAACTCAGCCTCGTACTGCATCACCGTCTTGCTCCCCTGAACAAGTCTCAGAAAACTCTCTTGCATCTGCTGTCGTGCAGAAGGGGGAACAAACCAATCTCGAAATACCTCAGTGAACTCTTCACAGGTAATCAAAGAGTTCAGCCTGCCCTAAAATCTGGCTGCCTGCTGGCCTTCCCACCAGTGCTCAGCCTCTCCATCCAACAGAAATACTGCCAAAGGAACCTTCCTATCTGACGGACACTGCATTCCGTCGAAAGTCTTCTCCAATCTCCTCAGCCACTCCTCGGCTGCTCTGGGCTCAATAGCGCCCTCAAATCTCGGAGGTTTCAACCTCAAAAACATCTGCAAATGTCTATCAATGTCATCTGATCTGACAGTAACAGCTCTGCTCTGAGTCTCGCTCATCATCTGAGCAACAAGCGTAGCAAACTGAGAAAGTGTATCAGCACCGGCCACTGGGGCTGTACTCCCCACTGGTGCTGCCTGACTGGCACTCTGCCCGTCTGTCATGTCTGGGTCTGGCTGATCCATACAGAAAATCCAAAATCCGAAAAACTATCACAAAAATAACACAAAAAACAACACAATAAAAAACCAAACGACCCAAAACTACCCCCAGACAGACTCACTGATCACTTCCTATAGCTCTGTCTTACAATCCAACCAATTTCCAAAACCAGTGCTCTGATACCACTAAAGCTTGACACGACCCGACCCGATCCGGGACGGATCCCGCTCGCACCGGGCCGCGACACGGAAACGAAACGGACGAATTGACCAGGATCTGGTTATGGAATTTGGTTCTGAACTGAATCTTCCAAATTATTTCAACTCAAAACAACCACAAAACACAGAAACACGGAGCTACTATAAATCACCAAACACAGCGGAATAAATATCTATCTTTTTCTTTTCCTCAAAACAATCATCTACAGATTCAGTACATGGCTTTTGAACAGAGTGAAAGACAGAACAGAAAAGCCATGACTGTACAAAAATCAAAGGTACAAACAATACCTATACTGATCAGACTCTGAATCTATTCCTGGACTTCCTTCCCTTTCGCAGAACCTGAAAACCACCAGAAAACAAGAGTGAGCTCAACAGCTCAGCAAAGCAACAAACCTCCAATCAAAACCCTCAGAATCCAAAACCAAACTCATCAGACAAATCCGTACATAAATCAGAACAGAATCAAATAGATATCAAATCGAACATATCAGAACGAAACAGATTAAAGCAGAAGAGATACGAACAGATCACATCAAATAGAACTGAACGGAACAAATATCAAATCAAACAGAACTGTACGGAAACAGAAGTCGTATCAAAACAGAAACAGAACAGATCAGACATCTCAAGTCAAATCATATCGTACAGAAATCATAATTGCTTACAGAACAGATACGGAAAGCAGAATCAGATCGAATCAGATATCAGATATATATTTCATAGCTAAAATTCCCTGACACTGACTGAATCTCTTTGGATTCATGCCCCTTATAACTCCCTTTGTGCTCACGGCACCAGAACAGATATGTTTATGTGCTTACAGCACCAGAACAGATTTCATCGGATCCGGAACAGAACGGATTTCAGAATTTCATATTTGAGCTCATTTCAGATTTCCCCAGACACTGACTGAATCACTTAGGATCCAGACCCCTTATAACTCCCTTTTTATAGCACATACAGATATCATATCAATTCGGAAGAAATCCGGGCAATTCAGAAATCAGACAAAAATCGGGCAGCACAACGACAGTAGACGGAATTTACACGATTTTTCCTGCAAATCAAAATTCACCAAATTCGCACAGAATATAGATAATCACATTCCAGAACATTTATTCTACTGCACAGATACTTTTCAATTTCACAGAAAAATGCAGTCAACTAAAAACACCGCCGAATCGAAAATACCCGGACAAAAATCTTCAGAAAATAACCAAAATGTGCACACTCGGCACGTCAACAATATACAGAAAGTTACACTGTAAAAACTGAACCAATCAAAAGATACGGACGAAAATCATTAACTGAAACGAAATCCGGACAGAAAAATACCGCCAAACACGACGGTTCTGAAAATTGAGAAAGGCGGAATGTGCCATACCTTGCGTACAGCAATATCTCGAACAGTCTTGTCGGACGAAAACGGCTCCGCGTCGCCCGAAAATTAACTTTTCTCCAAAAGCCCACGACTTTCTCTCTCCTCGAGATATTTTTATTTTAATTTCTGATTTTCTCTCTTCAAAACGACTGATTTCTGCTTTATAATACTCAGATCGGCCCGGCCGATCGCCAGATCGTCCCAGGACGATCAGACCAATTTTGATCGTCCTGGACGGTTCCCAGGACTATTTTCAGGCCGATATTTTCTACAGTGCCGATCGGCCTGGACGATGTCCAAATCGGCCTGGACGATATGTACAGAAAATCACCTGAAGCAAATCTGGGCAAATTCTGGAGCAAAATTTCCACTGATCGTCCCAGGACGATCCAGATCGTCTTGGACGATCCTGGAACAGATTTTTGATATTACAACCAAAGGGTGCATTTTCTAAACAATATCATGGTCTTTCCATGTAAAGGTCGTACGCATAATAGGTTTTTTAATTTTAGTAATCACGATTGCTTGAGAGTTAAAAATTCCTCCAAAAATTTTATCATTTCTAGATCTCCAAATATGATAAATTACTACACAAGAAACGAGCATGTAATGCGATGCCTCTAAATCTAAATTGGAAGAATCATTCTTATCTTTTAGTAAACAACAAACAAAGCTATCTAATATCATCTATCAATAATAAACAATACAACAGATTCTACAATTTAAGACATCAATATACACATCTATATGAATAGATTGCTATGGTTGTTGTTTATTAAAAGAATAATCTTCCAATTTAAATTATGGGGCATCACATGTAAAAGCTGTTACGAATACCATAAATTAAATCCTTATTCCAGGAAGCTTTCAAAAGCCTGGCGAATATTCGATCTAATAAGGAGATCACCCATCCAAGGGAGAAAATATTTAATGATGTTAAAAGTAAATCGGCATTCAAAGAAGAGGTGGGAGAGAGTTTCAGGTTCATTATGACAAAAGCAACAGATTGTGGCTAAAAATCAGTGGTTTTTAGGCCCCCTTTGAAAGCCAACCAGACAAACATAGAAAAAAGAAGGGCGGATCTTTGTGCCAAACCATTTTGTGCCAAGAGACAACTTTTAATGAACAGAAAAATTGTGCATTGAAATTTTTAAAATTGGGATTCTTAGATCCTAGCTAACAGTGATTAACCAGATGGGGGTCTATGGAAGTTACTTGGACCTTAGAAGCAATCGAGCCATTAAAATAGTGAGGAAGAGTTAGTTCAGTGCTCACCATCAATAACCATAGAAACCTCCCATGTAGAGAAAGAGGAATAGCGATTAACAGAGGGTGTTGTTCAACATTTTTAAAATAGAGAAGCCATTGTACCAAAGGTCCCATAATAAAGATAGTTTGCTACAAGGGCAGATTGAGAGAGTAATGCAATGTCTAATATTGCCAGCAACTTCGCATAAATGTTTCTAGCAATGCGAGCTTTTAACAACCATAGGATTACACAAGGAGTGATACATAGAATGCCACCAGTCAAAGAGCAATTCATTAGTGTTAAGAAATCTCCATATGATCAAACAGGAGAAACCGTGATAGAGGGAGTCAATTGAGGGGATGCCAAGGCCTCCGTTAGGTTTAGGTTTACATGTGTTTTTCCACACACTTGTGTGAAGCTTATTGAGGTTCATGTTGCCAAAGTATAGGAATCCGGAGCACATTTGGTTAATAATTTTACAACAACCTTTTAGTATAATTGAATCCCTGATCCAATAAGACAAAGTGTTGCTGATAGTAAATTAAGGAGCTAAATTCTACCAGCAAAAGAGAGGACTTTGGCTCTCCAACCCTCAAGAGAGGAGGTAATTCTTTGGAGCATTGGTTGGAAGTCCACAGACTTCAATTTCTTGTAAAAAATAGGCAAACTGAGATATTTGATAGGATAGTAAGTACGGTTAAGTTGAAGGATGTCACAAATTTGAGATATTTGTGGTGTATCTTTTGAGATCAGAATAGTGCTCTTATGGGGGTTGACATGAAGTTCTTTAATAGTAGCAAATTGATGCAATATGGTGTGAGATTGTTAGCATTATTGGTGTTAGCTCTATCAAAAACTAATAAATCATTTGCAAATAACATGTGAGATATAGTAGTGTTGACAGCAACCATTGCAGAGAAAGAGGAGTTAGAAGTGGCCAATACAAAAACAAGATGATAGGTCATCCATCACAATGCTAAATAAGTAAGGGGAAAGTGGGCAGCCTTGATGGAGACAAGAAGAGGAATTGAAGAATCCTTCAAGAGCACCAATCTTTATAGAGCCTGTATCATTAATAAAAAGGAAATTATATGTGTGAAAAATGTTTAAAAAAAAAACTTATTCTATTAATTATATCCATTAGGACAAGGAAAGTTTATTTATCATAAGCATTAGCGTTGACAATAATTTTTATTTTTTAGTACTTCACAAAATAAAGAGTAATTAAAATTATTTATTGTCATATAAAATTTAATTATTTATAGTAAAAAAAATATATCATATTTATTAATGTAATATATTCTCATTAATAAGAATATTATATTTTATTATATTTCCATTATTATTTTATTCCCTTACCTTTAAATAGACATTTGTATTAGCACAAAATCAATCAAATAAAAATATAACCTTTTAGAATTTTTAATACTGCAAGAAATAAGAATCATTCTGTTAGAGAAATTTATGAATATCTCTTGATCTCCTACTTGTTTTTCTACTTTTCTAGTTTTGGCAGAGTAAACCAAGGTGCTGGAACAATTTAAATAACTACTCGTATTGAGATATATTCAAAAATATATTAAAAGAGTCATCAAGCTAGATCATGCATACATTAAGCAGCTCATTAACTTGAAATGTAAGCAAGTTAATTAAGAGTCCTTGCAATGTCCGATCAAATTTGGACTTATTAAGTAGCTCATTAACTTCGATCAAAGAATAATTTAAGCCACAAAAAAAAATTATTTTATATAAATTATTGAATTATATATTTTATATTCTATTAGTTGTATTACAAACAAATTTACTTCAAATATTTATCACCGATGACCATGTGAGCAATGGAAGAAATCTCGTTCCACATAGAAGATTAAACTCCAATATTCAACTAGCATTTTTTGAAACTCCATTTTATATTACAATTGCTTTTAAACAAACTTAGGTTTCATTTGGGTTCTTGAACCCGAAAATCACGTTGTCTCGATGCCCATTTCTGATTTCAATAGTTGTAGGCGCATAACCCCAAGCACCTTGTCTCATTGTCCTCTACCCTTAATTTTACGAGAGATTTATTACGTGCGGTGTTCGGACCGTCCGGAGGAGAATCCGAACGCGCCACATCACCCGATGCACCAGGCCTCGGGTTATGTGGCGTGTCCAGATTCTCCTCTAAATGAATCCGGATGCCGCATGTAATAATTTTCCCCATTTTATAGATTCAGATCACCTAAGTTGATTTTTTATCATCTCATTTTTTCACAAATGCTATTCTTTCTATTATTCTAATAATAATTACAAAAAGGACACGATTATAATCGAAAATAAAGAGTAATGTAAAAGATTTTATTTTAAACAATGTTCTGGAAGCAAAAGGATATAAATCTAGCAGTGAATATAAAAAAAAAAAAATAGTTTAAAATTTATATTATGGACTATTTAAAAACAAGAGGGCTGATCAAGTGCACAATAAAATCTTTTGCACCCACTGTAATATATTTCTAATGATAGCATGCAAAAAGCAATGGACCATTAATACTTCAACAAAGTAAGCGACAAAAATATTATGCCAATTCAATAAAAATAAAATTTAATCAAATTTAGTTTAATTACATGTGGATTAATTCATGCACATGCCTTGAGTTTAAAAAAACTAATAATTTTATAAAAGTTATAATTATACATTGTTGCCCATTAAAACATTTGCAGTGGTAGAGATATGCGAAGTTTAATGTCTTTCTATTGCATGAATCCAAAAAGCACGTAGATAAATAAAAAGAGAGGGGGTGCAACAGTTGTAAGAGATACATGATCAAATTTATGTTCATTATTGTTCATTTTATTTTGCCGAATCTCACCTCGTCTTATATCTTTGAGCTTCTCTATAGTTTCAAGACAGTTGTTAGTGCCAATTTTATTTTTGTACAATCAAGTTTTAACTAATCTACTGTGGAAGATTTTTTTTTTTCTTTTCAGTGCATGATCTGTTGATGTTATGCTCTGTGTTCATATACTATTCGATATGCATTTTGTGTAATTACACTATGCTTTTCAGACTCATTTGATGTTTGCTTCTTGTTCGAATTCAATACCTTTTTGAAGAAAATATCGTTTTTAGAGAAATAAGCACCGTTTTCTTTTTTGAATTGTGTCAATGGCTTTCATCCAATCTCATAAGAAACGTGCCACTTTTGTTTAATTTATTGTCAAAAGTCCATCCCATAAATATTTACCCATTTTAAGAGATTTTCACGTGATATATTTAAACAAAGTCTAAAACAAAAGTTAATCATAACATCATAACTAAAAACAAGCATAAATCACAGAAATTAAACAATTCATGCATTAAGCAATCTCTAATATGAAGGACGACAAAAATCTTTGATTTCATGTAAACTCATTGCAACTACCAATATATATAAAAACAATTAAGTACAGATAAATTCATTATCTAATATTTGAAGTAGAAATAACGTAGAGTCACAAACGAAAATGCAAAGCACAAATGACCTAATAGAATAGGTGAAAATATGTTAAAATATAAATTTAGAATTGAACTTGCAGCACTATGTACAACAAAACATATCCTACAATTTGCACCATATTCTTTATGTGCAATTGACTGAGTGTTTATAATATTCAAGATTAAATATGATGGATTTTTAAGAACAAAATTCATGAAATATAAACAATTAAACTCCCTAAATATGGATACATGCAAAATTTGATTAGGATATTATGTTAAATAAACTGAGAAGATAATACTTGTCAATCACTTATTATAAAGATTATTTTTGTGATCAATGTAAGAACTTTAAACAAGATGATCATATTATGAATTCCTTAGAAGATGAAGTATAAGCCAATTGAAGATGCTTTTAATATATAAAATATATTAATATACTTGAATTATAGTATGATTTTTAAAATAAAGTATAACTTATTTATAATAACATAAAATTAAATTCTTAAATTGAACTTGTACTAATATCTACAACAAAATCATCTCTAGAATTTGTATCATATTCTAGCTGCATGCAAAGCTTGAATGATAAAACTTAATAAGAGTCTAAAACAAAATCTTTCTTAAATGTTGTTATGGAAGAAAAAACTCAACCACACAACTTTTCTTAGCTTTTAGTTGATCGTGTTGCAATCTAAAGTATGAACTTATATTCTGATAATAACAAACATCTGGGACTGTCTAGTCTCATACTTCTTATATTGCTATATATTTCTGTGTACTAATATTCAGTTGATGATCTATGTAAAATTATTGATCATATTGGTCTATTTTAGTCTTTAGAGAAACCTACTACTAGGAGGTAGAGACTAATGTTCTACACTTATAGATTTTATTCTTTTTTGTTTTTTTTTTCGGGGGGGGGGGGGGGATTTAGGATAGAGCCCATATCATTAATAAAAATGAAATTACATGTGTGAAAAATGTAAAAATTAAAACAAAAGGTCGCATATCTATAACAAAAGAAAATCATATGAACCAAAGAAAGCACAACAAGCCAAAGGGGATTCCCATGCTAAGAAGATAAGAAGTGAAGGACTCAGATTGCTCTGTCAAAACACAGCCGAACAAAAATTGCAACTAAGAGACTGTGCAAAAGCGAAGCCCCTGATTACTATGAGACCATCCTAGGGCAGCTCAAGGAACCAACATTCACCATTGTCTTCCAATATAAAATCTCTCAGGCAACATACGAGAAAGAAGCCATATTACATGATAAACACCAAGAATCAACCTAAAAGAGACCAATGTGACGACCCGACCCGATCCGGGACGGATCCCGCTCGCACCGGGCCGCGACGCGGAAACAAGAATGAACAGACTGACCAGGATCTGGTTATGGAATTTGGTTCAACTGAATATTCCAAATTATTTCAACTCAAAACAACCACAAAACACAAAAACACAGAGCTACTATAATCACCAAACACAGCGGAACAAACATCTATCTTTTTTTTCCTCAAAACAACATCACTACAGATACAGTACATGGCTTTTTACAGAGAGAAAGACAGAGAAAAGCAGACAGTAAAAGCCATGACTGTACAAAAATCAAAGGTACAAACAATACCTATACTATATAGACTCTGAACTATTCCGGACTTCCTTCCCTTTCCAGAACCTGAAAACAACCAGAAAACAAGAGTGAGCTCACAGCTCAGCAAAGCAACAAACCTCCAATCTCAAACCCCTCAGAATCCAAAACCAAAATCACATCGACAAATCCGTACAGAAATCAGAACATAATCAAACAGTATCAAATCGACATATCAGAACGAACAAATTAAATCAGAAGAGATACGGACAGATCACATCAGATAGAACTGAACGGAACAAATATCAAATCAAACACACTGTACGGAAACAGAAGTCGTATCAAATCAGAAAACAAACAGATCAACATCTCAAGTCAAATCATATCGTACAGAAATCATAATTGCTTACAGAACAAATACGGAAAGCAGAATCATCGAATCAGATATCTGATATATATTTCATAGCTAAAATTCCCTGACACTGACTGAATCTCTTTGAATTCAGGCCCTTAAAACTCCCTTTGTGCTCACGGCACCAGAACAGTATTTTAGTGCTTACAGCACCAGAACAGATTTCATCGGATCGGAACAGAACAGATTCAGAATTTCAGATTTGAGCTCATTTCAGATTTCCCAGACACTGCCTGAAACACTTAGGATCCAGACCCCTAATAACTCCCTTTTTATAGCACATACAGATATCATACAACTTCGGAAGAAATCCGGGCAATTCAGAAATCAGACAAAATTCGGGCACACACAACGGCAGTAGACGGATTTACCCGTTTTTTCCGCAAATTAAAATTCACCAAATTCGCACAGAATATAGATAATCACATTCCAGAACGTTTATTCTACTGCACAGATACTTTTCAATTTCACAGAAAAATGCAGTCAACTAAAACACCGCCGAATAGAAAATACCCGGTCAAAAATCTCGAAAATAACACAAAATGTGGCACACTCGACACGTCAACAATATACAGAAAGTTACACGGTAAAAACTGAACCAATCAAAAATACGGACGAAAACATTAACGAAATGAAATCCGGACAGAAAATACCGCCAAACACGACGGTTCTGAAATTGAGAAAGGCGGAATGGTCTTACCTTGCGTACACAATATCTCGTACAGTCTTGTCGGACGAAAACTGGCTCCGCGTCGCCCGAAAATTAACTTTTCTCCAAAGTCCACACTTTCCTCTCCTCAAGATATTTTTATTTTAATTTCTGATTTCTCTCTCTTCAAAACGACTGATTTCTGCTTTTATTAATACACAGAACGGCCCGGCCGTCGCCAGATCGTCCCAGGACGATCAACCAATTTTTGATCGCCTGGACGGTTCCTAGGACTATTTTCAGCCGATATTTCTTACAGTGCCGATCGGCCTGGACGATGTCCAAATCGCCTGGACGAATGTACAGAAAATCACCTGAAGCAATCTGGGCAAATTCTGGAGCAAAATTTCCACTGATCGTCCCAGGACGATCCAGATCGTCCTGGACGATCCTGGAGCGGATTTTTAATATTACAATCCCCAACTTCAGAAAAATGTCGTCCTCGCATTATCCAATCCAAACTCAATCAGAACAAGTACGGGTACGACCGTCTCATGTCAGACTCCTTTTCCCAATTCGCTTCTCGGCATCCGGTGCTTCCACTGGACTTTAACCATCGGAATCTCCTTTATTTCTTAACTTTCGGACGTCGTACGCCAAAATCAACTCTGGCTCTTCCTTGTACGCCAGATTCTCCTGAATCTCAATCTCTCAGCTGATACATTCTTCCCAGAATCTGATACCCACTTCCTCAGAGTGGATACGTGAAACACGATGTGCACGTCAGGCACGAATCAGAAAGCAACAGTCGGTAAGCAGATTTCCAATCCTTTCCAAAATTTCAAAAGGTCCAACGTACCTTGGACTCAGCTTAACTCACCTGACCAAATCTGCTCACACGCTTCATCGGCTGACCTTGACATACCACAAAGTCACCAACTGAAACCACCAACCTGTGCTTCTGATTATAATACTTCTGCTGTCGGGTCCTGAGCCGCTTTCAATCTTTCTTTTAATCAAATTGATCTTCTTAACAGTTCCTTCAACAAAGTGGCACCCAGTTCCTGCCTATCTCCGACCTCAGTCAAAGTCAAAGGAGTACGGCACTTCCTGCCATACAGAGCTTCGTACGGTGTCATACCAATACTGGACTGAAAACTGTTATTATAAGCAAACTCAAATCAGCGGAATATGATCCTCCCAGCTTCCGCCAAAGTCCAGAACACAAAGTCTCAACAGATCTTCCAGCACCTGAATGGTCCTCTCAGACTGTCCATCTGTCTGAGGATGAAAGGCTGCACTGAAATGAGTTGTACCCAAGCCTGCTGAAATACCTTTCCAAAGTCTGGAAGTAAACGTCCATCTCGATCAGAAACAAACACTCGAGGCACACCGTGTCAATCGGACTATATCCTTCACATAAATCTGTGCCAACGATCCACCGGATCGTCTGTCTGATCGGAAGAAAATGGCGGGACTTCGTCAATCGATATCTACAACCACCCAAATGGCGTCGTGCCTTGTCTAGATCGAGGAAAACCCATCGTGAAGTCTATCGTTACCTCACTCCACTTCCACTCAGGGATAGGCAACGACTGCAACAGTCCACCTGGTCGCTGATGCTCTGCCTTCACCAACTGACAGGCTTCGCACTCGACACAAACTCTGCCACATCCTTCTTCATTTCCAGGCACCAGAACAAAAGTTTCATGTCGCAACATCTTACCACTGCCTGAATGAACGTGTAGCCTGAATGATGAGATTCATGCAGAATTCCCTGCCTCAAATCCCCAAACACAGGTACCCACAACTTGTTCTTACATAAAATAGCACAGAAACAGAAATTCGAAGTTCAGGAGTCTTACCAGATCCAATCTGAGCAATCAACTTCGAATAATCAGAATTTGACTTCTGGGCTTCCTGAATCGTGCTCCAAAGAAGACGAATACTCATCTGAGCCAAATCCACATCACTGGAGGAAATCACCTCCAACTGCAATCGCTCCATGTCCGAATCAGGATTCATCAAAAGTAAGCTGCAACCTGATAATCCAGAAGATTTCCTGCTCAGAGCGTCCGCTACCACATTAGCCTTACCAGGCTGATACTAAATAGTCAAATCATAGTCCTATCAACTCGAGCCACTCTCTGTTCTCAAATTCAGATCCTCTGATGTGAAAATGTACTTCAGGCTCTTATGATCAGTAAAAATCCACATCTAACGCCATACAGATATGACGCCAAATCTACAAAGCAAAAACAACAGTAGCTAACTCCAAATCATGTACGGGTAATTCTTCTCATGTGGTTTCAACTGTCTAGTCTGAAGCATAAGCAATTACCCTTCCATGCTGTATCAGTACACAACCCAAACCTTTCAGTGAAGCACACTGAACACCTGAAATCCTTCTGTACCTGACGGAAGTGCATAACACTGAAGCTGAAGTCAACAGTCCTTCAATCTCTGAAAACTAGCTTCACACCCGGTGTCCAAAAAAAGGTACTGACTCTGAGTCAGTCTCGTCAAAGGCGTCGAAATCTTGAAAATCCTTTCACAAACTTCTTGTAATACTCGGCCATGCCCAAGAAACTACGTACCTCAAATACCATAGTCGGCCTTGGCCAATCACAACTGCCTGAATCTTCTGGGGATCCACAGAAATACTTCTCCGCTTACCACATGCCCCAAAAAAGAAATGCTCTTCAGCCAAAATTCACATTGGAGAACTTGGCATACAACTGATGTTGCCTCAGAGTCTCCACACAATCCTCAATGTTTGGCATGATCATCCCCAGAAGCAGAATATACCAGTAATTCGTCGATGAAGACGATCACAAACTGATCCAAAAACTCCTTGAACACTCGGTTCATCAGATCCATGAAAATAGCAGGCGCATTGGTTACCCCAAAAGGCATAACCAAAAACGCGTAGTGTCCGTACCGAGTACTGAAAGCTGTCTTCACCACATCACCTTCCTTCACCTTCACCTGATAGTATCCGGATCGCAAATCAATCTTCGAAAATACTGAAGATCCGAAAGCTGATCAAACAAGTCGTCAATCCGAGGCAAAGGATATTGTTCTTGATCGTGATCTTGTTCAAATCTCTGAAATCCACACACATACGGTAGTTCCCCTCCTTCTTCACAAACAGAACAGGTGCTCCCAGGCGAAACACTAGGACGAACAAAACCTCTTCACAACCTGAACTGACTTTCAATCAGAAAGTTCTTTTCGGCATCTGTAGACTTTTGATATGGACGGTACCCGGAAAACATCGAGAGAACTCCCACTTACGGAGGAAACCACAACTCCTCAGGAAAAACATCAACAAACTCTGTGAGGAGGTTTAAGGTTAAAATAATTCAGATTTATCGTATGAACCGAAACCCACTAGAAAATTTCAGAATCTGACCACACCGATATACATACTGGTTCGATAAGAACCACTCCATTCGTCCCGCACCGAAGCCAAAAACACTGGGTATCCCTCTTCCACATTCTGCTCACCTCCAATGCAGAAATCATACTGGAGAGAATACCTCGTAATCCCTGAAATACAACTCTCTTCCAGCCACAAGCAAACTCACTTGCTTCTTCAGACAGTCAATCTGAGCCTCATACAGACTCAGTCAATCCATGCCAGATCACATCATACGAGGAAATCGACAACAAATCAGGCTAGATTTCCACTTCTTGCCAGCAAATCAATCTCACACAACAAAATTGCGGGCAATCAAATTACTTCCAGCCGGTAAAAATCACAGAAAGCGAAACCGGCAAAGAAACCGAATCCAAATGCAAAAGCTCAAAACAGCGCTCGGACAGAAAAGAGTGACTAGCTCCAGAGTCAAACAAAACACGACAGGGCTGATCAAAATGTAAATCGTACTGTCACAACATCTGGAGCATCACGAGCCTCCTGTGACTCAGCTGTAAACTCGTGGCTGAATGGAGCAGAGCTGAAGCAACAGAACTACTCTGCTCCCCTGAACAGTAGGTGGTCTCCGTGGTCCAGAACTAGTACCACCACATCTACAACAAACTCTCAGGGCGAGGAGGAACAGTCCTCGGTCTTCCTCTGCTGCGAACCGGCAGGTCTAACAAACCCTCTGATCGGAACTCAGAACGCCGATCAGATCCAGCCTGTGGACACTCTGCAATCCTATGTCAGGCTGACCACATCTGAAACACAGAACCAGCCATCCTGTAGCACTGGCCATGGTGTCGCCGTCCGCAACTCTGGCACACAGGTGCCCCACAAAAGAGCCGAACTCGTCGTACTGGTAGCAGTACCAGACGACCCCCACTCCTCCTGGAATCAACAGATCCAAGAACCAGTCACAAATTACTCTTCTCAGATGAACCACTGCATAAGCCTCACCTCCAAATCTCTTCCTACTCGCAGTCCACCGCTGTTGAGTAGCCATCAGGTCATTCTCAATCAGACGAGCTCGCTCCACAAGCTCAGAGAAATCAGAAATGTGAAACGGTACCAGGGCTGCCTCAGACTATCTCGCAATCCCCTCAAAAATCTGTAGCACCTCTCAGCAGAAGTACTAACCAACTGCGGAGCGTACCTGGCTAACGCAGTAAACATCACCTCGTACTGCATCACCGTCTTTGTCCCTGAACAAGTCTCAGAAAACTCTCTTGCATCTGCTGTGTGCAGAAGGGGGAACAAACCAATCTCGAATACCTAGTGAACTCTTCCAGGAAATCAAAGAGTTCAGCCTGCCCTAAATCTGGCTGCCTGCTGGCCTTCCCACCAGTGCTCACCTCCCATCCAACAGAAAACTGCCAAAGGAACCTTCCTATCTGACGGACACCTGCATTCCGTCGAAAGTCTTCTCAATCTCCTCAGCCACTCCTCGGCTGCTCTGGGCTCAATAGCGCCCTCAAATCTATCGGAGGTTTACCTCAAAAACATCTGCAAATGTCTATCAATGTCATCTGATCTGACAGTAACAGCTCTGCTCTGAGTCTCGCTCATCATCTGAGCAACAAGCGTAGCAAACTGAGAAAGTGTATCAGCACCGGCCACTGGGGCTGTACTCCCCACGGTGCTGCCTGACTGGCACTCTGCCGTCTGTCATGTCTGGGTCTGGCTGATCCATACAGAAAATCCAAAATCCGAAAAACTACACAAAAATAACACAAAAAACAACACAATAAAAAACCAAACGACCCAAAACTACCCCCAGACAGACTCACTGATCACTTCCTATAGCTCTGTCTTACAACCAACCAATTTCCAAAACCAGTGCTCTGATACCACTAAAGCTTGACACGACCCGACCCGATCCGGACGGATCCCGCCGCACCGGGCCGCGACACGGAAACGAAAGGACGAAATGACCAGGATCGGTTATGGAATTTGGTTTGAACTAATCTTCCAAATTATTTCAACTCAAAACACCACAAAACACAGAAACACGAGGCTACTATAAATCACCAAACACAGCGGAATAAATATCTATCTTTTTCTTTTCCTCAAAACAATCATCTACAGATTCAGTACAGCTTTTGAACAGAGGAAAGACAGAACAGAAAAGCCATGACTGTACAAAAATCAAAGGTACAAACAATACCTAACGATCAGACTCTGAATCTATTCCTGGACTTCCTTCCCTTTCCAGAACCTGAAAACCCCAGAAAACAAGAGTGAGCTCAACAGCTCAGCAAAGCAACAAACCTCCAATCAAAACCCTCAGAATCCAAAACCAAACTCATCAGACAAACCGTACAGAAATCAGAACAGAATCAAAAGATATCAAATCGAACATATCAGAACGAAACAGATTAAACAAAGAGATACGACAGATCACATCAAATAGAACTGAACGGAACAAATATACAAATCAAACAGAACTGTACGGAAACAGAAGTCGTATCAACATCAGAAACAACAGATCAGACATCTCAAGTCAAATCATATCGTACAGAAATCATAATTGCTTACATAACAGATACGGAAAGCAAATCAGATCGAATCAGATATCAGATATATATTTCATAGCTAAAATTCCTGACACTGAGACTGAATCTCTTTGGATTCATGCCCCTTATAACTCCCTTTGTGCTCACGGCACCAGAACAGATATGTTTATGTGCTTACAGCACCAGAACAGATTTCATCGGATCCGGACAGAACGGTATTTCAGAATTTCATATTGAGCTCATTTCAGATTTCCCACGACAGACTGAATCACTTAGGATCCGACCCCTTATAACTCCCTTTTTATAGCACATACAGATATCATATCAATTCGGAGAAATCCGGGCAATTCAGAAATCAGACAAAAATCGGCACACAACGCAGTAGACGGAATTTTACACGATTTTTCTGCAAATCAAATTCACCAAATTCGCACAGATATAGATAATCACATTCCAGAACATTTATTCTACTGCACATACTTTTCAATTTCACAGAAAAATGCAATCAACAAAAACACCGCCAATCGAAAATACCCGGACAAAAATCTTCAGAAAAAACCAAAATGTGCACACTCGGCACGTCAACAAATTACAGAAAGTTACACTGTAAAAACTGAACCAATCAAAAGATACGGACGAAAATCATTAACTGAAAGAAATCGGACAGAAAATACCGCCAAACACGACGGTTCTGAAATTGAGAAAGGCGGGAATGTGGCCTACCTTGCGTACAGCAATATCTCGAACAGTCTTGTCGGACGAAAACGGCTCCGCTCGCCGAAAATAACTTTTCTCCAAAAGTCCCAATTCTCTCTCCTCAGATATTTTTATTTTAATTTCTGATTTTCTCTCTTCAAAACGACTGATTTTCTGCTTTATATTACTCAGATCGGCCCGCCGATCGCCAGATCGTCCCAGGACGATCAGACCAATTTTGATCGTCCTGGACGGTTCCCAGGACTATTTTCAGGCCGATATTTTCTACAGTGCCGATCGGCCTGGACGATGTCCAAATCGGCCTGGACGATATGTACAGAAAATCACCTGAAGCAAATCTGGGCAAATTCTGGAGCAAAATTTCCATTGATCGTCCCAGGACGATCCAGATCGTCCTGGACGATCCTGGACAGATTTTTGATATTACAACCAAAGGTGCATTTTCTAAACAATATCATGGTCTTTCCATGTAAAGGTCGTACGCATAATAGGTTTTTAATTTTAGTAATCACGTTGCTTGAGAGTTAAAAATTCCTCCAAAAATTTTATCATTTCTAGATCTCCAAATATTTAAATTACTACACAAGAAACGAGCATGTAATGCGATGCCTCTAAATCTAAATTGGAAGAATCATTCTTATCTTTTAGTAAACAACAAACAAAGCTATCTAATATCATCTATCAATAATAAACAATACAACAATTCTACAATTTAAGACATCAATATACACATCTATATTGAATAGATTGCTATGGTTGTTGTTTATTAAAAGAATAATCTTCCAATTTAAATTATGGGGCATCACATGTAAAAGCTGTTACGAATACCAAAATTAAATCCTTATTCCAGGAAGCTTTCAAAAGCCTGGCGAATATTCGATCTAATAAGGAGATCACCCATCCAAGGGAGAAAATATTTAATGATGTTAAAAGTAAATCGGCATTCAAAGAAGAGGTGGGAGAGAGTTTCAGGTTCATTATGACAAAAGCAGACAGATGTGGCTAAAAATCAGTGGTTTTTAGGCCCCTTTGAAAGCCAACCAGACAAACATAGAAAAAAGAAGGCGGATTCTTTGTGCCAAACCATTTTGTGCAAGAGACAACTTTTAATGAACAGAAAAATTGTGCATTGAAATTTTTAAAATTGGGATTCTTAGATCCTAGCTAACAGTGATTAACCAGATGGGGGTCTATGGAAGTTACTTGGACCTTAGAAGCAATCGAGCCATTAAAATAGTGAGGAAGAGTTCAGTGCTCACCATCAATAACCATAGAAACCTCCCATGTAGAGAAAGAGGAATAGCGATTAACAGAGGGTGTTGTTCAACATTTTTAAAATAGAGAAGCCATTGTACCAAAGGTCCCATAATAAGATAGTTTGCTACAAGGGCAGATTGAGAGAGTAATGCAATGTCTAATATTGCCAGCAACTTCGCATAAATGTTTCTAGCAATGCGAGCTTTTAACAACCATAGATTACACAAGGAGTGATACATAGAATGCCACCAGTCAAAGAGCAATCATTAGTGTTAAGAAATCTCCATATGATACAACAGGAGAAACCGTGATAGAGGGAGTCAATTGAGGGGATGCCAAGGCCTCCGTTAGTTTAGGTTTACATGTGTTTTTCCACACATTGTGTGAAGCTTATTGAGGTTCATGTTGCCAAGTATAGGAATCCGGAGCACATTTGGTTAATAATTTTACAACACCTTTTAGTATAATTGAATCCCTGATCCAATAAGACAAAGTGTTGCTGATAGTAAATTAAGGAGCTAAATTCTACCAGCAAAAGAGAGGACTTTGGCTCTCCAACCTCAAGAGAGGAGGTAATTCTTTGGAGCATTGGTTGGAAGTCCACAGACTTCAATTTCTTGTAAAAAATAGGCAAACTGAGATATTTGATAGGATAGTAAGTACGGTAAGTTGAAGGATGTCACAAATTTGAGATATTTGTGGTGTATCTTTTGAGATCAGAATAGTGCTCTTATGGGGGTTGACATGAAGTTCTTTAATAGTAGCAAATTGATGCAATAGTGTGAGATTGTTAGCATTATTGGTGTTAGCTCTATCAAAAACTAATAAATCATTTGCAAATAACATGTGAGATATAGTAGTGTTGACAGCAACCATTGCAGAGAAAGAGGAGTTAGAAGTGGCCAATACAAAAACAAGATGATAGGTCATCCATCACAATGCTAAATAAGTAAGGGAAAGTGGGCAGCCTTGATGGGAGACAAGAAGAGGAATTGAAGAATCCTTCAAGAGCACCAATCTTTATAGAGCCTGTATCATTAATAAAAAGGAAATTAATGTGTGAAAAATGTTTAAAAAAAAAACTTATTCTATTAATTATATCCATTAGGACAAGGAAAGTTTATTATCATAAGCATTAGCGTTGACAATAATTTTTATTTTTTAGTACTTCACAAAATAAAGAGTAATTAAACTTATTATTGTCATATAAAATTTAATTATTTATAGTAAAAAAAAATATATCATATTTATTAATGTAATATATTCTCATTAATAAGAATATTATTTTTTATTATTATTTCCTATTATTTTATTCCCTTACCTTTAAATAGACATTTGTATTAGCACAAAATCAATCAAATAAAAATATAACCTTTTAGAATTTTTAATACTGCAAGAAATAAGAATCATTCTGTTAGAGAAATTTATGAATATCTCTTGATCTCCTACTTGTTTTTCTACTTTTCTATTTTGGCAGAGTAAACCAAGGTGCTGGAACAATTTAAATACTACTCGTATTGAGATATATTCAAAAATATATAAAAAGTCTCCAACATGTTTAGGACTTGGTCCTTTTACCTCATGCTCAAATTATTGTAGTTCTAATTCCCCACTCAAATTAAAAGACTTAACAAAACAATAGCTTTGTTTCGTGAAATAATTTTGTGCTACAAACTCACATTTCACCAAAAATGAACTTCCTAAACGTTGTGTATGGAAGAAATAAATTCAACGGCACACAACTTTTCTTAGCTTTTTTAGCTTGATCGTGTTGCAATCTAGAAGCATGAACTTATGTTTTGATAATAATAAACATCTTGGACGGTTTAGTTCTCATAATTGTTATTATTGCATATATTTTTTCTGTGTACTAATATTTCAAGTTGATGATTATTGTAAAATTATTGATCATATTGTTCTATTTTAGTCTTTAGAGAAACCTATAGCTATGTAGGTAGAGACTTTTTTTTGGGGGGGGGGGGGGGGGGGGGGGGGGGGGGGTTTAAGGATAGAGCCCGTATCATTAATAAAAAAGAAATTACATGTGTGAAAAATGTAAAAATTAAAAACAAAAGTCCAATATCTCAATAACAAAAAGAGAAACATATGAACCAAAAGAAAGCCCAACAAGGCCAAAAGGGATTTCCAATGCTCAAGAATTGATAAGAAGTGAAAGACTCAGATTGCTCTTGTAAAAACACAGTCCAAAAAAAATTTGCAACTAAGAGATTGCGCAAAAGCGAAGCCCCTGATTGCCAGTGAGACCATCGTAAGGTCAGCTGAAGGAACCAACATTCATCATTGTCCTTCCAATAATAAAATCTCTCAGGCAACCAAACGAGAAAGAAGCCATAGTGTCAGGATAAACACCAAGAATCACCTAACAAGAGACCAAAGGGTGCATTTTTAAACAGTATGATGGTCTTTCCATGTAAGGTCGTACGCATAATAGCTTTTTTAATTTTTAGTAATCACAGTTGCTTGACAGTTAAAAATTCCTCCAAAAGTTTTATCATTTCTAGATCTCCAAATATGATAACTTACTACACAAGATAATGAGCATGTAATGCGATGCCACAGAATGTAAATTGGAAGAATCATTCTTATCTTTTATTTTTCATAGGTATTATTCCAATATTTAAGCCTTCAAATTCTGTGTTAATTTCTAGTTATGCAAAATATCAACCATTCTATGTGATTCAAGTTGTCTTAGATGGTTGCTTCTAATTCAAAACTCCATACCCTTCTTGATTGAGCACCTAAAGGTTCTATTCTAATCTCTTTTGTTTCTAGAACTCCCAGATAAATTAGTTCTCACAATTGAGTAATTTTTCTTCCTGTTTCGCATGGTTTTAAATTTTGCTAAAGAATGCTTGGGTTGTTAGATGTCTTCAGGCCAATATTAGTTCAAATGATTATATTAGAATAATCGAAAGAATAGCATTTGTGAAAAAAATAAGATGATATAAAAATCAACTTAGGTGATCTGAATCTGTAAAATGGAGGGTAGAGGGCAGTGAGACAAGGTGCTCGGGGTTATGCACCTACAACTGTTGAAATCAGGAATGGGCATGGAGGCAACGCGATTTTCGGGTTCAAGAGCCTTATTCAAGAAAAAGACAAAATGTGTGTAAGAGGCCTGATCACTGGAAAATTATTACATGCGGCGTCCAGATTTGTCAAGAACGAATCTGGATGCGCCACGTCACTCGAGGCCCAGTGCATCCGGGCGACATGGTGCGTACAGATTCGCATCTGGACGGTCCGGACACCGAATTTTTATTGGGTCTGATATCCTTACTTAGCTGTACGTTTGGACGCCAGTAAAATGATTCCACGTAGCAACTCGATGACCCGATTCAAACTCGTTATATTTTGTAGATTTTGTACATGTTTTAACTATTTGGGGTCGGCCCGATGTCGTATATATGAAATTGGGCGTGAAAAGTTAAAACCCCCGCTTCTTTAAATGTATTATAACCTGTTAGCGGATTATTCTATAGACATTATACAAGATTTAGTGTTTAAAGAACTCGTGCTGCTCGGTACCACTCAATACATGCTCGGTACCGCTCAGTACATGCTCAGTACCTAGCGGTACCGAGCATGTACTATCGATACCTAGCAGTACTGATATAGGATTAATCAATCAAATATTTATTCCACTCGTGTGTAAAATTTTCATCTTGATCAAATATAAATGAGAATATTTAAACCTAATCGAAAATTACTTGAATAAAAATATTTTCTCAAGATCAGAAGCAACGATGCTGGCAAAAACTTTACAAAGATAATAAATATTGAATCATCAATTGCATATGCAAAAGATACAAATATAATTTACTTAACTTATTAAGTAGATGATTAGTAAGTCTAAGCTCAAGATCCAACTCTCCAACATGTTTAGGACTTAGTCCTTTTACCTCATGCTCAAATTATTGTAGTTCTAATTCCCCACTCAAATTAAAAGACTTAACAAAATAACAGCTTTGTTTTCATGAAATAATTTTGTATTACAACTCAACATTTCACCAAAGAATGAACTTTCTAAATGTTGTGTATGGAAGAAATAAACTCAACCACACAACTTTTCTTAGGCTTTTAGTTTGATCGTGTTGCAATCTAGAAGTATGAACTTATATTCTGATAATAACAAACATCTTGGACTGTCTAGTTTCTCATACTTCTTATTATTGCATATATTTTTTCTGTGTACTAATATTTCAAGTTGATGATCTATTGTAAAATTATTGATCATATTGGTCTATTTTAGTCTTTTAGAGAAACCTACTAGCTAGGTAGGTAGAGACTAATGTTCTACTACTTATAGATTTATTCTTTTTTTGTTTTTTTTTTCAGGGGGGGGGGGGGGGGGGATTGAGCCCATATCATTAATAAAAATGAAATTACATGTGTGAAAAATGTAAAAATTAAAAACAAAAGTCCAGTATCTCAATAACAAAAAGAGAATCATATGAACCAAAAGAAAGCACAACAAGGCCAAAAGGGATTACCAATGCTTAAGAATTGATAAGAAGTGAAGGACTCAGATTGCTCTTGTCAAAACACAGTCCGAACAAAAATTGCAACTAAGAGACTGTGCAAAAGCGAAGCCCCTGATTACTAGTGAGACCATCCTAGGGGCAGCTCAAGGAACCAACATTCATCATTGTCCTTCCAATAATAAAATCTCTCAGGCAACCATACGAGAAAGAAGCCATATTATCATGATAAACACCAAGAATCAACCTAGCAAGAGACCAATGTGACGACCCGACCCGATCCGGGACGGATCCCGCTCGCACCGGGCCGCGACGCGGAAAACAAAATGAACAGACTGACCAGGATCTGGTTATGGAATTTGGTTCTGAACTGAATATTCCAAATTATTTCAACTCAAACAACCACAAAACACAAAAACACAGAGCTACTATAAATCACCAAACACAGCGGAACAAACATCTATCTTTTTCTTTTCCTCAAAACAATCATCTACAGATACAGTACATGGCTTTTGAACAGAGAGAAAGACAGAACAGAGAGAAAGACAGAACAGAAAAGCCATGACTGTACAAAAATCAAAGGTACAAACAATACCTATACTGATCAGACTCTGAATCTATTCCTGGACTTCCTTCCCTTTCCCAGAACCTGAAAACAACCAGAAAACAAGAGTGAGCTCAACAGCTCAGCAAAGCAACAAACCTCCAATCAAAACCCTCAGAATCCAAAACCAAACTCATCAGACAAATCCGTACAGAAATCAGAACATAATCAAACAGATATCAAATCGGACATATCAGAACGAAACAAATTAAATCAGAAGAGATACGGACAGATCACATCAGATAGAACTGAACGGAACAAATATCAAATCAAACACACTGTACGGAAACAGAAGTCGTATCAAATCAGAAAAAAAACAGATCAGACATCTCAAGTCAAATCATATCGTACAGAAATCATAATTGCTTACAGAACAAATACGGAAAGCAGAATCAGATCGAATCAGATATCTGATATATATTTCATAGCTAAAATTCCCTGACACTAACTGAATCTCTTTGGATTCAGGCCCCTTATAACTCCCTTTGTGCTCACGGCACCAGAACAGATATGTTTATGTGCTTACAGCACCAGAACAGATTTCATCGGATCAGGAACAGAACAGATTTCAGAATTTCAGATTTGAGCTCATTTCAGATTTCCCAGACACTGACTGAATCACTTAGGATCCAGACCCCTTATAACTCCCTTTTTATAGCACATACAGATATCATATCAATTCGGAAGAAATCCGGGCAATTCAGAAATCAGACAAAAATCGGGCAACACAACGGCAGTAGACGGAATTTACACGATTTTTCCTGCAAATTAAAATTCACCAAATTCGCACAGAATATAGATAATCACATTCCAGAACGTTTATTCTACTGCACAGATACTTTTCAATTTCACAGAAAAATGCAGTCAACTAAAAACACCGCCGAATAGAAAATACCCGGTCAAAAATCTTCGGAAAATAACCAAAATGTGCACACTCGGCACGTCAACAATATACAGAAAGTTACACGGTAAAAACTGAACCAATCAAAAGATACGGACGAAAATCATTAACGGAAATGAAATCCGGACAGAAAATACCGCCAAACACGACGGTTCTGAAAATTGAGAAAGGCGGAATGTGTCTTACCTTGCGTACAGCAATATCTCGAACAGTCTTGTCGGACGAAAACGGCTCCGCGTCGCCCGAAAATTAACTTTTCTCCAAAAGTCCACGACTTTCTCTCTCCTCAAGATATTTTTATTTTAATTTATGATTTTCTCTCTCTTCAAAACGACTGATTTCTGCTTTATAATACTCAGATCGGCCCGGCCGATCGCCAGATCGTCCCAGGACGATCAGACCAATTTTGATCGTCCTGGACGGTTCCCAGGACTATTTTCAGACCGATATTTTCTACAGTGCCGATCGGCCTGGACGATGTCCAAATCGGCCTGGACGATATGTACAGAAAATCACCTGATGCAAATCTGGGCAAATTCTGGAGCAAAATTTCCACTGATCGTCCCAGGACGATCCAGATCGTCCTGGACGATCCTGGAGCAGATTTTTAATATTACAATCTCCCCAACTTCAGAAAAATGTCGTCCTCGACATTATCCAATCCAAACTCAATCAGAACAAGTACGGGTACGACCGTCTCATGTCAGACTCCTTTTCCCAAGTCGCTTCTCGTGCAGTCCGGTGCTTCCACTGGACTTTAACCATCGGAATCTCTTTATTTCTTAACTTTCGGACGTCGTACGCCAAAATCAACTCTGGCTCTTCCTTGTACGCCAGATTCTCCTGAATCTCAATCTCATCAGCTGATACATTCTTCCCAGAATCTGATACCCACTTCCTCAGAGTGGATACGTGAAACACGTTGTGCACGTCAGGCATCGAATCAGAAAGCAACAGTCGGTAAGCAGATTTTCCAATCCTTTCCAAAATTTCAAAAGGTCCAACGTACCTTGGACTCAGCTTACTCACCTGACCAAATCTGCTCACACGCTTCATCGGGCTGACCTTGACATACACAAAGTCACCAACTTGAAACTCAACCAACCTGTGCTTCTGATTATAATACTTCTGCTGTCGGGTCCTGAGCCGCTTTCAATCTTTCTTTAATCAAATTGATCTTCTTAACAGTTTCTTCAACAAAAGTGGCACCCAGTTCCTGCCTATCTCCGACCTCAGTCAAAGTCAAAGGAGTACGGCACTTCCTGCCATACAGAGCTTCGTACGGTGTCATACCAATACTGGACTGAAAACTGTTATTATAAGCAAACTCAATCAGCGGAATATGATCCTCCCAGCTTCCGCCAAAGTCCAGAACACAAAGTCTCAACAGATCTTCCAGCACCTGAATGGTCCTCTCAGACTGTCCATCTGTCTGAGGATGAAAGGCTGTACTGAAATGTAGTTTCGTACCCAAGCCTTGCTGAATACCTTTCCAAAGTCTGGAAGTAAACCGTCCATCTCGATCAGAAACAATCACTCGAGGCACACCGTGCAATCGGACTATATCCTTCACATAAATCTGTGCCAAACGATCCACCGGATCGGTCTGTCTGATCGGAAGAAAATGGGCGGACTTCGTCAATCGATCTACAACCACCCAAATGGCGTCGTGCCTTGTCTAGATCGAGGAAAACCCATCGTGAAGTCCATCGTTACCTCATCCCACTTCCACTCAGGGATAGGCAACGACTGCAACAGTCCACCTGGTCGCTGATGCTCTGCCTTCACCAACTGACAGGCTTCGCATCTCGACACAAACTCTGCCACATCCTTCTTCATTCCAGGCCACCAGAACAAAAGTTTCATGTCAGCATACATCTTACCACTGCCTGAATGAACAGTGTAGCCTGAATGATGAGATTCATGCAGAATTTCCTGCCTCAAATCCCCAAACACAGGTACCCACAACTTGTTCTTACAGAAAATAGCACCAGAATCAGAAATTCGAAGTTCAGGAGTCTTACCAGATCCAATCTGAGCAATCAACTTCGAATAATCAGAATTTGACTTCTGGGCTTCCTGAATCCGTGCTTCCAAAGAAGACTGAATACTCATCTGAGCCAAATCCACATCACTGGAGGAAATCACCTCCAACTGCAATCGCTCCATGTCTCGAATCAGGAATTCATCAAAAGTAAGCTGCAAACCTGATAATCCAGAAGATTTCCTGCTCAGAGCGTCCGCTACCACATTAGCCTTACCAGGCTGATACTAAATAGTCAAATCATAGTCCATGATCAACTCGAGCCATCTTCTCTGTCTCAAATTCAGATCCTTCTGAGTGAAAATGTACTTCAGGCTCTTATGATCAGTAAAAATCTCACATCTAACGCCATACAGATAATGACGCCAAATCTTCAAAGCAAAAACAACAGCAGCTAACTCCAAATCATGTGTCGGGTAATTCTTCTCATGTGGTTTCAACTGTCTAGAAGCATAAGCAATTACCCTTCCATGCTGTATCAGTACACAACCCAAACCTTTCAGTGAAGCATCACTGAACACCTGAAATCCTTCTGTACCTGACGGAAGTGCTAACACTGGAGCTGAAGTCAAACAGTCCTTCAATCTCTGAAAACTAGCTTCACACTCCGGTGTCCAAATAAAAGGTACTGACTTCTGAGTCAGTCTCGTCAAAGGCGTCGAAATCTATGAAAATCCTTTCACAAACTTCTTGTAATACTCGGCCATGCCCAAGAAACTACGTACCTCAAATACCATAGTCGGCCTTGGCCAATCAGCAACTGCCTGAATCTTCTGGGGATCCACAGAAATACCTTCTCCGCTTACCACATGCCCCAAAAAAGAAATGCTCTTCAGCCAGAATTCACACTTGGAGAACTTGGCATACAGCTGATGTTGCCTCAGAGTCTCCAACACAATCCTCAAGTGTTTGGCATGATCATCCTCAGAAGCAGAATATACCAGAATATCGTCGATGAAGACGATCACAAACTGATCCAAAAACTCCTTGAACACTCGGTTCATCAGATCCATGAAAATAGCAGGCGCATTGGTTACCCCAAAAGGCATAACCAAAAACTCGTAGTGTCCGTACCGAGTACTGAAAGCTGTCTTCACCACATCAGCTTCCTTCACCTTCACCTGATAGTATCCGGATCGCAAATCAATCTTCGAAAATACTGAAGATCCGGAAAGCTGATCAAACAAGTCGTCAATCCGAGGCAAAGGATACTTGTTCTTGATCGTGATCTTGTTCAAATCTCTGTAATCCACACACATACGGAGTGTCCCCTCCTTCTTCACAAACAGAACAGGTGCTCCCCAAGGCGAAACACTAGGACGAACAAAACCTCTGTCAACCAACTCCTGAAGCTGAACTTTCAACTCAGAAAGTTCTTTCGGTGCCATCCTGTACGGAGCTTTTGATATTGGAGCGGTACCCGGAAAAACATCGATAGAGAACTCCACATCTCTATCCGGAGGTAAACCAACCAACTCCTCAGGAAAAACATCAACAAACTCCCGTACTACTGGGATCTCAGAAACAGAACCAACCTCCAGGTTCAGATCCCGCACCGAAGCCAAAAACACTGGGTATCCCTTCTTCCACATTCTGCTCACCTCCAATGCAGAAATCATACTGGAGAGAATACCTCGTAATCCCTGAAATACAACTCTCTCTCCAGCCACAAGCAAACTCACTTGCTTCTTCAGACAGTCAATCTGAGCCTCATACAGACTCAGTCAATCCATGCCCAGAATCACATCATACGAGGAAATCGACAACAAAATCAGGCTAGATTTCCACTTCTTGCCAGCAATATCAATCTCACACAAACAAAATTTGCGGGCAATCAAATTACTTCCAGCCGGTAAAATCACAGAAAGCGAAACCGGCAAAGAAACCGAATCCAAATGCAAAAGCTCAAAACAGCGCTCGGACAGAAAAGAGTGACTAGCTCCAGAGTCAAACAAAACACGACAGGGCTGATCAGAAATGTAAATCGTACATGTCACAACATCTGGAGCATCACGAGCCTCCTGCTGACTCTAAGCTGTAAACTCGTGGCTGAACTGGAGCAGGAGCTGAAGCAACAGAACTACTCTGCTCCCTCTGAACAGTAGGTGGTCTCCGTGGTCCAGAACTAGTACCACCACATCTACAAGCAAATCTCTCAGGGCGAGGAGGAACAGTCCTCGGTCTTCCTGCTGCAGAACCGGCAGGTCTAACAAAACCCTCTGATCGGAACTCAGAACGCCGATCAGATCCAGCCTGTGGACACTCTGCAATCCTATGTCCAGGCTGACCACATCTGAAACACAGACCAGCCATCCTGTAGCACTGGCCATGGTGTCGCCGTCCGCAACTCTGGCACACAGGTGCCCCACTAAAAGAGCCAGAACTCGTCGTACTGGTAGCAGTACCAGACGACCCTCCACTCCTCCTGGAATCAACAGATCCAGAACCAGTCACAAATCTACTCTTCTCAGATGAACCACTGCCATAAGCCTCACCTCCAAATCTCTTCCTACTCGCAGTCCACCGCTGTTGAGTAGCCATCAGGTCATTCTCAATCAGACGAGCTCGCTCCACAAGCTCAGAGAAATCAGAAATGTGAAACGGTACCAGGAGCTGCCTCAGACTATCTCGCAATCCCCTCAAAAATCTGTAGCACCTCTCAGCAGAAGTACTAACCAACTGCGGAGCGTACCTGGCTAACGCAGTAAACTCAGCCTCGTACTGCATCACCGTCTTGCTCCCCTGAACAAGTCTCAGAAAACTCTCTTGCATCTGCTGTCGTGCAGAAGGGGGAACAAACCAATCTCGAAATACCTCAGTGAACTCTTCACAGGTAATCAAAGAGTTCAGCCTGCCCTAAAATCTGGCTGCCTGCTGGCCTTCCCACCAGTGCTCAGCCTCTCCATCCAACAGAAATACTGCCAAAGGAACCTTCCTATCTGACGGACACTGCATTCCGTCGAAAGTCTTCTCCAATCTCCTCAGCCACTCCTCGGCTGCTCTGGGCTCAATAGCGCCCTCAAATCTCGGAGGTTTCAACCTCAAAAACATCTGCAAATGTCTATCAATGTCATCTGATCTGACAGTAACAGCTCTGCTCTGAGTCTCGCTCATCATCTGAGCAACAAGCGTAGCAAACTGAGAAAGTGTATCAGCACCGGCCACTGGGGCTGTACTCCCCACTGGTGCTGCCTGACTGGCACTCTGCCCGTCTGTCATGTCTGGGTCTGGCTGATCCATACAGAAAATCCAAAATCCGAAAAACTATCACAAAAATAACACAAAAAACAACACAATAAAAAACCAAACGACCCAAAACTACCCCCAGACAGACTCACTGATCACTTCCTATAGCTCTGTCTTACAATCCAACCAATTTCCAAAACCAGTGCTCTGATACCACTAAAGCTTGACACGACCCGACCCGATCCGGGACGGATCCCGCTCGCACCGGGCCGCGACACGGAAACGAAACGGACGAATTGACCAGGATCTGGTTATGGAATTTGGTTCTGAACTGAATCTTCCAAATTATTTCAACTCAAAACAACCACAAAACACAGAAACACGGAGCTACTATAAATCACCAAACACAGCGGAATAAAT
Organism: Dendrobium nobile; assembly: GCA_022539455.1. Taxonomy (NCBI): domain Eukaryota; kingdom Viridiplantae; phylum Streptophyta; class Magnoliopsida; order Asparagales; family Orchidaceae; genus Dendrobium; species Dendrobium nobile. The sequence goes on from CM039727.1 coordinate 6,497,833, forward strand.
ATCTATCTTTTTCTTTTCCTCAAAACAATCATCTACAGATTCAGTACATGGCTTTTGAACAGAGTGAAAGACAGAACAGAAAAGCCATGACTGTACAAAAATCAAAGGTACAAACAATACCTATACTGATCAGACTCTGAATCTATTCCTGGACTTCCTTCCCTTTCGCAGAACCTGAAAACCACCAGAAAACAAGAGTGAGCTCAACAGCTCAGCAAAGCAACAAACCTCCAATCAAAACCCTCAGAATCCAAAACCAAACTCATCAGACAAATCCGTACATAAATCAGAACAGAATCAAATAGATATCAAATCGAACATATCAGAACGAAACAGATTAAAGCAGAAGAGATACGAACAGATCACATCAAATAGAACTGAACGGAACAAATATCAAATCAAACAGAACTGTACGGAAACAGAAGTCGTATCAAATCAGAAACAGAACAGATCAGACATCTCAAGTCAAATCATATCGTACAGAAATCATAATTGCTTACAGAACAGATACGGAAAGCAGAATCAGATCGAATCAGATATCAGATATATATTTCATAGCTAAAATTCCCTGACACTGACTGAATCTCTTTGGATTCATGCCCCTTATAACTCCCTTTGTGCTCACGGCACCAGAACAGATATGTTTATGTGCTTACAGCACCAGAACAGATTTCATCGGATCCGGAACAGAACGGATTTCAGAATTTCATATTTGAGCTCATTTCAGATTTCCCCAGACACTGACTGAATCACTTAGGATCCAGACCCCTTATAACTCCCTTTTTATAGCACATACAGATATCATATCAATTCGGAAGAAATCCGGGCAATTCAGAAATCAGACAAAAATCGGGCAGCACAACGACAGTAGACGGAATTTACACGATTTTTCCTGCAAATCAAAATTCACCAAATTCGCACAGAATATAGATAATCACATTCCAGAACATTTATTCTACTGCACAGATACTTTTCAATTTCACAGAAAAATGCAGTCAACTAAAAACACCGCCGAATCGAAAATACCCGGACAAAAATCTTCAGAAAATAACCAAAATGTGCACACTCGGCACGTCAACAATATACAGAAAGTTACACTGTAAAAACTGAACCAATCAAAAGATACGGACGAAAATCATTAACTGAAACGAAATCCGGACAGAAAAATACCGCCAAACACGACGGTTCTGAAAATTGAGAAAGGCGGAATGTGCCATACCTTGCGTACAGCAATATCTCGAACAGTCTTGTCGGACGAAAACGGCTCCGCGTCGCCCGAAAATTAACTTTTCTCCAAAAGCCCACGACTTTCTCTCTCCTCGAGATATTTTTATTTTAATTTCTGATTTTCTCTCTTCAAAACGACTGATTTCTGCTTTATAATACTCAGATCGGCCCGGCCGATCGCCAGATCGTCCCAGGACGATCAGACCAATTTTGATCGTCCTGGACGGTTCCCAGGACTATTTTCAGGCCGATATTTTCTACAGTGCCGATCGGCCTGGACGATGTCCAAATCGGCCTGGACGATATGTACAGAAAATCACCTGAAGCAAATCTGGGCAAATTCTGGAGCAAAATTTCCACTGATCGTCCCAGGACGATCCAGATCGTCTTGGACGATCCTGGAACAGATTTTTGATATTACAACCAAAGGGTGCATTTTCTAAACAATATCATGGTCTTTCCATGTAAAGGTCGTACGCATAATAGGTTTTTTAATTTTAGTAATCACGATTGCTTGAGAGTTAAAAATTCCTCCAAAAATTTTATCATTTCTAGATCTCCAAATATGATAAATTACTACACAAGAAACGAGCATGTAATGCGATGCCTCTAAATCTAAATTGGAAGAATCATTCTTATCTTTTAGTAAACAACAAACAAAGCTATCTAATATCATCTATCAATAATAAACAATACAACATATTCTACAATTTAAGACATCAATATACACATCTATATGAATAGATTGCTATGGTTGTTGTTTATTAAAAGAATAATCTTCCAATTTAAATTATGGGGCATCACATGTAAAAGCTGTTACGAATACCATAAATTAAATCCTTATTCCAGGAAGCTTTCAAAAGCCTGGCGAATATTCGATCTAATAAGGAGATCACCCATCCAAGGGAGAAAATATTTAATGATGTTAAAAGTAAATCGGCATTCAAAGAAGAGGTGGGAGAGAGTTTCAGGTTCATTATGACAAAAGCAACAGATTGTGGCTAAAAATCAGTGGTTTTTAGGCCCCCTTTGAAAGCCAACCAGACAAACATAGAAAAAAGAAGGGCGGATCTTTTGTGCCAAACCATTTTGTGCCAAGAGACAACTTTTAATGAACAGAAAAATTGTGCATTGAAATTTTTAAAATTGGGATTCTTAGATCCTAGCTAACAGTGATTAACCAGATGGGGGTCTATGGAAGTTACTTGGACCTTAGAAGCAATCGAGCCATTAAAATAGTGAGGAAGAGTTAGTTCAGTGCTCACCATCAATAACCATAGAAACCTCCCATGTAGAGAAAGAGGAATAGCGATTAACAGAGGGTGTTGTTCAACATTTTTAAAATAGAGAAGCCATTGTACCAAAGGTCCCATAATAAAGATAGTTTGCTACAAGGGCAGATTGAGAGAGTAATGCAATGTCTAATATTGCCAGCAACTTCGCATAAATGTTTCTAGCAATGCGAGCTTTTAACAACCATAGGATTACACAAGGAGTGATACATAGAATGCCACCAGTCAAAGAGCAATTCATTAGTGTTAAGAAATCTCCATATGATCAAACAGGAGAAACCGTGATAGAGGGAGTCAATTGAGGGGATGCCAAGGCCTCCGTTAGGTTTAGGTTTACATGTGTTTTTCCACACACTTGTGTGAAGCTTATTGAGGTTCATGTTGCCAAAGTATAGGAATCCGGAGCACATTTGGTTAATAATTTTACAACAACCTTTTAGTATAATTGAATCCCTGATCCAATAAGACAAAGTGTTGCTGATAGTAAATTAAGGAGCTAAATTCTACCAGCAAAAGAGAGGACTTTGGCTCTCCAACCCTCAAGAGAGGAGGTAATTCTTTGGAGCATTGGTTGGAAGTCCACAGACTTCAATTTCTTGTAAAAAATAGGCAAACTGAGATATTTGATAGGATAGTAAGTACGGTTAAGTTGAAGGATGTCACAAATTTGAGATATTTGTGGTGTATCTTTTGAGATCAGAATAGTGCTCTTATGGGGGTTGACATGAAGTTCTTTAATAGTAGCAAATTGATGCAATATGGTGTGAGATTGTTAGCATTATTGGTGTTAGCTCTATCAAAAACTAATAAATCATTTGCAAATAACATGTGAGATATAGTAGTGTTGACAGCAACCATTGCAGAGAAAGAGGAGTTAGAAGTGGCCAATACAAAAACAAGATGATAGGTCATCCATCACAATGCTAAATAAGTAAGGGGAAAGTGGGCAGCCTTGATGGAGACAAGAAGAGGAATTGAAGAATCCTTCAAGAGCACCAATCTTTATAGAGCCTGTATCATTAATAAAAAGGAAATTATATGTGTGAAAAATGTTTAAAAAAAAAACTTATTCTATTAATTATATCCATTAGGACAAGGAAAGTTTATTTATCATAAGCATTAGCGTTGACAATAATTTTTATTTTTTAGTACTTCACAAAATAAAGAGTAATTAAAATTATTTATTGTCATATAAAATTTAATTATTTATAGTAAAAAAAATATATCATATTTATTAATGTAATATATTCTCATTAATAAGAATATTATATTTTATTATATTTCCATTATTATTTTATTCCCTTACCTTTAAATAGACATATTTGTATTAGCACAAAATCAATCAAATAAAAATATAACCTTTTAGAATTTTTAATACTGCAAGAAATAAGAATCATTCTGTTAGAGAAATTTATGAATATCTCTTGATCTCCTACTTGTTTTTCTACTTTTCTAATTTTGGCAGAGTAAACCAAGGTGCTGGAACAATTTAAATAACTACTCGTATTGAGATATATTCAAAAATATATTAAAAGAGTCATCAAGCTAGATCATGCATACATTAAGCAGCTCATTAACTTGAAATGTAAGCAAGTTAATTAAGAGTCCTTGCAATGTCCGATCAAATTTGGGCTTATTAAGTAGCTCATTAACTTCGATCAAAGAATAATTTAAGCCACAAAAAAAATTATTTTATATAAATTATTGAATTATATATTTTATATTCTATTAGTTGTATTACAAACAAATTTACTTCAAATATTTATCACCGCTGACCATGTGAGCAATGGAAGAAATCTCGTTCCACATAGAAGATTAAACTCCAATATTCAACTAGCATTTTTTGAAACTCCATTTTATATTACAATTGCTTTTAAACAAACTTAGGTTTCATTTGGGTTCTTGAACCCGAAAATCGCGTTGTCTCGATGCCCATTTCTGATTTCAATAGTTGTAGGCGCATAACCCCAAGCACCTTGTCTCATTGTCCTCTACCCTTAATTTTACGAGAGATTTATTACGTGCGGTGTTCGGACCGTCCGGAGGAGAATCCGAACGCGCCACATCACCCGGATGCACCCGGCCTCGGGTTATGTGGCGTGTCCAGATTCTCCTCTAAATGAATCCGGATGCCGCATGTAATAATTTTCCCCATTTTATAGATTCAGATCACCTAAGTTGATTTTTTATCATCTCATTTTTTCACAAATGCTATTCTTTCTATTATTCTAATAAGTAATTACAAAAAGGACACGATTATAATCGAAAATAAAGAGTAATGTAAAAGATTTTATTTTAAACAATGTTCTGGAAGCAAAAGGATATAAATCTAGCAGTGAATATAAAAGAAAAAAAAATAGTTTAAAATTTATATTATGGACTATTTAAAAACAAGAGGGCTGATCAAGTGCACAATAAAATCTTTTGCACCCACTGTAATATATTTCTAATGATAGCATGCAAAAAGCAATGGACCATTAATACTTCAACAAAGTAAGCGACAAAAATATTATGCCAATTCAATAAAAATAAAATTTTAATCAAATTTAGTTTAATTACATGTGGATTAATTCATGCACATGCCTTGAGTTTAAAAAAACTAATAATTTTATAAAAGTTATAATTATACATTGTTGCCCATTAAAACATTTGCAGTGGTAGAGATATGCGAAGTTTAATGTCTTTCTATTGCATGAATCCAAAAAGCACGTAGATAAATAAAAAGAGAGGGGGTGCAACAGTTGTAAGAGATACATGATCAAATTTATGTTCATTATTGTTCATTTTATTTTGCCGAATCTCACCTCGTCTTATATCTTTGAGCTTCTCTATAGTTTCAAGACAGTTGTTAGTGCCAATTTTATTTTTGTACAATCAAGTTTTAACTAATCTACTGTGGAAGATTTATTTTTTTTTCTTTTCAGTGCATGATCTGTTGATGTTATGCTCTGTGTTCATATACTATTTCGATATGCATTTTGTGTAATTACACTATGCTTTTCAGACTCATTTGATGTTTGCTTCTTGTTCGAATTCAATACCTTTTTGAAGAAAATATCGTTTTAGAGAAATAAGCACCGTTTTCTTTTTTGAATTGTGTCAATGGCTTTCATCCAATCTCATAAGAAACGTGCCACTTTTGTTTAATTTATTGTCAAAAGTCCATCCCATAAATATTTACCCATTTTAAGAGATTTTCACGTGATATATTTAAACAAAGTCTAAAACAAAAGTTAATCATAACATCATAACTAAAAACAAGCATAAATCACAGAAATTAAACAATTCATGCATTAAGCAATCTCTAATATGAAGGACGACAAAAATCTTTGATTTCATGTAAACTCATTGCAACTACCAATATATATAAAAACAATTAAGTACAGATAAATTCATTATCTAATATTTGAAGTAGAAATAACGTAGAGTCACAAACGAAAATGCAAAGCACAAATGACCTAATAGAATAGGTGAAAATATGTTAAAATATAAATTTAGAATTGAACTTGCAGCACTATGTACAACAAAACATATCCTACAATTTGCACCATATTCTTTACGTGCAATTGACTGAGTGTTTATAATATTCAAGATTAAATATGATGGATTTTTAAGAACAAAATTCATGAAATCTAAACAATTAAATTCCCTAAATATGGATACATGCAAAATTTGATTAGGATATTATGTTAAATAAACTGAGAAGATAATACTTGTCAATCACTTATTATAAAGATTATTTTTGTGATCAATGTAAGAACTTTAAACAAGATGATCATATTATGAATTCCTTAGAAGATGAAGTATAAGCCAATTGAAGATGCTTTTAATATATAAAATATATTAATATACTTGAATTATAGTATGATTTTAAAATAAAGAATAACTTTGTATATAACATAAAATTTAAATTTAAATTTGAACTTGTACTAATATCTACAACAAAATCTATCCTAGAATTTGTATCATATTCTGTGCATGCACTTGAATGATAAACTTAATAAGAGTCTAAAACAAAACTTAAAATTGATGTTAAACATAACATCATAACTAAAACCAAAGACAAATCATAACCTAAACAATGCATGTCTTAAGCAAGCTTTAATATCAAATTCAGGATGAACAAAGGATTGCATTTAAAAGTTGTATTTTGAAGGGAAAAAATCTTCGATTTCATATAGACTCATTGCAACAACCAAAATATAGAAATAAATAAGCACAGATAAATTCATTACCTACTCTTTAAAGCCCAAAGATTAGAGAGTCAAAAACGAAATGCAAACCGCTGACCATGTGAGCAATGGAAGAAATCTCGTTCCACATAGAAGATTAAACTCCAATATTCAACTAGCATTTTTTGAAACTCCATTTTATATTACAATTGCTTTTAAACAAACTTAGGTTTCATTTGGGTTCTTGAACCCGAAAATCGCGTTGTCTCGATGCCCATTTCTGATTTCAATAGTTGTAGGCGCATAACCCCAAGCACCTTGTCTCATTGTCCTCTACCCTTAATTTTACGAGAGATTTATTACGTGCGGTGTTCGGACCGTCCGGAGGAGAATCCGAACGCGCCACATCACCCGGATGCACCCGGCCTCGGGTTATGTGGCGTGTCCAGATTCTCCTCTAAATGAATCCGGATGCCGCATGTAATAATTTTCCCCATTTTATAGATTCAGATCACCTAAGTTGATTTTTTATCATCTCATTTTTTCACAAATGCTATTCTTTCTATTATTCTAATAAGTAATTACAAAAAGGACACGATTATAATCGAAAATAAAGAGTAATGTAAAAGATTTTATTTTAAACAATGTTCTGGAAGCAAAAGGATATAAATCTAGCAGTGAATATAAAAGAAAAAAAAATAGTTTAAAATTTATATTATGGACTATTTAAAAACAAGAGGGCTGATCAAGTGCACAATAAAATCTTTTGCACCCACTGTAATATATTTCTAATGATAGCATGCAAAAAGCAATGGACCATTAATACTTCAACAAAGTAAGCGACAAAAATATTATGCCAATTCAATAAAAATAAAATTTTAATCAAATTTAGTTTAATTACATGTGGATTAATTCATGCACATGCCTTGAGTTTAAAAAAACTAATAATTTTATAAAAGTTATAATTATACATTGTTGCCCATTAAAACATTTGCAGTGGTAGAGATATGCGAAGTTTAATGTCTTTCTATTGCATGAATCCAAAAAGCACGTAGATAAATAAAAAGAGAGGGGGTGCAACAGTTGTAAGAGATACATGATCAAATTTATGTTCATTATTGTTCATTTTATTTTGCCGAATCTCACCTCGTCTTATATCTTTGAGCTTCTCTATAGTTTCAAGACAGTTGTTAGTGCCAATTTTATTTTTGTACAATCAAGTTTTAACTAATCTACTGTGGAAGATTTATTTTTTTTTCTTTTCAGTGCATGATCTGTTGATGTTATGCTCTGTGTTCATATACTATTTCGATATGCATTTTGTGTAATTACACTATGCTTTTCAGACTCATTTGATGTTTGCTTCTTGTTCGAATTCAATACCTTTTTGAAGAAAATATCGTTTTAGAGAAATAAGCACCGTTTTCTTTTTTGAATTGTGTCAATGGCTTTCATCCAATCTCATAAGAAACGTGCCACTTTTGTTTAATTTATTGTCAAAAGTCCATCCCATAAATATTTACCCATTTTAAGAGATTTTCACGTGATATATTTAAACAAAGTCTAAAACAAAAGTTAATCATAACATCATAACTAAAAACAAGCATAAATCACAGAAATTAAACAATTCATGCATTAAGCAATCTCTAATATGAAGGACGACAAAAATCTTTGATTTCATGTAAACTCATTGCAACTACCAATATATATAAAAACAATTAAGTACAGATAAATTCATTATCTAATATTTGAAGTAGAAATAACGTAGAGTCACAAACGAAAATGCAAAGCACAAATGACCTAATAGAATAGGTGAAAATATGTTAAAATATAAATTTAGAATTGAACTTGCAGCACTATGTACAACAAAACATATCCTACAATTTGCACCATATTCTTTACGTGCAATTGACTGAGTGTTTATAATATTCAAGATTAAATATGATGGATTTTTAAGAACAAAATTCATGAAATCTAAACAATTAAATTCCCTAAATATGGATACATGCAAAATTTGATTAGGATATTATGTTAAATAAACTGAGAAGATAATACTTGTCAATCACTTATTATAAAGATTATTTTTGTGATCAATGTAAGAACTTTAAACAAGATGATCATATTATGAATTCCTTAGAAGATGAAGTATAAGCCAATTGAAGATGCTTTTAATATATAAAATATATTAATATACTTGAATTATAGTATGATTTTAAAATAAAGAATAACTTTGTATATAACATAAAATTTAAATTTAAATTTGAACTTGTACTAATATCTACAACAAAATCTATCCTAGAATTTGTATCATATTCTGTGCATGCACTTGAATGATAAACTTAATAAGAGTCTAAAACAAAACTTAAAATTGATGTTAAACATAACATCATAACTAAAACCAAAGACAAATCATAACCTAAACAATGCATGTCTTAAGCAAGCTTTAATATCAAATTCAGGATGAACAAAGGATTGCATTTAAAAGTTGTATTTTGAAGGGAAAAAATCTTCGATTTCATATAGACTCATTGCAACAACCAAAATATAGAAATAAATAAGCACAGATAAATTCATTACCTACTCTTTAAAGCCCAAAGATTAGAGAGTCAAAAACGAAATGCAAACCTTGAAGGACCTAACAAAAAAATAGGTGAGAATAGGTTAAAATTTAAATTTAAATTTGAACTTGTAGTACTATCTACATCAAAACATATCATACATTTTTCACCATATTCTTTAAGTGATAATAATAATTAGCATTGGTGAGATTACAATTTTGCTGACAACAATTACACATGAATATTTGAAAATGATGAAAAACAAATAAACTTTGTGGTACTTATATTTAATCATGTGAAAGGGATGTTGGTGTAAGGGAGCTTGGATGAAACACGGACCTAAGTTCAGCTTCGACAATAATGGTCTAATCTGATTTTAAAACTGAAGTTTAAAATAATAATATAGAGTCAACCACTTGATATACACATATTTTTTGATCTATTTATCACCGACCTAAACATATAACTCTCGCATTCCTTAAATATTTCTTCCTCCCACATGTGAAAGCTCTCTACATTAGCCACCACTACCCTCAAATGGAAGTTGTTTTGACATCACCAAGTATCATGCCATCCCATTACATGAGAGCTCCTCACATTAGTCACCACTCCCCTAAAACAAAAGTTTTTTGATATCACCAAGTATCATGCCATCATGTGAGAGTTCTCCACATTGGCTACTACTCTACTTAAACAAAAATATTTTGATACCATCAAATATCATGCACCAAGAATCACTCAACCATACAAAGTCGCCACATGAGTAACCCACCTTGAACCTCACATAACACTAATAGATGGAATCAAACACCCATGGGAGCCATAATTGCATGAATTGATCAATTCTAGGATACTGTTGCTACTTGTTGGGAAGATATTTATATGAAAGAGGACCAAAATAGAATGTGAATGCTTAGTGAATCAATAATCAAATCCATTTTTAGGCCTAAAACGCATAGTGCATGAATCACTTGTTCCATTCCAACCATCAAATTCGACACTACCTGTTAGTGAGTATCCATTGAAGAGGATTAGATTTGAGCTTGAATGTGTAACACACCAAGGGCCACACTCATTTTTCAATCAAAAAACATAAACCTATTATAGAGGCCAATCCTATGTGGAACAAATCCTCTATATTCTCATGCCCCTTAACACTTGGCCCTCTAACATTATCCAAATGCATCATGCAGACATTGCACTTAACCACATGCATAACATTTCGACAGTGAAAAATGGATTTATGCAAACTCAATGCAACTCCAATACACTCTTTTCTTGCACATTATCCCCAATCAAGAATAACAACCTAATGTTTTTTAAAAACCATTTTAAAAACAAGCTCACATACGTGCAATTATAATCATCCCCATTCTTGCTTGGCGTTTGCCACACAACAGGAAAAAAGATGCCATCCATGAGCATCTAGTTGATGCTGCAGATGAATAATTACTTCAAACAAACAAATGCATAGGATTCATACCTCAACACAAACAAAATAAATAAATAAATAAGGTCAACTACAGACAAAACAAACTCTTTTTCAACCACATAATCAACTCCATCATCTCGCATCATACAAAGTGCATGCAATTCACTCTAGTTTGTACGCATGCACACAAACAACATAAACTCTCCCCAAGGAAACTTCTTTTCATTCACATCTGCTACTATTAAAATATTAGCATGCGTTTATCAAGAAAGATATTCATCACACTCCAAAATATAAATCCTTTTATCCAATTTAACTCAAACTAACACACACACACAAAAAAAAAAAAAAAGTTAAGTTTTTTAGTTGAGTTTTATAATTTTATTATTATGACCTATAGCTTAGAAAACAATGTCAAAACCTAGTAACACATTAACACATAACAAAAAATTAATGTTATACAATATGAAGGGTCACACGCTTCACAGATATGTTGGGGGTCCAATGGGGCAGTGCCCTCGAAATAAATTTTGATTGCAAGGGCAATTTGGAATTATTTTTTTTTTCGGTGCCCTAATTTTGTGTTTGATTCATTGTTCCCTAACACAAAACCTAAATTACATGCAATACCACCAAAGACCTACTCTTAAATAGAAAATTATGTCAATTATGAGAACTAATTTATCTGGGAGTTCTAGAAACAAAAGAGATTAGAATAGAACCTTTAGGTGCTCAAACAAGAAGGGGTATGGAGTTTTGAATTAGAAGCAACCATCTAAGACAACTTGAATCACATAGAATGGTTGATATTTTGCATAACTTGAAATTAACACAGAATTTAAAGGCTTAAATCTTGGAATGATACATGTGAAAAATAAAAGGAGAGCATTGAACATAAATGAAAGTGGCAATAAAATTAAGAGAAAGATTCACATCTTCATATGGCTGGTCATCAAAATGCTAAAAAAAAAAAAGATATAAGTCAAAGCAACAGGGTTGATGGATTCTAGAAATAATAAAAAATAATGCCAAAATTCAAGGTTCAATTAATTTGATTAAACAATAAATCCCAATATTGAGATTAAAGCCTCCATATCTTCCAATATATTATTTTTTAAATCTACAAAAAAATAAATATTCTAAATATCTTCCTTTCTTTGATATGATTTGAATGTATCTTACTTTAGTTAAGTTTATTTTGTTTTAAGTAAATTTATTTTAATTATGACTTTCTTATGACAAGCTAGATCTCCATTATAAAAGAGGTTGTAAAAGAATTGTATATTTTGATTAGAATTTCTTGTGCTATGCTCCAAAGCTTTTCCTCCCTCACAAATATATTCACAAAACATTGAAATTTTTTTTTATTCAACTTGAATTCTTTGATTTATTTTTTCTAATATGCTTTACGTGGTGGAAGTTTTATGCCTACACATTGTTCAATGTTTTGCCAGAAGTTGAAAATCTTTGCTATGCTTTTTTTTAATACCATGGCTAGATTTTTATGTAGATTGTTTAAACTCTTAGAAGAGATTTTTTTATTTATTTTGGTGAACATTTTTTTGGTCAAGTTTTCAAAATGGTATCAAAACTTGATAAGTTATTGTTGCGATCTAACTTTAACTTCGACATTGTTCGATCTAGTAATTTACTTGTTTTTAGCTTGTAAATTTTATTTGTAACTGTGGGATATATGGAGGCTTTAATCTTAATATTGGGATTTATTGTTTAATCAAATTAATTGAACCTTGAACTTTGGCATTATTTTTTTATTATTTCTAGAAACTATTAACCCTGTTGCTTTGACTTATATTTTTTTTTTTAGCATTTTGATGACCAGCCATATGAAGATGTGAATCTTTCTCTTAATTTTTTTGCCACTTTCATTTATGTTCAATGCTCTCCTTTTATTTTTCATAGGTATTATTTCAATATTTAAGCCTTTAAATTCTGTATTAATTTCATGTTATGCAAAATATCAACCATTCTATGTGATTCAAGTTGTCTTAGATGGTTGCTTCTAATTCAAAACTCCAAACCCCTTCTTGTTTGAGCACCTAAAGGTTCTATTCTAATCTCTTTTGTTTCTAGAACTCCCAGATAAATTAGTTCTCACAATTGAGATAATTTTCTTCTGTTTTCGCATGGTTTTAAATTTTGCTAAAGAATGCTTGGGTTGTTAGATGTCTTTATCCCAATATGAGTTCAAATTATTATATTAGAATAATAGAAAGAATAGCATTTGTGAAAAAATAAGATGAAAAAAAATCAACTTAGGTGATTTGAATCTGTAAAAAGGAGGGTAGAGGACAATAAGACAATGTGCTCGGGGTTATGCACCTACAACTGTTGAAATCATGAATGGGCATGGAGAAGTGCCTTATCTAAGAAAAGACAAAATGTGTGGAAGAGGCCTGATCACTGGAAAATTATTACGTGCAGTGTCCGTATTCGTCCGGAGGCGAAGCCGGATGCGCCATGTCACCCGGGGCCCAGTGCATCCGAGTGACATGGTGCGTCCAAATTCACCTCTGGACGGTCCTGACACCTGGATTGATAAGATGGAAAACTTAGCTGCTTTTGTGGAGGATGGTAATATTGCCAGTCGGTCTCCCCGTTCTCTACAGCTTTGCAGCAAACGAACGAAGGTAAATCTGTCTAACCTTGTCGAAATCTGCGAAAAGACCGCAAGTAAGCTGTGGATTATTTAATACTGGACTGGAGTATTCACGCAATCTTTTAAAGCCTTTCATTTAATTATTTCTAATATAGCTGCCTTTCATTAATTATTAACTATTTTACTACAGCATTTCCATACCAGCTGGAGTATTCATTCAACTCTAATCTTGTAAAGTAGAAAAGTAGAAAAACAAGTAGGAGATCAAGAGATATTCATAAAATTTTCTCACCAGAATTACCCTTATTTCCTGTAGTATTAGAAATTTGAAGAAGTTATAATTTTATTTGATCGATTTTGTGTTAATACAAATATGTCTATATATAAAGGTAAGGAAATAAAATAATAATGGAAATATAATATTCTTAATAATGAGAATATATTTTATGAATAAATATGATAATTTTTTTACTATAACAAGTTAAATATTATATGACAATAAATAATTTTAATTACTCTTTATTTTGTCAAGTATTAAAAAATGAAAATTATTGTCAACACAAATGCTTATGATACATAAACTGTTCTTGACCTAATGGATATAACTAATAGAATAAGATTATAAGTAGTAGAACAGTAGTCTCTACCTACCTAGTTAGTAGGTTTCTCTAAAAGATTAAAATAGACCAATATGATCAATTATTTCACAATAGATCACCAATAATTTTGGTTAGGTATTTGGGACCTACCATAATGAATTTTGCACAATTATCAACAAGAGTAAAAAATAGTAAGGAAATTCATAGCCAATGATATAATTTAGTTAAATAAAAAAAATAATATTTTAAGTAACTTTTAGCAAATATAAACATAAAATATTATATCATAAATATGATGAACAATCACAAATATTTTTACCTATAAAATTTATTTTTTTTAGCAATATTAGTTGATATTTAAATCAATATTCTCAAATCTCAACAAACTCATCATTCTAATTAAAATCTGTAAATTCTGTAATTCATATGTCTAAATTAAGACAAAATTAAAATCATATATTTTGGCCAAAATTTTATCAAGATATTTTTATAACTATAAGATTTATTTTGAATGAGTGTAATATATATAGAATTAATCAATCAAATATTCATTCCACTCGTATGTAAAATTTTCATCTTGATCAAATATAAATGAGAATGTTTTAACCTAATCGAGTTTACTTGAAACAAAAAATATTTTCTTAAGATCAGAAGAAACGATGCTGGCAAAAGCTTTACGAAGACAAATAAATATTGGATCATTAATTACATGTACAAAAGATACAAATATAATTTACTTAACCTCTTATTAAGCAGATGATCAGTAAGTCTAAGCTCAAGATCCAACTCTCCAACATGTTCAGGACTTAGACCTATTACCTCATGCTCAAATTATTGTACTTATAATTCTCCACTCAAATTAAATGACTTAACAAAACAACAGCTTTGTTTCATGAAACAATTTTGTTTCACAACCCAACATTTTTATCAAAGAATTAATGAACTTCCTAAATGTTATGTATGAAAGAAATAAATTCAACATCTCTTAGCTAGATTTTTTTTTTAATTGCAATGTCTCCATCAGTAACTATAATTCTATAACACACAAAAAGTTTAGTTCAAGTCATTATTATGTGTGTGTGTGTTTGTATTAGATTCAATCGTGCTCTACAATTTATAGTGTGATGCTTGATTTTAGTTATTTGAAATTATAAAATAATCTTCTTTTTTATGGATAGTTTTTAAATGCATGTTATCAGTCTTGCTTGCTATTTAACATCCAAACTTAAAGAAAAGTGACCATTATCGAGCATAGATTTAGGTGAGCTATAATTTCTCACTCCAAATAATGAAAGAAAACCATTTCTTCCACCTGCTAACAATTCTCCAAATGAGTCCCTCAATGTAGGTGATAACAAAGCATTAAATTAGTTGGAATATAGCTCGAATATAATTGAAATGAAAGTAGACTTGTGCACTGAAAATAAATAAACAAATAATTCAACCCCCTCCCATATGAATGAACCCAAGTACCCACCTCATTCGATAGCCTGCTACAGTTGATCCCTCTGCTCCCTAACCACCTGAGCCAGGTGTCCATCATCAAGAGCATATATTTGATGGATCACAATCATACAAAATAGCTCTAGGGTTTCAATTTACCCAAAATGAGCTCATTCAAAGGATTACATTCCCTCACTATATTCAACCTCCAAGCTCGAGCTTTCATTTCATTTTAGCTCCCCAAATGTCCCTTCACAATCCTCGAGTTGAAACACACTGGTTTCACATTTTCGACAGCAAGATTTCAACCATCCCATTTAAAACATTGTCCAAGACTTTCCCATGACTCCTCTTCACTCTAATTCTTTAATGAAGTTGTTCTAGGGCTCTTAAAGAGCAAAACGAGCCTAAGTTTGGTCGTTTACGTCCATTGAATCAAGGTAAATCCATAACTCTAGTTAAATTTACTTAGGGTTAAATAAATTTTTATGAAATGCTTTTCAAATTGTAAAAACACATCGTCATTATTCTATTAATCTCCCTTAAGCTCTGTTTAAAATTCCATCAAGTTTGGTTGAGTATTTTGAAAGAACGAGATGTTCTTCATCTGTAGTGTGGGCATTTGGGTGTACTTTGATGATTAGCTGGAAACATGCTAATCAAACAACATAGATCATAGATCTTAATGCACTTGGGTGTGCTTTGATGCTTAATGTTTCCGCATGGTAAAATCAAATAACAATTGTTGAGGTAACTCAAAAGCATGTCAAATATATATCCTGATTTACTTCAATGAACTACAATATATGCATACAAATACTTTTGTGGGAATTCTTTAAATCATAAAATACATATTATTCAAAGGTGGATTAAAATATTATCATCTACCTTATTATATAAGATTAATCATTCATCACATCTCTCATTTTATTCCTTATCCACTACTAGAAGAATTGTTAAGCTAATCCTGAGACCAGAAGAATTGTTAGGTGGTCCCCCCCCCGCGTAAAAAATAATAATTATAAGTGTGTGCATTTTAGTAATATGCCCCCTCTAAGCTTTTACTTTTACCCTAACAACCCACACCTTCCATGTTCCCTCATCTTCATGAATCACGCGGCACAGGCACGACGACACCTCTTCTTTTTGGGATCTTGATTATGAAGTTAA
Organism: Dendrobium nobile; assembly: GCA_022539455.1. Taxonomy (NCBI): domain Eukaryota; kingdom Viridiplantae; phylum Streptophyta; class Magnoliopsida; order Asparagales; family Orchidaceae; genus Dendrobium; species Dendrobium nobile. Next base: position 6,514,343 of record CM039727.1, read on the forward strand.
TAGAAGTGTAATGTTTTATTCTTGATGAATTTTGTAATCTAAATGTTCTAATGTCTGCTTTACACATAAATAAATAAAGAGACATTAGACGACTATTGGTAATTAAATTCCAAAACAATTTATAAACAATGGCTAAATTGAGAGAATTGATTTTGTTGCTTATATTCATGATCATTTATATTGAATCTCCTTAGGTGATTTGTTTTATTTTATTAGCTTATGGTATTATGATGTAATATTTTATGTTTATATTTGCTAAAAGTTACTTAAAATACTATTTTTTATTTAACTAATTAATGCTTTTTATCTAAATTTTATGTTTTATTTTATTAGCTTCCTGATAAATGTTTTTTTAGTTTGCTGATTATATCTCGTTTTAGGAAAAGGGAATCATCTGCTCAGGCGGAGGAGTAGCCGAGGCTGTGGAAGTGTCGAACGTCGAGCATATTTTGGACAGAGCTGGCTGGGAGGCTACTCGCGAATAGGACGGATAGGAGGCGAATCGGGAACAGGGCGGCTACCGGCTCGGTCGAGACCGTCGAGCTGATGTAAAGCAGTCGTTGTGCACTTCTGCAGTGCAATGCAGTGGCATCCGCCGCTGGGAGGGAATGGCGAACAGATGGAAGAAACTGGGGATTAATTTTGCTCAATCTGAAATTTTCTATATTAAGTTATGAATTTTTTGAATTTTTGACCTAAATTAGAACAACGGTTGACTAGAGAGAGTTGACTATTTAACTTTGATTTAATTTTGGAGGTTTGATATTTTTATAAATTACTAGATTTTAATTGAAGTTGAATGGCTTTTAGTTTGATTGCATTGGATTTTTCTAGAATTATTGGTGATTTTTCAAAGTTTAGGTATATTTGAATTTAAAAAAAGCCTAATTAAGGGGATTCTTAGAATTTGGTCCAAATTAGTCCCAAACCTCTTAGAATCACCCCAAAAGATCATGAATGATCTAAGGGGATGTTTCCAAGTATTTAGAGATTATTTGGATTATTTTAAATATTTTTTTATTATCTAATTGAATTAATAATCAATTTTTCTTAGAAATTAAATTAAAGGTTATCTAATAGACCTCTTATTCTTCATGAATTAAGGGTTGAATTCTAGCGAGTTAGAAGTATTGTTTGTATTTTTTAGATTTATTTTTGATTTATTAAAATTGTCAGAAGTTTTAATGCTTAATTAAATATTTGATCTTAAGTTAATTAATTAGTGGCTTAATGATTTTTAAAACCAGTGAAAAATTTTCTTAAGACTATAGTTGTAACTAAGTTTAAGTGTGCAAAAGGCCGATTGGACCTATCAACGTCAAATATCATTTAATGTAATACATCCAAAGATTAATGGAAAGCCAATGAAGTAAAGTGTTAAGTATTCACGCAATCCTTTTGAAGACTTTCATCTAATTATTTCTAATATTATTGCCTTTCATTAATTACTAACTATTTTATAGAAGCTTTTTCATACAAGACAGAGTATTGAGGGGGGCCCACGACCGCTCGACATCAGCTCTCGACGCCTTGACTGCTCGATCGAGCTGGTAGCCGCCCTGTTCCCGATTCGGCTCCTATCGGTCCTATTCGCGAGTAGCCTCCCAGCCGCTCTGTCCGAAATCTGCTCGACGCTCGACACTTCCACAGCATCGGCTGCTCCGACTGAGCAGGTGATTCCCTTTTCCCAAAAAAAATTGTGCTAACAATATGTTTTATAAAATAGTAAGGAAAATGCCCAAGTAAAGACTTAAATAAAAATAAGAATATTGTTGGTTTTTAGTTTCCTCTTGATATTTTTGGACCCTCAAAATACTCTATTTTAAATTGTGTTGAATTTAAATTTATATTACGGAGCCAGGTTGAATTTGATTTGATGCTTGCCACAAGCCAGAATAAATTGATTAATTAGATTTGTGTTTGATTTTCTGCACTCTCGTAAGAATTTTTAATTATAAGAAAACACCATCAACCTGAGTTGATAAAGATTATATGGGTTTTAAGAGATTAGAGATTAAAAGAAAAAAAAAAAAGCTAAAGATCATAATGATCAAATTATGCTGATGCTAAAAAAAAAGGTATGTAAATGCTCATAATCTAACTCTTGAAACCTAATTTTAAGGATTCAAAAGTTGTATGATGAATTTCATGCGTCTCATACCACTACGGGGTTAGTAAGAGAAATGTTAGTTGATCATGCATAGTCAAGAACAAATATATTTTAAATAACGTTTGGTCATGAATTCAATAGTCCAATGTCATGGGCTATGTTTGTGTAAGATGAAGTGTTCCTTTGAAGGCTATTTCACTTGCTTTTGAAAACTCTAGAATATGAGACATTATTACCTACGGAGTTTGGATGTAGTTTTTCGTCCGAACTCCAATCAGGTGCAGCCATGTATGTTTTTTTTTTAATTCTATCTCGTGTACATAGTGTATGGCTCCAATTGATTGGAGTCCGAACGAAATCCAGACTCTGCAAATAATAAGTTTTTTTCTAGAACAGACAATCTACAATGTTTGTATGGCTTAAGTCGATTCATATTCGCTAGTTCCGTAGATTTATTTAGTATCCTCATTTTCATTTGATTAACCTAATCTAGCCATCTAAGAGAATATGGATGTGAAGTTTGAATTCATATTTCTTTAATAATACAGAAAAAAAAAATATATTCTCTTCTTTTGAATACCTTGAATAGTTAAAAATTTTGATTGCTTGCTTTAATTTTTTTTTTTTTTTTGAAATAAAAGAAAACAAAGATCTCATCGCACAAGTCACAACCACACACATGTAAGTTTCTCCTAGACTACCTCAGCTCTTTGTTCCATGCAAAGATTATCTTTAGGTATCATTTTGTTTCCTTTAAATAGAAAATATGTTAAAAAATAATTATTATATATTTTCACTCATTTTAAATATAAAAATAAATTAACCATTTTTCACAACATTTTAACACATTATATATATAATTTTAAAAATCATTATTGATATGTGATTATATCCAATTAAATTATAAATTTAAAACAAACTTAATATATTTAAAAAAAATTATAAGTTTTATATCTTAAACTTTACATGAACCTTCATAATCTACTCTTGCTTCTTCTACAAGCTTGCTCTTAGTAGTAAAAACATTCATTTTGAGGCATTAATTTATTATTTATAATGTTATTGGTTTGGGATATGAATTTCATTCATTAATATTTTTATGAATTTTCCTTATTATATGTAATATATTCTTTGTATTATGATTTATAAGATAATACAAAATATATACAAGATAATTATTTTTTATAATGATGATTGTTACTTTTCAAAATTTATTAAAATTTTCAAAATTATATTATAAAGTATGGTAATTTGAGAGCATTTTTTTGTAGAGAAAGATATAGAGAAGTTATAGTAATATGCCTAACCTTAGGAGGAAAAAATCCATTGAAATAATGCCTCATCAAATGATAATGATGTGATAAAAAGGTGATTACTAAAATCCAAAGGAGGTTAGGTGTCAACTAATAAAATTAGTTCGTAAAATTATTTGAAGTTATTGCTAAGATTTTGTGTGATTGTATTTTTCCTATATTTAATTTATACCTTAACATTCAAATTAAAAAAAAAAGTTCTAAATGAGGATTTATAAAGGTTTTCAATGTTTGTTGAGATAAGGGATAATATAATTTTTAATTTCAATAAGTTTTCAACAATTAGTTGGGGTCTTGGTTAAGTATAAGCACATTTTTAAAAGTGTCTTATCCTTAAAAGTCTGTATAGATATCTTATGCACATTCGTGAAGGTTTGAAAAAAGGCCCCACAAAGGATTATAGAATTATTGTTGGATTTTAAAAGACTATATTTTTTGTTCGAATGATTTTTGTGCTAATACAAATATTCCTATATAAAGGCAAGAGAATAAAATAATAATGGAAATGCAATAAAATAGAATATCCTCAATAATGAAGATATATTAAATGAATAAATATAATAAAATTTTTACCATAAATATTATAATGAATAATTCTAAGTACTCTTTATTTGGTCAAGTATTAAAAAATAAAGTATATTGTCAATGCTAATGTTTATGATAGACAAATTGCCATTGTCCTTATGGATAGAATAAGCCTATAAGTAGTAGAAAAGTACTCTCTACCTACCTAGCCAGTAAGTTTCTCTAAAAGACTAAAATAGACCAATACAATCAATAATTCCACAATAAATCACCAACAATTTTGGTTAGGTATTTGGGACCGACCATAATGAATTTTCTACAATTATCAACTAGAGTAAAAAGCATTTAGTTAAATAAAAAATAGTATTTTAAGTAACTTTTAGCAAATATAAACATAAAATATTACACCATAATACCGGAAGCAAATAAAATAAAACAAAAAACACACGTATGGAGATTCAATATAAATGATCATCATGAATATAAGCAACAAAATCAATTCTCTCAATTTAACCATTGTTTATAAATTGCTTTGGAATTTAATTACCAATAGTATCCCTTTATTTATTTATCTTTAAAGCAGACATTAGAACAATTAGATTACAAAATTTATCAAGAATAAAGCATTACATATCTATTAACTTCATAATCAAGATCCAAAAAAAAAAAAAAAAATATTAAGTTATAGAAGTGGCAATAATAAACAATTAATAAGAAAAAAAAACTGAGAGATTAAGTGAAGACAAATTGCTAATAAATGAAAATAAAAATATTCATCAAACTATCAAAGACATGAACAAAAGCTCACATATAACTCGACAATGATAGCAATCATTTTCTCCTATTGAACATTGAGTATTAAAATAAATTTTTAATTTTCTTCTGTTTTTATGAGTGTTGGTCATATGAGAATTTTTCTAGTGCTTTACATGGTTATTAGACCGCTTCATAGGAGTAGGGGTGTCAATTTCGGGTGACGGATCGGGTTCGGGTCAAACTCGAAACTAACCCAGGTTTAAATGGGTCGACCCTAACCCGACCTCGGTAGATAAACGTGTCAGAAATTCGAACATGGACCCAACCCGCGGGTTGCCGGGTTGACCCGACCCGACACGGGAAGGCAGGCTGCGGGCGACCTGGCGCTGATGGGAGTGGCGGGCGTGGTCGCTCAGGTGGGTGGGCCGGCACGGACGTGCGCGTGCGCGGGCAGACGCGAAGTCTCACGGGCGCACGACAACGTGCTGGCGGGCGCTTCGACAGGCACGCAGGTAGAGTGCGGGCAACCACGAGCAGGAATCTGGCAAGCTCGGGCAGGTCTGCTGGCAGCCGGGCAGTCATTTCAAACGGGTTTTTGGGTTGACCAGGCGTTAACCCGAACACGACCTGTTTTGAAAAAGGGTCGGTATAATTTGAAAATTTTGGGTCGGGTTCGGGTCGGATTTTGGTGTCGTGTCAAATATTGACACCCCTACATAGGAGTGATATGCTAAGTATCACATTTTGGAGTAATTCAAATAAGTTTACTTTATATAAATATATGTCAAACTATTTATAATTTTATGGGAATACAAATTAATAGTAGTGATTAAATAACTCTTCAAATAATATTTTTCTTTACTGTAATTGAAGATCTTTAGATTAAAAAAAAAAGATCTTGAGATAAGATTTTAATAAAAAATTATTAAAAAAAATACATTCAAAATTACAATTGTTTTCATTAAAAAAGTATGGATATATTACTCTCTATTTTATTATTTATTGAGAGATTAATATTTTTCTCACAATATCATGTTAATGAAGTGAGTTCAAATAAATTACTTTTATAATTAAGATTTTTTTATTTGGATTAATTAAATTGAGTCTTAATTTTTGAACTATATTATAGTAATAAAATTTAAATTAGTACAAGATTCTAATGTATTCTAAATTAATTATATATTAAATTTATTTGATATAATGGTTCACATTTAGTTAAAAAAATATAAATAATACAAAATAATTAAGTTAATATTGTTTAATAAATTTGTTTACTTTCTAAAATTTCTTTAAAAAAATTATTAATTAATTAAGTTATTGCAACATAATCTTGTTTTACCTTTTTCTACAACATATCAATGCCTTATCTTTATATTAGAAATTAAAAGAAAAATCTAAATATCATGAAGATCAAATTGTGTAGATGTTCCAAAAACAAAAAAATGTAAATGCTCATAATCTAACTCTTGAAACCTAATTTAAGGATTCGAAACTTTTATGATGAATTTCATGCGTTCTAGACCACTGAGGGTTTAGTAAGAGAAATGTTAGTTGATCATACAATAGTCTAGAACAAATGTCTTATAAATAACATTTAGTCATGCATTCAATAGTCCAATATCATGGGCTATGTTCTTCTGAGATGAAGTGTTCCTTTCAAGACTATTTCACTTGCTTTTGACAACTCTAAAATGGAGAGATTATTACCTACGAAGTCTGGACATAAATTGTCGGCCAGACTCAAATCAGGCGCAACCACATAGGCTTTTTTTTTTTTAATTTTTTCTCCCTTGTACACACACTGTGCACAAAAAAGAGAGAAATCATATGGCTCCAACTGATTGGATTCAGAACAAAATCCGGACTCCGCACGTAATAATTTTTCCTAGAACAAACAATCTACAATGTTTGAATGACTTAAGTCGATTCATATTCACTAGTTCGGTAGATTCATTTAATATCCTCATTTTCATTTGATTAACCTAATCTAGCCATCTAAGAGAATATGGATATGAAGTTTGAATTCATAATTCTTTAATAACACGCAAAAAAAAAAATTCTCTTTTGTTGAACACCTTGAATAGTTGAAAATAATGATTGCTAGCTTTATTATTATTATTATTTTAAATATCTCTTCTCACAAGTCACAAACACGCACCCATGAATGTAAATTTCTCCTAACCTCAGCTCTTTGTTCCAAGCAAAGGTTATCCTTAGGGATCATTTAGTTTCCTTTAAATAAAAAATATGTTAAAAAATAATTATTTTATATTCACTCATTTAAAATATAAAAATAAATTAATCATTCTTTCACAACATTTTAACGCATTTTATATTTTTTTTAAAATCAGTATTGATATGTGATTATATCCAATTAAATTATAAATTTAAAACAAAATATATTAAATAAAATTCTAAATTTAATATCTTAAACTTTATCATGAACTTCATAATCAACTCTTGCTTCTTCTACAAGCTTGCTCTTAATAGTAAAAGCATTCATTTAGAGGCATTAATTTATTATTTATAATGTTATTGATTTGGGATATGGTTAACATCTTTTTGAAGTTTTCTTATTATATGTAATATATTCCTTGTATGATTTATAAGATAATATAAAATATATACAAGATAATTATTTTTTATAATGATGATTGGTACTCTAAAAAAAATTATTTGAAGTTATTGTTAAGATTTTGTATGATTGTATTTTTCCTATATTTAATTTATCTCTCCCTCCCTCTCTCTCTTCTTTATTTCTCTATTCCATCCTCTTTGTTTCATTCTATTTCTTTCAATACTCTTTTTTAGAATTTTTTTTTGGGAAAAAGATAAGCATTGATATGTTGTAGGAAAAGGTAAGGTTAGATTATGTTGCAATAACTTTATTAATCAATAAAAATTTTTAATAAATTTTAGAAAGTAAATTAATTAATTAAATAATATTTACTTCATAATTTTGTATTATTTATATTTTCTTTAACTAAATGTGAACCAATATATCAAATAAATTTAATATATAATTAATTAAGAATAAGTTAGAAAAAATATCTTAAACTAATTTAAATTTAATTGCTATAATTTTAGTTCAAAAATTAAGACTCAATTTAATTAACTATAAAAGTAATTTATTTGAACTCAATTCATTAACATAATTTTATACGAAAAATATTAATTTATCAATAAATAATAAGATAGAGAGCGTTATACCTATACTTTTCTAATGGGAGCAACTATACTTTTGAATAGGGGTGTCAATTTCGGGTCACGGGACGGGTTCGGGTCGAACCCGGAACTGACCCGGGTTCAAACGGGTCAACCCTAACCCGACCCGGGTAGACAAACGGGTCAGAAAACCGAACCCGGACCCGACCCGACGGGTTGCCGGGTTGACACGACCCGACCCGGTTAGGGTGGCCGGCGTCGGAACGGCGGCGGCAGACGGCGGGGAACGCGAGCGCGGCGGGCGGACTCGAGCGGGACAGCGCGGGCGCGGTCGAGCGCTGGCACGCGGGCGAGGTCGGGCGTGGTCGGGCGCGGGCGCGCTGAGCAGCGCTGGCGGGCGCGCGGGCGCGCAACGGGCGCGGTCGTGCGCGGGCACGCCGGCACACTGGGGGGCGACGCGGCGGGCGCGGTCGGGCGCGAGCAGCGCTGGCATGCGCGCGGCGGGCAGCCCGGGTGGGCGGCGGCGGGCAGAGCGGGCGGGCGCGCGGCGGGCAGCGCGGGCGGGCAGTGGGCAGAGGCGGGATTTGAAATTTTTCGAATTAAACGGGTTGGCGGGTCACGAACCCTACCCGTTTTTTAAACGGGTCGATTTCTGGAACCCGAACCCGACCCGTTTTGAAATAGGGTCGGGTTCAACCCGGATTTTCCGGTCCGGGTCGGGTCGAGTTTTCGTGTCGTGTCAAATATTGACACCCCTACTTTTGAATGTATTTTTTTTATAATTTTTTATTAAAATCTTATCTAAAGATATATGATTACACTAAAGAAAAAATATTATTTAAGAGTTATTTAATGAGTATTAATTTGTGCCCCCATTTTAAAAAAATTCTTGCTCCGCCCATACATGCATTCTTAGCCATAACTCATCTCTCTTATAAGGAGAGCGACTAAGAAGATGGTTGTCGATTGATGACATATAACTCTAACGATTCAATCCTCCACTTCCACCGTAAAAGCTATCTTATCATAGCTAAGTAATTACAACTCAATGTCAATGGTATACAATTTAATTTCAGACCATCTTCCAAAAATAATTTCAATTTTGGATAATTTCGATGGGCCCCATCACAATATTAGGAATATACTCTATAAACATCAAGTTATTTTAAACTCAAATAATTTTATTAACATAACAAAATAATAAAATTACCAACATCTTCATGATGTTAAAAATTCATAATATTTGCACCTAAATTAAAACTACTTAAATTTTAGAACTTTTATCTATTTTGTATATATATATCCTATAACTCAAATTGCTCTCTACTTGCCGATTTTCAGCAAAAGCTTAAGAGTCCTCAAATTCTACGCTAAAGCAACCTTTCAACTACTTTATCGTGGTGTTTTTTTTTTCAAAATAGCACTTTATTTACTAAATTTATTTATCAATCAGTACATTAAGGTGTTGATTTGTATTAGGCATAATTAGTGGATATATATATATATATATATATATATATATATATATATATATATATATATATATGGGGGGGGGGGCAAAACTTTCAAATAAATAGATAAAATTAAAAAATAAAATAAAATGATGACATAATTCAAAACAAAATATCGTATTATATTATAAAAGATAAATTGAAAATTATTACAAGCTTAATTATCTATTTTGCATCTTTTGATAATGTTGCATTACAACCTCATTATGAATTAAATCAAACACATATTTTTCAATGTAAGGTATCAGACAATCATTAAGCCAATCATCACTTATCCTACTATACAATCGATGTTTGATAATCCTCATTGCAGAAAATACTTTTTTCACTATAGTTGTGGCAACTGGTAAAATTAATGCTAAAGTGATAATTTTGTAAACCAGATGATAGACACACACGATCCTTCTTGACCTTAACAATTTGTTTTGCAACATCAACAATACTGTTTAGAGAGAATAACTCATAATCGATGCGCATATCGATGATATAAATTGATAATTAATTTTTTAGAGCCACATGGTCAACGGTAGAAAAATCACTTGGATATAATTCTGCTAGACATATCAATTTTCTCTTATCATAAGCATTGAATGAATCAGTTAGATTTAAGCATGTCATATAAAGAAGCAACTTAGTACTAGATTCAAAAAAATAATTATTTAGTACAAAAATTTCTTGATCTATGACATAAGAAGTGAGATTTGTGCAGATAATTTAATTGGAATCAAGTTATTCGATCTCTATCAGCTAAATGCAAATAAATAAAATAAATTAACACTATCTGCTTGACTGCTTCAATCATAAAAATAATTTCTTGAACCCTAGACGGTGGATCGAAGATGTAGTTTATAAGGATATCAAGCAAATATGAAGGAAGGTTTAATTGATTTTGCCAAACGGAATGATTAAGAAACTCACCGGCAGGTTTCCTTTGCTGAATTTGCTAAACTGAATAAGTCTAAAACTCTCAAAATTGAAATCCGAAATCCAAATACCAAAGGTAGGTTCTCTTTGCTTGCCTAAAAGAAAGAAAGAAAGAATAAAAAAAAACTTAAACTATGGCATTGTACGTGAAAAACGGAAAAGAGGGCAGAAAATAGATCAACGGAAAATAAATCTAAAACTCACTGAAGCAGCTGAAGAGAGACACGACGCTGGCGATGGACAACTCTTCTGTGGATGACCTTCCGAGGCTAACGTCAGGGCACGGCATCGAGACCGGAGAGGAACCTCCTGTCGCACACGAAGAATAGCTACTATGTGATCGATGAGCATACGCTATTACAGGCAATTAGGTTAAAAAAGGGACAAAATAAGAGTCGGGGGGCAAAATAACTTAAATGCCCATCTCTTATAACTAATTTTTTAAAGAGGTATGAAAATGAAAATCAATAGTTAGTAAAGCCGTCAAAAGGATTGCGTGAATACATTGGCTTTCCATTAATTTTTAGATGTATCACAATAAATGAGATTTGACATTGATAGGTCTAATCTGGATTAAATTTGCATCATTATTAATAAAAAGACTATAATAAATAATAAAATTTGACGCGCCTATTCCTATGGAGCTTGAAGATATTAAACTTGTTTCACCAGTGGCTCTACAAAAAGAAGAGGCTCAGGACCAAGCAGAGAAAGTTGATGTGAGTCAGACAACAACAATAATGGATTTAACTATTTCACCATATAAAATTATAGGAAGCAGTGGAAGTGCTAATCAAGCTGAGCCTTCAGCAGCTAGCACTGGCATTTCTAAAAGGGTTAGGCAAAGGGTAAATCATAAGAGGAAATTGGTTAAGAGCCCATTTACAACAGGTAAAAGAAAGAGTCATAAAGCTGGTGAAATTGTTAAAGTCAGTGAGGAAGATAAAATTAAGCCGAGACCAGCAGTAAGTAAAATTGATTACCCTGATTGGGAAATGATAACTGAGGAGATGTCCGCTTTCATAAACAAATGTTTTGAGAAGTTCAATGATAAGTAAGTGTCGTCCTTCCATCATGTTAACCTTTTTCTATCTAACATAATGTTAAGCCTAATTGTTTGTTATTTTGTAGGGCGACCACTATTTTTTCAGCTGGAAACGTCCTTATTTATAGAAGTCAAATTGATGAACTAATAACCCAACAATACCTAGATAATAACTATGTTGACGCTTTTGCCATCACTCTAGCAGAGAAGAACAAGATTTCCCCAGGGCTCTACAAACCTTTCATATTTGTTTCGAGTTTCCATTGGGTTTGTTTGAACTTAATTACTTCATTTTGCCATTGTTCATGTACATGATACCTAGCGTTATTCGTACAGGATACGGAGCGGTATTACTGCAGGATACCGAGCAATATTTTTGGTTGAGGACACCTGGTTCTAGTATTGGCTCTTCGATATTTAAAATTGGAATTCAAGTCAATGCCCTTCTTAAATCTAGCTTTTGAATATACAAAGTCATTTGATTTAATTTTCCTCGAATTTGACCAGAAACCATGATGGTCCTTCTGAACACTGAATCTAATATTATGAGCATAATTGCAATACATGTCATATGCTTCATTCTCACTTGAATAAACACCCTGTGCAAATGTGTAAACGATTTTAACATTAGCTATAAATAATCTCAATGTATTTTTTTCTCGATACTTGGTATTCTGCTCGGTATTTTTATTCTCAGTGCTCGGTATTCTACTCAGTACCGCTTAATATTCTTCTCGGTACCGCTCGGTATTCTTCTCAGTACCGCTCTGTATTCTTCTCTGTACCGCTCGTTACTTCACTTTAGGTATTTGGTATTCTGCTAGGTACCGCTCGGTACTTCACTCTGAGAGCCAAAAAATACATGTAATACTCTCGACTCTTACTTTAATACTACTCTAACATTAACTCTACATTCATAAGATCTTTTGATAAAATCTATTTGGGTTCAAACCTTACCGTAAAAAATCCCACACATTTGTTCCATGCACCGCTCCTGCCTTTCTTCCTTTACGTCTTCGGTTCGTTCCATCTCCTCGAACGATTCTAAGTCATCCAAAGAGATTTTCATTTTCTGTTCGTCTACCTCGCTTCTCTTCACAGAGCTCTTCTAAGAAATTACCCTTAACCATAATGTACAAAACAGAACAAAAAGGGCGGCCTTTTTTAAATTTTCGCGAAAAAATGTAATAAAAGAATGAAGTTTTACCTTCGGTCCGGGTCGGGTTGTCGGGCCGCGCTGTAAATGAAAAAGCACATGCAAAATATATCGAGTGGGTGCGATGGGTCGTCGTGTCGCAACGTGGCATCATCCTATTGGATACCGGATGCATAGATGCGTCCGGTGACCGAACCCAATAATTTCCCCTTGCGTCGCGAGCTTTAGGCTGCTGAATTCTATTTTGGATCTTGTAAGTTCCTTTGCTTTTTGATCTTTTAATTTTTGTCTATTTTTTCCTACTCTTTAGTTCTTTGCCATGCTGTCTTCCACATAAAATATTATTGCTAATCTTGATAAATCTTTTATTTTTCAACCTAATTTTTTCTAGTCGGAATTATGTTGAAGAAAGTCTACTCACTGAGTGCATGAATTGAATTGATTATTTGATTATCCATTATTGTATATCATGTGTGCTCAGTATCACTTATGTCTTAGGATGAGAAGTGTTCGCCTATGACTTTCGAAAGTTTTATTTTATCTTAAGTTAGGTTCTTAGGGCATCTCCAACCGAAAAACTCATTTTTTCATTCCAAAATGCAGTAATACACCAAAATACAGAAATTTGTCTCCAATCGAACTCCATTTTCTAACACAAAAAAATATATTCCTAGTATATACTTTCTCATACTTCATTTTATATATTTTTAATCATAAAATTTATTTATTGAATTTTTGAATTAAATATATTATAATTATAAAAAATATTTTTTGCTTCATAAAATAATTTAGAATATTAATATGTCTTACATAAACAAATATTTAGTTAATAAATTGAAAATTACATTAAGAAACATAAATAGAAATGAGAAAAATGCAAGGCAACTAAACATTATAATTTATTATGTATTTTGATTTTTTTTAGGTATCGTACTTCTCGATATCTGTTATATGTATGAGAGTTTTATCTTAATGTTGTATCTTAAATTAATTAATAATTTAAAAAATATTTAGATTTCTAAAAATAAGATACTTCTAATTTATTATTTCTTAATTAGTGATAAAAATGTCTAAACCTGAATATTTAAAATTAATAGTTAATTTTTGAATTAAAAAAAAATTTTAACGTCGCACTGTTCACCCACAATCAAATAGTGACAAAAATGTCGCTCGAATGGAGAGACCAAAAAAACGTCATACGTTTGTATGGCGTTCTATTGGAAATGCCCTTATGGACTTAGAACATTAAATAAAACGGGTAGTTTATTTCTAACGTGCCAATGATCTAGATGAATTGGAAGGATGTCTGTTGTTGTTGAACCTAGCCTTAAGACTTCATTTATATTAAATTTGGTTAATCACTGGCTTCATTTATATTAAAGTTGGTTTAATAAGTAAAATAGGATGGAAGCCTGGTGACAGTCGACGGAGGGGTGGAAGTCCGTTGGCAGTAGGTGACCAGGTTGTGATCCGACGATAGTTGAATGAGGTTCATTGGCGATGATACTGGAGCTCTTGAGGCCTCAGAGTTCTCTCCAATTTGTCGCCAAAGGTCCCCCTTTATATAGAGAGAGGTAGGGTTGCTTATAGATTTTTGAGAGTGACATGCTTCGTGAATATGAAGAAAATCTATGACGGATTTGGAGTGCTCTATCGGACGGCCTACATTGATCCCCCTGATCATAGATCATTTTCAAGTGTTTAAGTCCCTTAATGATGTCATAATTCAACTATGTCGGGGTCGTTGGATTCATCTCGCCATTTCATTTGATGTTAATAAGGAAAGCACACCAAACTAGAAGTTAAAAGCCATGCTTAAACTTCCATTAATAATGACGTTTGTTAATGTATTCCAAACTGGCGATCATTACACATTTTTGTTAAGGACATTTTATAAAAAATAGTGGATTTTGAGTTTAAATTAGTTTAAGGATCAGGTTAAAAGAAAAATTGAAAAGGAGAAAACACGGAACTCAATTATCCGGTTTTAATAGAAATCAAATAGAAATCAGAACTTGATTATCCGGTTTATGTTTCGAATGGAAACCGGATATTGCTTCTCCGGTTTCTATGTTTTTAATTTTTTTTATTTACTTCTCCTTTTTTTTTTTTTGAAATTTTTTTTAATTTTTAATTTAAACAAGAAACCGGAATTTGAATGTCCGGTTTCTTGAGACCAATTTATATATTATATTTTCTAATTAATCCAGAAAATTAGAAATCAGAAAATTGGGATATTTAATAATTTTCTAATTAATGGGCACATTGAATTTAGGGCTGCAAGTGAACCAAACGTTCGACGAGCTACTCGTTGTTCGGTTCGATTAAAGCTCGTTTGTGATCGTTTAATTAACTAAACAAATAAACTTGAACAATATTTTAAATACTCGATTCTTAAATAAACAAACTTGAACACTAATGCGTTCGGCTCATTTATGTTCGCGAACAACATCATTTGAAGTTCGCGAATAAGCTCGACATTAAGCTCGATAAGAAGCTCGACAAAAGCTCGATTCATGTTCGGTTTTGAACTTGTGAATAAGCTCGATAAAAATAATTAATATTTGACTATATAATTAATGAATATAAATAATCATTATCTTTGTTACATAGACAATTGCTTTTATTATAAATGTGTTTGTTCATAGATATGTTCATGAACGTATTTATTTGATAGTTAAAAAAATTCGTTAAATATGTTCGCGAACAAGCTCGATAAACACTAAACGAACGAACATGAACTGAACATGAACCGAACATGAACACTCCTTAATTTAAATGAACCAAACATGAACACAAACGCTAAAGCTCGAACAAACATGAACCAAACTTGAACAAGTTGATATTACATGAACACGAACATGAACACTCACATACTCGACTCGGCTCGGTTCGTTTGCAGCCCTTAATTGAAATTTCAGCCGTTGAAGTTATTAATGAATAATATTAAAGAAAATAAGCTTCTGAATTTTCAAATTACACCATTTTATATAAAATGGCCATAATGATTACGTTTCAAAAAGTAAAATTAAAATAATTTTATTTTTATTATATACACTGTTCCAATGTTTTGAAAAATAGAGAAAAATGAAAAAAAAAAATCTATTAAAAAAATTAAAATAAATTTATTCATTCTTGTCATTATAAATTTAAATATTATTTATATCAAAACAAAAATATTATTTATATCAAAATATTCTATAATTAAAGTTTTTATAAAATTAATTATTTACATTTAATTATTATATTTTATTTAAATAATACTTTTTTTTTTAAATTTTTTAATATAATTTATTTAAATATAATAATTTATTTAAAAAAAAGAAAATTTAATGCTTATTATATTAAATCAATATGATATTTAATATAATTATTATAAAATAGTTATTTAATATAATTATTATTTAAATATAATATTTTTTAAAAATAAAATTTCGTGGTTATTATACTTAAAATTAAAAAATATATAAATAAAAAATAAATTATACTAAAATTTTTATAAGATTAAATTTTAATTTAATTAATTTATTTTAATTAATTTTTTATATATTTATTAAAAAAATTTAGTTTTATTTATTATGCCCTATCTTCACAGGTGGAAATTTCAATTTAATTTATGTAAGTCCGGTGAAAAATGTGATAATAAAGAAAACTCTCTATTTAATTATTTTTTAAATAAAATGTAATAAAACAGTTATAATTTTTAAGAAATAGGATTTAGTTATATATATAAGAACAGTTATAATATCTTAATTAATATCTGAGAAAAAATCGGATAATAGATGTCAGAGAAAAACAATTTTTATTAAGGAACCGGGTATTTTTTATCCGGTTTCTTACAGAATTCTGATTTCTATTGAAATCAGATATTTACTGCTTTTATATTTTATCACTAACGTGCTCCTTAAACTAATTTGCAACCTTCCATTTAATTATTTATTACAGCCTTTCCATTAATAATGACGCAAATATAATCCTAATTAGACCGATCAACGTCAAATCTCATTTAACGTAATACATCCAAAAATTAATGGAAAGCCAATGTATTCACGCAGTCCGACTTTCATTTAGCTATTGACTTTCATTTTCATACCCCTTAAAAAAACATGGGGGTTTTACATACGTACCACTTTATTTCATACTATTTATATATCTATCATCTTAAACTTTAATATTATATGATTACCACCTATAAAACATAAATGAGTGCATGAAATGAAATATTAAAATTTGTAGAGTGGTATGGGTGGTGATAATGAAATATATGAGTGTTATATTTGATATTAAAATTTTAAATGAGTGATAGAAATGTAATATTAAAATTTTGGGTGTTAGATATATAAATAGCAATAAATAAAGTGGTATGTATGTAAATTTTCCAAAACATAATTATAAGAGATGGGCATTTAAATCATTTGCCCCTAGGACTCTTATTTTGCCCCTTTTTTTAACCTAATTGTCTGTACTAACGCACGCTCGTCCCTCACATAGGGCAACCGCTCTTCTTCGTGTGCGGCAGGAGGTTCCTCTCCGGTGTCGGTGCCGTGCCCCGACGTTAGCCTTCGGAAGGTCGTCCACAGTCGCAGTGTCCATCACCGGCGTCGTGTCTCTCTTCATCTGCTCCGGTGAGTTTTAGATTTATTTTCCATTGATCTATTTTCTGCTCTCTTTTCCGTTTTTCGCGTACAGGGCCGTAGTTTCAGTTTTTTTTTTCTTTCTTTTAGGCAAGCAAAGAGAACCTGCCTTTGTTATTTGGATTTCGGAGTTCAGTTTTGAGAGTTTCAGACTTATTCAGTTTAGCAAATTCAGCAAAGGAAACCTGCTGGTGAGTTTCTGACTCATTCCGTTTGGCAAAATCAGTTAAAATTTCCTTCGTAGTTGCTTGATATCTTTATAAACTACATCTTCGATCCACCGTCTAGGGTTCAGGAAATTAATTTTATGATTGAAGCAGTCAAGCAGATAGAGTTAATTTATTTTCTTTATTTGCATTTAGCTGTTAGAGATCGAATAACTTGATTGCAGTTAAATTATCTGCACTAATCTCACTTCTTATGTCATAAATCAAGAAATTTTTTACTAAAATTTGTTGTGAAAATTAGTATAAAAATTGTTCCAAATGAAACCTAAATCTTCGCATCTTCACTCAATAAACTTAAAACCTTAGCATGAGGGCAATTGTTTAAATTTTGTTACTACATCTATTTGACTCATCTATGTAGTAATTAGCGGGCTTATTATATATTTCCAATTAAACAAATCTATATCCTTATAAACAACACAGATTGGACTGCCATGATAGAAAAAGCATCATAGTTCATAATATTTAATCAAGAGAGTAATATACTATATATCTCACTGACATTCCAAGAACATATCTCGATGAGTTAAAATGCTGGGTTGCATTACTGATACTTAATCATATGAGCTTATTAAACTATTTTTCTTTCTTATAGCCCCTTATCTCTAGGTCTAGTATTTATGAAAAATCTAAAAATTCAAGAAATCAATGTAATTCAAAAAGTCAAGAAATAAACCCTATGTTTAATGGTGTAAAATATTCATTAAATGTGAAAAATCAAGAGCTGCTTTCTATAGTAGAAGAGTTCTTCCCAGAATTAGAATTGAAAGCTGATGATTGCGGGAAAGGAACTTTGTATGATTTGTTGTGTTTACTGAAATGGATGGAGGAAGGGAAGGAAGAAGAAACAAAGAGATACTTGAAATGAATGAAGAGATATTATGAGTTCATGAGTCCTTATGTTTCAGGATAACCTAGCTAGAGATGCTTATCTCAATGGTGGTGATCTTCAACTTGGAATTAACGGTGAAGGAAACACAAGTTATATGAAGGCTAGTGAGTGAGGTTTGAAAGCGTAACTTTATGAGATTAGCACAAGTGAAGGCTAAGGTTGATCCAGTTATTTTATTCAGAGATAAGCAAAGCATCCCTCTCCTTTTTTACCTACAAGTTGTTGATGAAAAAAAAATGTTTTTTTATGTTATGTGTCAAGCTATTTTGTTGAATAAAATATCAATTATGATTGTTGGATACTACATAATCATTTGACAAAAAATTTAAGACTTCATTTTAGTCAAATTTTATATTGCTTTTTATAAAGCAGATTTTTAGTATAAATATTTCTAATTAAAAAAAAAATTGTACTAAATAGTAAAAAAATTGCACATATAATGCCTAAAATAAAATTAGAATATTGTTGATTTTTAGTTTCCTCCTAATATTTTGGGACCCTCAAAAGAATCAATTTTAAAGTGTGTTGAATTTAAATTTATACTATGGAGCTAGGTTGAATTTGATTTGATGCATGCCACAAGCCAGAATAAATTGATTAATTAGATTTGTGTTTGATTTTTGCACTCTCTTAAGAATTTTTTTAATAAAACACCAACAATCTGACTTGTGAAAGATTATATGGTTTTTAACATATTAGAGATTAAAAGAAAAAGCTAAACATCATAAAGATCAAATTATGTATATGCTAAAAAAAAGGAGAGTAGATGCTCATAATCTAACTCTTGAAACCTAATTTTAAGGATTTGAAAGTTTTATGATGAATTTCATGTGTTTCAGACCACTAAGGGGTTAGTAAGAGAAATGTTAGTTGATCATGCAGTAGTGTAGAACAAATGTTTTTTTAAATAATGTTTGGTCATGCATTCAATAGTCCAATATCATGGGCTGATGAAGTGTTCTTTTAAAGACTATTTCACTTGCTTTTGACAACACTAGAACGGGAGAGATTATTACTTATGAAGTTTGAACATATTTTTTCGTTCAAACTCCAGTCAGGTGCAGACAAATAGGTTTTTTTAATTTTCTCTCTGTTGTGCACACATTGTGTATATAAGAGAGAAAAATCATATAGCTCAAATTGATTGGAGTCCGAACGAAATTCGGATTCCACATGTAATAATTTTTTCCTAGAACAGAATCTACAATGTTTGTATGGCTTAAGTCGATTCATATTCACTAGTTCCATAGATTCATTTAGTATCCTCATTTTCATTTGATTAACCTAATCTAGCCATCTAAGAGAATATGGATGTGAAGTTTGAATTCATAATTCTTTAATATTTAATAATACACAAAAAAATTCTATTCTTTTGAACTCCTTGAATAGTTTCAAATTTTGATTGCTTGCTTTAATAATAATAATAATAATAATAATAATAATAAACTAAAGATCTCATCTCACATGTCACAAACACACACCCATGTATGTAAGTTTCTCCTAGACTAACTCAGCTCTTTGTTCCATGCAAAGAATATCTTTAGGGATCATTTTGTTTCCTTTAAATAGAAATATGTTAAAAAATAATTATCATATAGTCACTCATTTTAAATATAAAAAAAAAGTTAATCATTTTGCACAACATTTTAACACGTTTTATATTTTTTTAAAAATCATTATTGATATGTGATTATATCCAATTAAATTATAAATTTAAAACAAACTTAATATATTAAAAAAATTCTAAGTTTTATATCTTAAATTTTTCATGAACCTTCATAATCTACTCTTGCATCTTCTACAAGCTTGCTCTTAGTAGTAAAAACATTCATTTAGAGGCATTAATTTATTATTTATAATGTTATTGATTTGGGATATGGATTTCATTCATTAACATTTTTTTATGAAATTTCCTTATTATATGTTATATATTCTTTGTATTATGATTTATAAGATAATACAAAATATATACAAGATAATTATTTTTTATAATGATGATTGTTACTTTTCATAATTTATTAAAACTTTCAAAATTATATTGTAAAGTACTATAAATTGAGAGCATTTTCTCGTAGAGAAAGCTATAGAGAAGTTATAGTAATATGCCTAACATTAGGGGGAAAAATCCATTGAAATAATGTCTCATCAAATGATAATGAGGTGATAAAAAGGTGATTACTAAAATCAAAAGGAGGTTAGGTGTCAACTAATAAAATTAGTTCGTAAAATTATTTGAAGTTATTGCTAAGATTTTGTGTGATTGTATTTTTCCTATATTTAATTTATACCTTAACATTCAAATTAAAAAAAAAAAAGTTCTAAATGAGGATTTATAAAGGTTTTCAATGTATGTTGAGATAAGGGATAATATAATTTTTAATTTCAATAAGTTTTCAACAATTAGTTGGGGTCTTGGTTAAGTATAAGCACATCTTTAAAAAGTGTCTTATCCTTAAAAGTCTGTATAGATATCTTATGCACATTCGTGAAGGTTTGAAAAAAGGCCCCACAAAGGATTATAGAATTATTGGTGGATTTTAAAAGACTATATTTTTTGTTCGAATGATTTTTGTGCTAATACAAATATTCCTATATAAAGGCAAGAGAATAAAATAATAATGGAAATACAATAAAATAGAATATCCTCAATAATGAAGATATATTAAATGAACAAATATAATAAAATTTTTACCATAAATATTATAATGAATAATTCTAAGTACTCTTTATTTGGTCAAGTATTAAAAAATAAAGTATATTGTCAATGCTAATGTTTATGATAGACAAATTGCCATTGTCCTTATGAATAGAATAAGCCTATAAGTAGTAGAAAAGTACTCTCTACCTACCTAGCCAGTAAGTTTCTCTAAAAGACTAAAATAGACCAATACAATCAATAATTCCACAATAAATCACCAACAATTTTGGTTAGGTATTTGGGACCGACCATAATGAATTTTCTACAATTATCAACTAGAGTAAAAAGCATTTAGTTAAATAAAAAAATAGTATTTTAAGTAACTTTTAGCAAATATAAACATAAAATATTACACCATAATACCGGAAGCAAATAAAATTAAATAAAAAAACCTAAGGAGATTCAATATAAATGATCATGAATATAAGCAACAAAATCAATTCTCTCAATTTAACCATTGTTTATAAATTGCTTTGGAATTTAATTACCAATAGTCGTCTAGTATCCCTTTATTTATTTATCTTTAAAGCATACATTAGAACAATTAGATTACAAAATTTATCAAGAATAAAGCATTACACATCTATTAACTTCATAATCAAGATAAAAAAAAAGATTAAGTTATAGAAGTGGCAATAATAAACAATTAATAAGAAAAAAAAACCCGAGAGATTAAGTGAAGACAAATTGCTAATAAATGAAAATAAAAATATTCATCAAACTATCAAAGACATGAACAAAATCTCACATATAACTCGACAATGATAGCAATCATTTTCTCCTATTGAACATTGAGTATTAAAATAAATTTTTAATTTTCTTCTGTTTTTATGAGTGTTGGTCATATGAGAATTTTTCTAGTGCTTTACATGGTTATTAGACCGCTTCATAGGAGTAGGGGTGTCAATTTCGGGTGACGGATCGGGTTCGGGTCAAACTCGAAACTAACCCAGGTTTAAATGGGTTGACCCTAACCCGACCTCGGTAGATAAACATGTCAGAAATTCGAACATGGACCCAACCCGCGGGTTGACCCGACCCGACACGGGAAGGCAGGCTGCGTGCGGGTGACCTGGTGCTGATGCGAGTGGCGGGCGTGGTCGCTCAGGTGGGTGGGCCGGCACGGGCGTGCGCGGGCAGACGCGAAGTCTCACGGGCGCACGACAACGTGCTGGCGGGCGCTTCGACAGGCACGCGGGTAGAGTGCGGGCAACCACGAGCAAGAATCTGGCAAGCTCGGGCAGGTTTGCTGGCAGCCGGGCAGTCATTTCAAACGGTTTTTTGGGTTGACCAGGCAACCCGTCGGGTTAACCCGAACCCGACCTGTTTAGAAAAAGGGTCGGTATAATTTGAAAATTTTGGGTTGGGTTCGGGTCGGATTTTGGTGTCATGTCAAATATTGACACCCCTACATATGATTGATATGCTAAGTATCACATTTTGGAGTAATGCAAATAAGTTTACTTTATATAAATATATGTCAAACTATTTATAATTTTATGGGAATACAAATTAATAGTAGTGATTAAATAACTCTTCAAATAATATTTTTCTTTAGTGTAATTGAAGATCTTTAGATTAAAAAAAAAAGATCTTGAGATAAGATTTTAATAAAAAATTATTAAAAAAAATACATTCAAAATTATAATTGTTTTCATTAAAAAAGTATGGATATATTACTCTCTATTTTATTATTTATTGAGAGATTAATATTTTTCTCACAATATCATGTTAATGAATTGAGTTCAAATAAATTACTTTTATAATTAAGATTTTTTTATTTGGATTAATTAAATTGAGTCTTAATTTTTGAACTATATTATAGTAATAAAATTTAAATTAGTACAAGATTCTAATGTATTCTAAATTAATTATATATTAAATTTATTTGATATAATGGTTCACATTTAGTTAAAAAAATATAAATAATACAAAATAATGAAGTTAATATTATTTAATAAATTTGTTTACTTTCTAAAATTTCTTTAAAAAATTTATTAATTAATTAAGTTATTGCAACATAATCTTGTTTTACCTTTTTCTACAACATATCAAAGCCTTATCTTTATATTAGAAATTAAAAGAAAAAGCTAAATATCATGAAGATCAAATTATGTAGATGTTCAAAAAACAAAAAAATGTAAATGCTCATAATCTAACTCTTGAAACCTAATTTTAAGGATTCGAAACTTTTATGATGAATTTCATGCGTTCCAGACCACTGCGGGGTTAGTAAGAGTAATGTCTTATAAATAACATTTAGTCATGCATTCAATAGTCCAATATCATGGGCTATGTTCTTCTGAGATGAAGTGTTCCTTTGAAGACTATTTCACTTGCTTTTGACAATTCTAAAATGGAGAGATTATTACCTACTGAGTATGGACATAAATTGTCGGCCGGACTCAAATTAGGCGCAACCACATAGGCTTTTTTTTTTTTAATTTTTTCTCCCTTGTACACACACTGTGCACAAAAGAGAGAGAAAAATCATATGGCTCCAACTAATTGGAGTCCGAACAAAATCCAGACTCCGCACATAATAATTTTTCCTAGAACAGACAATCTACAATATTTGTATGACTTAAGTCGATTCATATTCACTAGTTCCGTAGATTCATTTAGTATCCTCATTTTCATTTGATTAACCTAATCTAACCTTCTAAGAGAATATGGATATGAAGTTTGAATTCATAATTCTTTAATAATACGCAAAAAAAAAAAAAAAATTCTCTTTTGTTGAACACCTTGAATAGTTGAAAATAATGATTGCTAGCTTTATTATTATTATTTTTTTAAATATCTCTTCTCACAAGTCACAACCACGCACCACGCACCCATGAATGTAAATTTCTCCTAACCTCAGCTCTTTGTTCCAAGCAAAGGTTATCCTTAGGGATCATTTAGTTTCCTTTAAATAAAAAATATGTTAAAAAATAATTATTTTATATTCACTCATTTAAAATATAAAAATAAATTAATCATTCTTTCACAACATTTTAACGCATTTTATATTTTTTTAAAATCAGTATTGATATGTGATTATATCCAATTAAATTATAAATTTAAAACAAAATATATTAAATAAAATTCTAAATTTAATATCTTAAACTTTATCATGAACTTCATAATCAACTCTTGCTTCTTCTACAAGCTTGCTCTTAGTAGTAAAAGCATTCATTTAGAGGCATTAATTTATTATTTATAATGTTATTGATTTGGGATATGGTTAACATCTTTTTGAAGTTTTCTTATTATATGTAATATATTCCTTGTATTATGATTTATAAGATAATATAAAATATATACAAGATAATTATTTTTTATAATGATGATTGGTACTCTTCAAAATTGATTAAAAATTTCAAAATTATATTGTTAAGTTATATACACTGAGAGCATTTTCTTGTAGAGAAAATTATAGAGAAGTTATAGTAATATGCCTAACATTAGGGGGGGATCCATTGAAATGATGTCTCATCAAATGATAATGATGTGATAAAAAGTTGATTACTAAAATCCAAAGGAGGTTAGGTGTCAACTAATAAAATTAGTTCGTAAAATTATTTGAAGTTATTGCTAAGATTTTGTATGATTGTATTTTTCCTATATTTAATTTATCTCTCCCCCCCTCTCTCTCTTCTTTATTTCTCTATTCCATCCTCTTTGTTTCTTATTATTTCTTTCAATACTCTTGTTTAGAAATTTTTTTTGGGAAAAAGATAAGCATTGATATGTTGTAGGAAAAGGTAAGGTTAGATTATGTTGCAATAACTTTATTAATCAATAAATTTTAATAAATTTTAGAAAGTAAATTAATTAATTAAATAATATTTACTTCATAATTTTGTATTATTTATATTTTTCTTTAACTAAATGTGAACCAATATATCAAATAAATTTAATATATAATTAATTAAGAATAAGTTAGAAAAATATCTTAAACTAATTTAAATTTAATTACTATAATTTTAGTTCAAAAATTAAGACTCAATTTAATTAACTATAAAAGTAATTTATTTGAACTCAATTCATTAACATAATTTAATATGAAAAATATTAATTTATCAATAAATAATAAGGTAGAGAGTGTTATACCTATACTTTTCTAATGGGAGAAACTATAATTTTGAATGTATTTTTTTTTTATAATTTTTTTATTAAAATCTTATCTAAAGATATATGATTACACTAATGAAAAAAATATTATTTAAGAGTTATTTAATGAGTATTAATTTGTGCCCCCATTAAAAAAAAAATTCTTGCTCCGCCCATACATGCATTCTTAGCCATAACTCATCTCTCTTATAAGGAGAGCGACTAAGAAGATGGTTGTCGATTGATGACAACTCTAACGATTCAATCCTCCACTTCCACCATAAAAGCTATCTTGTAATAGCTAAGTAATTACAACTCAATGTCAATGGTATACAATTTAATTTCAGACCATCTTCCAAAAATAATTTCAATTTTGGATAATTTTGATGGGCCCCATCACAATATTAGGAATATACTCTACAATCATCAAGTTATTTTAAACTCAAATAATTTTATTAACATAACAAAATAATAAAAATACCAACATCTTCATGATGTTAAAAATTCATAATATTTGCACCTAAATTAAAACTATTTAAATTTTAGAACTTTTATCTATTTTGTATATATACCCTATAACTCAAATTGCTCTCTACTTGCGATTTTCAGCAAAAGCTTAAGAGTCCTCAACTTCTACGCTAAAGCAACCTTTCAACTACTTCATCGTGGTGTTTTTCTGTCAAAATAGCACTTTATTTACTAAATTTATTTATCAATGATTACATTAAGGTGGTGCTGATTTGTATTAGGCATTATTAGCGGATATATATATATATATATATATATATATATATATATATATATATATATATATATATATATATATTTATCAATGATTACATTAAGGTGGTGCTGATTTGTATTAGGCATTATTAGCGGATATATATATATATATATATATATATATATATATATATATAGGCAGAACTAGCCTTTTATTTTAGGAGGGGGGGGGGGGGAATGTCTTATCCTTAAAAGCCTATATAGATAACTTATGCACATTTGTGAAAGTTTGAAAAGAGGCCCCAAGAAGGATTATAGAATTATTGGTGGATTTTAAAAGACTATATTTTTGATTGAATGCTTTTTGTGATAATACAAATATTCCTATATAAAGGCAAGAGAATAAAATAATAATAGAAATGCAATAAAATAGAATATCCTCAATAATGATGATATATTAAATGAATAAATAAAATAAATTTTTTACCATAAATATTATATTACAATGAATAATTCTGATTACTCTTTATTTGATTAAGTATTGAAAAAAAAAGGTTATTGTCAACGCTAATATTTATGATAGACAAACTGCCATTGTCGTGATGGATAGAATAAGCCTATAAGTAGTAGAAAAATACTCTCTACCTACCTAGCCAGTAAGTTTCTCTAAAAGACTAAAATAGACCAATACAATCAATAATTCCACAATAAATCACCAACAATTTGGTTAGGTATTTGGGACCGACCATAATGAATTTTCAACAATCATCAACTAGAGTAAAAAGCATTTAGCTAAATAAAAAATAGTATTTTAAGTAACTTTTAGCAAATATAATCATAAAATATTACACCATAATACCGGAAGCAAATAAAATAAAACAAAACACCTAAGGAGATTCAATATAAATGATCATGAATATAAACAAAAAAAATCAATTCTCTCAATTTAGCTATTGTTTATAAATTGCTTTGGAATTTAACTACCAATAGTCGTCTAGTGTCCCTTTATTTATTTATGTGTAAAGCAGACATTAGAATATTTAGATTACAAAATTTATCAAGAATAAATCATTACACATCTATTAACTTCATAATCAAGATCTAAAAAAAAAAGATTAAGTTATAGAAGTGGCAATAATAAACACTTGATAAGAAAAAAAAAAAGAACCGAGAGATTAAGTGAAGACAAATTGCTAATAAATGAAAATAAAAATATTCATCAAACTATCAAAGCATTAACAAAAGCTCACATATAACTCGATTATGACAGCAATGTCCAACAGTTGAATTTCACCAAATAATAAATATAGAAATGAAAAGGGTGATTAAAATGGCAAGAAAAAATATCTGAAATATTAAATTGCATACTCATCTCGAATACTTGGATCAAATCATGTATAATTCATTAAAAAAGCAACTTGAAAATTATTATATAATATGCAATAAATAATATATCTAGTTGAAATGAAATAAGAAAATTAGAACATAACCATTAGAGCAACCATATGCATTAGGAACCACACCACCCAATTGATTCTATACTATCGACTTGGAGAATGAAACCAAATGAAATTCAAAAATATTGCAAAATCTGAAATATTGGAAAGCGATTGAAAATGATTGTTATGAAAATAAGTCTTAAATAAAAGGAGAATCACTCAAGCAACATTGATCATCATAAATTATGAACTTTTCTTTCACTATATGATTCTTTTACATATTTATAAATAAAGAACTAAGAACTAACAACCAAAACAATATCAATTAGATTATTTATGAATAGTAAAGCATTTTATTTATAATATTACACACTTATAATAGTAGTATTGAAATGTTGAGGGAGCTTTACATAATGGTGATACAAGTATCAGCCCAATAACTCGATCTTGATATATTGATCGACTGCATTAATTGGAAGAGTTAAGCATTAAAAAATAAATTTATTAGAATGCTATTAAAAATTCTATACAAAACGAGAAAACATACAAAAAGTTAAGAATTTAAGCATCAGTAGTGACAACCATGCACATCATGGTTGCTAACCAGCTGGATGAAAGGAGACCTTTCCTCCAATTGCTCCATCATTTAGCTTCTCTAACTATATAAATTCCATGTATTCTCTAAGACTTCGTTTGGGATGGCTTTCCTACCACCTTCTTAAAACAGCTTTTTAGTGCAAAAATTAAATTTTTTGTATTAAAAAGCTGCTTTAAGAAGCGATAAGAAAGTCACGCCATTCGAAGCTTAAGTTATTCGAATAAAGCATAAGGTTTTATTTAAAAAAAAAACAAGAATATTGAAGAAATAAAGGTGAGGGCTTACAACCATATCTGTTTGAACAATTGTCTAAATATCCACAAATGAATGCAACTATATGAAAAGCAGCATGATAATTTAGAGAAAATTATACAAGATATAGAGCTTATGTCAGCTGCAGAACTATCAGAATTGATATGTCATGAAGCTTTCTTTTAACTGAAGAAATCATCTTATTTCTAATTATAGCATCAATCTTTGAAGGTCTAGTTGAATTAGGTTCTTTAGGATGATGACATTCTAATATTCTAAACATTGTTGCATATAATAAATAATAGCTTTCTCTCATTGAAATGTAACAATTTCTTTATAATTTAAGAGAAATATTGGCTAAAGCTTTATTTTTCAAACCTTTGAATAATGTTGAATAACTTCTCTTTGTGAATAAAAATATTGTACATTCATTTAATGTCACAGCCCAACCTAACTATGATAGGTTATGTGACAGACAAATCCTAAAAACTAGTTTTGGAATATTTTAAACTTTCTTCCAATATCTATTTTAAATAAATTACAAACTACAAAACTACTAAATATCCAAAGTCTCGACACTTCCACGGCCTCGGTTGCTCCTCCGCCTGAGCCGGTGATTCATTTTTCCCAAAACTAGATGTAATCAGTACATTGAAAAAATAAATTTAGATAATTTTATCTTTGTTATGTTGGTTACCGGTACACCGTTCACGCATTCGTTATGATACAATTTGTTATTATGCTGATCCATGTGTTGAGGTGTTGGAGTTTTGAATTTAGGGATTTTTTTTCCTTAAGAATTTTTATTAAATGTTTAGGTAAATTTTTGCAATCTAATGCATACTTATCCAAAGCTAAGATTATATGCTTGATTTGTGCCATTTAATTTTAGAAAATTTCACCACATTGCATTTTAATGGTATGCATTGTCATGAAACTGATGACAATGCTTCTCTTACCTATGGTACTACAATTCGTAAGTATGAATATCACATGAATTACAGGCATTGCCCTCATAGCATTATTTCTTATGCAACGTTGGTATATCAATCAATACTTACAATGAATTTAGATGATCGTAACTGTTGATGTTTGTAGGAAATAAAAAGAAAATTATAAAGGCACTGATTTCGTTCAGCCTCCTCTTCAGCTTTAAGGTAATCTGTAATTTTAACTGCTCGAGGTACAAGTTTATATTTTCTTCTACTGCAATCTTGATCAATCTAATGAGTTTTCATGTTGATTTTTGTATTGTATGATGTATGTTAAACTAGATTGTTTTTATGTTATCTAGATAATTAAATTTAGAACAAATTTTATGGGGGAATATTTTAAGAAGCTTCCAAAGAGTTCAAATGAGATAGATAAAGAAGTAGCAAAATCGAAAAAAGTTTCTTGCTCCGCTACTGAGAAAGACGGTGCAAGGAACTGGAAGCATGAAACCAACCAAAACTTGTTTGACATTGATGTATAACTATAATCTACTTTGAAGACCTAACTGCTTTTTTTAAATATATTTATGAATGTTTCTTGATCCATAGGATTTAAATTGTTCCAAAAAAGTTGCAGGTCTTCAAATTAGATCATCATTATACATAGAAGTGAGGATCCAAGTTAAATTCCCTCAACAACACAATTAAGATTATGTTGGAATTAAAACCATCATTTTTTGCTTTTTGGCAAGTAGTACTTTCTCTCAACTTCAAGCTCGCCCTACCCAACCTCTACAATGAGCTATGCCACCGCCACCACCTCACCATCCTCTTCCTTATCGCTACCATCACCTTCATCTTCTATTTATTTTGCTCTCATTCCACTGCCCCCCTCTGCTTCATCCCAAACATAATATTGACACTAGGCTCAACCACCCCCCACTCAACTTGGCCTAACCTCACCTACACCAAGTCAAACATCAGGATCCGTGGGCGGCCACCGTCGGCTGCAACTCGAGATGCCTTGTTGACTATGATGAGGAGGAAGGGGAGGATAAGCCATTGAGACTTTTACCCGATTGTGAGCATTTAAGTTGTTCGACTTGATCTTATTCTTTTGTGATTCTAGTTGAAGATGAGGACTTCCTTTGTTTGGAGGGCTTCCAAAATTACTAAAGTTGTTATTATAATGACAAATTGCTTGTAATAATTAAAATAACATGGGTCATTTTATGGCAATTGTATTAATTAAAATAGCATGGGTCATTTTAAGTGAAGCACCAAACCGGAAGTTGAAAGCCATGCTTCATTACACATTTTTTTAAATAAATTCTAATTGCAACCTTTCATTTAATTATTTATCACCGCCCCAGATGGTCATGTTATAAAGGATCCAGGTGCTCGATTCTGCCCGGATGTACGCGCAAGGAGCATCGACTCTGCTCGATTCTTTTGCAATCATCATGCATACTAGCCTTGATGCAGACAAATAGATTGAAAAAGCCAAGGAAGAACACTAAGGCAATACGAACTTTTATCAATTCAAATTATAGTAAGTCAACACCAAGCAAAACTTAAAACAAACGGAAGTTAGACAATAAAAGAAACTAAACTACCCTCAGAATAACCAGCTAGTCGTCACCTCACATGCATCGAAATATTAGGTAAGATAATAAGTGCTTAAAGACATGCAAACCAAAGGTCCAACACAACAACTTTGGGCCAACGTCACGTCCACCATAAAACTCCTCTGGCAAATGCTGCCAAAT
Source organism: Dendrobium nobile (assembly GCA_022539455.1). Classification (NCBI taxonomy): domain Eukaryota; kingdom Viridiplantae; phylum Streptophyta; class Magnoliopsida; order Asparagales; family Orchidaceae; genus Dendrobium; species Dendrobium nobile. The sequence continues at coordinate 6,545,110 of CM039727.1, forward strand.
CAGCCAACCAACACCTTCAAAAGCTTGAGAAGAAAGATACAAATGGGGTGGAAACTTGTGGAGAGAAGTAAGTAAGAAGCCCGAGAGGAAGTCAAAGAGAGAAGAAGAGAAAGTTGATAAAGCTCACAAGCTATCCAAGTAGAAAACCCTCAAATTTAATTAATTTTCACTCACCAAAATTAGCTCTCAAATGCCACAAAACAGCCACTATTTATAGAAGAAAAGAGGAAGCCAAACAGCCCAAACAGCCGCCCACCCAATCCAATCAAAAAGGGGAGGCAAAAGGCCAACATGTAGCCAACTAGAGCAACACACGAAGGAGCAGCGGGACACACCCACCGAACAGACAACGTCAGGGGGAAGAAACCAGGCAGGCAAAAGAAACAAAGGGCCAAAACAGGGAGGAATGAACACATACGCAACCTTAATGAGCTGAAAAAGGCAGCAAAACTCATCAGCCAACAATTCTAGGCAGCAAAATCCGAAACAACCAAACCCAACCCAAGGAGCTTGAGTCAAACCAAGTCAGGCCACATGCCTAAGCACCAAAGAAGCTAGCACACCGAAGGGAATGTATGTCCAAGAGCACAATCTACTCATGATCATAGGTTGTCTTCCATCATAGGGGTAAAAAAAACAAAAAATATATAAAATTTAAATTACAATACAGTTCAAAATAAGAATTAAAAATGAAATTTGCATGCATCAAACCCTCCTTATTTGGTCCGATCTTCTCTGCCGAGTGGACGCACAAAGCTGGAACTCTTCTTGCTATTTATTCATTTCGAAGAGAGGGCAGAAACGCATTAAAGAGGAGAGGTCAGAAACATGTTAAATACAAAAATGTGTTAAATATAAAAACACTTTAAATAATGGATAGCTTTTAAAAAAGAACGTATTATTTATTAAAATTAACTTATTAAGTTTACTTAGAAAATAATTTAAAAAAAAAGCAAAATCGTCAAATGATTTGGCGCTTTATGAATTCAACAAAGGATTTGACGCATTCCCCACATGATTTAATGTATTTCGCTAAAATAAACAAAATAATATAAATATGGAGAGAGAGAGAAAGATAGAGAGAGAGGGTGAGAGAGAGAAACTAAGAGATGGTGGGGGGAGAGAAACAGCTGGGGCATTTAGTATTAAAATTGTTGAACATTGAGTATTAAAATAAAATTTTAATTTTCTTCTTCTTTCATGCGTGTTTATTATATGAGTATTTTTGCTTTGCAAGTGTTTATTCGAGCGCTTCATAGGAGTGATATGCGAATTGTCACCTTTTGGAGTAATGTAAATAAATTTACTTTATATAAATATATGTCAAATTATTTATAATTTTATCTTTTGTAACTTTTAACCCTATCAAGAATGAGATGAATAGCTTCATTCTATTTCTAAAAACCTCCAATTAATAAGGAAAAAATCTATATCAATTATTTCTCTCTCTCGCAATTAAATATTTTTTTCTACTCTCAACTTGTAAATAAATTACTAGAATTAAAAAAAAGGAAAAATAAGAGTGATATATTAAATATTAGATAACATGAAAACCAAATGATGTTAAATAAATATAGATTGTGTTGTACCTTAATATTTTGTTGAATTATAACAACAATTTAGTTTTAGTTTATTTGTAGTTTTTATTTTAATTTTGAAATCAACATTATCATTTGTTAGTTCCTTAGGATAGGATTAATTATTGGTATTATCTTGTAGGATATTATGTTGTAAATAGATGCATAGGGATCTTGTAATAACAAACTTTGATATTGCATAATTCTACACACAAGTGGCAGGCCAATTTGAGATTGGTCCGCCTTTGTGAAGCCAAGCTCCCTAGGGCGAGACTTATATGTGAAGACTTCAACAAGAGCCACCACCAATACGCCAGTGCTATTCTCAGTAAATACACACAGAAAAAATGAAAATTGAAGAAAATACAAATATATTTTTGAAAGAAATACAACTCACCTGAGATTGGAGAAGCTGAAGAACAGACGTCGGCTACGGGCTACCTTCTAAGGACACTGCGTCATTGATCCCATCGATTCAAGGAAGGTTGACGTCGAGCACTGGGAGAAGAGCAAGGCCGCTCTGACGCACGAAGAAGAGCGAAGGAATCCTCGAGGCAATTTTTTTTTCAGCGTGTGAGGGATTAGGGTTGGTTGGTGGGGGGTAATATAAGTGGCATTCTCAATCATCGCACAAGTCACAACCACACACCCATGTCCATGCAAAGAATATCTTTAGGGATCATTTTGTTTCCTTTAAATAAAAAATATGCAAAAAACAATTATTTTATATTCACTCATTTTAATATATATATATATATATATATATTATATATATATAATATATATATATATATAATTTATAATTTAATTGGATACAATCACATATCACTAATGATTTAAAATATATATCCAATTAAATTATAAATTTAAAACTAACTTAATATATTAAAAAAATAATTCAAGTTTAGCAATAATTTCAAATATTTTTACCAACTAATTTAAAATTACTTGACACCCTAACCTCCTTTGAGTTTAGTAATCAACTTTTTTTATCACATGATTATTTTTAGTAACAGGTTAGGCACATCATTATCACGTTAGGTATATTACTATAACTTCTCTATAGCTTTAGAGAGAGTTATTTACATAATTTGCCCCTCCCCCAAGCCACTTATATTGTCCCCCCCCCCCCCCCCCCCCCGCCCCTTTGAGAAAAAAAAAATCGCCTCGAGGCTTCCTTCGCTCTTCTTCGTGCGGCACAACGGCTTGCTCTCCTCCCGGTGCTCGACGTCAGCCATCCTTAAATCGATGGGCATCAACGACGCTGTGTCTGTAGCAGGTAGCCCGTAGCCGGCGTCTGTTCTTCAGCTTTTTCAATCTCGGGTGAGTTGTATTTCTTTTAAAAATCTGTTTCTATTTTCTTCAATTTTTCATTTTTTTTTGTGTGTTTACTGAGAATAGCACCGGTGAGTTGTATTTTCTTTATGGGCACGCTGCCACTTATCTGAGTCTAATATTTATGAAAAATATAAAAATTCAAGAAATCAATGTAAATCAAAAAGTTAAGAAATGAAACTATGTTTAATGCATAAAATATTCATTAAATGTGAAAAATCAAGAGCTGCTTTCTGTTGGTGAGAGGAAAGAGCTGCTTTCTATAGCAGAAGAGTTCTTCCCATAATTAGAATTGAAAGCTGATTGCAGTGAAATGAGTTGGATTGAATTAGTATTACGTTTTGCAGACTTCTCCACTGTAGTAGATTCAACTGTTTTGTTTGAGAGAAGCTCATGATCGGCCATTGGTATTTCATTCAAAGACAAGTCTGATTTCTTGACTGAGCCTATCAAAGAAAAAGCTTGGGAGAATATATTTAGCTGGCTGCTTGAGGAAGAAGAGAGACCAATGCTAAAAATTAGTCCATTTGGATGAAGAATTGAGATTTTTGCAACAGATACTCCATTTCCTCACGGAAAAGGAACTTTGTATGATTTGTTGTGTTTACTGACATGGAAGGAGGAAGGGAAGGAAGTAGAAACAAATAGATACATGCATGAAATGGATAAACAGATATTATGAGTTCATGAGTCCTTACGTTTCAGTATGTGCTTATCTCAATGGTAGGGATCTTCAACTTGGAATTAACGGTGAAGGAAACACAAATTATATGAAGGCAAGTGAGTGGGGTTTGAGATATTTTAAGGGTAACTTTATGAGATTAGCACAAGTAAAGACTAAGGTTGATCCAGGTAATTTATTCAGATATATGACAAAAGCAACCCTCTCCTTTTTTAAATACAAGTTGTTATATCTGAAATTAATCAAAAACTGAAAAACATGTGAACCAGGTCATGCAAAGTTGATGAAAAAAAAGTTTTTTTATGTTATGCGTCAAGCAATTTTGTTGAATAAAATATCAGTTTATGCTTGTTGGTTACTACATAACCTTTTGACAAAGTATTTAAGACTTGTTTTAGACAACTTTCACATTGCTTTTTAAAGCAATTTTTTACTAAAAATATTTCTAATTTAGAAAAAAATTGTGCTAAAAATCTGCTTCAGAAAATAGCAAGAAAACTTCCCAAATAAAACCTAAAATAAAAATTAGAATATTGCTGGTTTTTAGTAGGGGTGTCAATTCTGGTCAACGGGTCGGGTTCAGGTCCAACCCAACTTGACTCGACTGTAAATGTGTTGACACTAACCCGACTCGCGATATAGGTGAGGATCACGAAAAGCCGAAATCGAATAGGTCAGCGGCTCACGCTAGTGCGGGTTAAGATAGATAGAGAAAACCACATGGTTCCATTTGATTGGAGTCCGAACGAAATCCAGAATCCCCACGTAATAATTTTTTTCTATAACAAACAATCTACAATGTTTGTAAGGCTTAAGTCGATTCATATTCACTAGTTCCGTAGATTCATTTAGTATCCTCATTTTTTTATTAACGTAATCTAGCCATCTAATAGAACATGGTTGTGAAATTTGAATTCATAATTCTTTAATAATACACATAATAAAAATTCTCTTCTTTTGAACTCCTTGAATAGTTTAAAATTTTGATTGCTTGCTTTAATTTTTTTTCAAAAAAAAAAAAAAAAAAATCATTTCACAACCACACACTCATGTTTGTATGTTTCTCCTAGACTACCTCAACTCTTTGTTCCATGCAAAGATTATCTTTAGGGGTCATTTTGTTTCCTTAAAATAGAAAATAGGTTTAAAAATAATTATTTTATATTCACTCATTTTAAACATAAAAATAAATTTATCATTGCTGCGTCCAGGAGTATTCGCGGCGGTGGAGAAATATAAAGTTTATCGTCTTAGCGTTATACGAAAATCCGGCACGCAATCAGATAAGTAGAGAGGGTCTAGCATTCACATGAGACACCAATATTTTTATGTGGAAAACCCCTGAAAAGGGGGAAAAAACCACGGGGCCTAGCCCAGTTTAAATGAATCCACTAGTATTGTAGTTGATTACAAATGAGGTCCTTCCTTGGTGGAAGGTCTTAGCTTGATGTACATCTTATGGAGTACATTACATAATGTTAATACAAAAAGTCATTATTGACATGTTCGCTTCGTTGGAAGGGCTGTAGTCGGTGTGCGACGGAAGTCAGGAGGACCGTAGTCAGCCGGCGACGGAGGTCGGAAGGACTGTAGTCGGCGGGCGACGTAAGCCAGGAGGACCGTAGTCGGCGGGCGACGGAGGTCGGAAAGACTGTAGTCGGCGGGCGACATAGGTCAGGAGGACCGTAGTCGACGGACGACGGAGGTCGGAAGGATTGTAGTCTGCGGGCGACGTAAGCCAGGAGGACCGTAGTCGGCGGGCGACGGAGGTCGGAAAGACTGTAGTCGACGGGCGACATAAGTAAGGAGGACCGTAGTCGACAGGCGACGGAGGTCGGAAGGACTGTAGTCTGACGACGAAGATCCGAAGGACAGCGCCAGGTAGAAGTCCAACAATGGAAAGAAATGCATCTTCGCATAGACGTCCAGCGAAGTCCGATAACCGGTAGAAGTTCGGCGTTGGGTAGAAACTTGGCGAAGAGTGAAGGTGCGACGTCGGGTAGAAATCCGACGTCTGTTGGTGGCAGAGGAGAACTCCGGCCACACTTGGGGCGGAGTTTCGGCGTCAGGAGGGAACTCTGTCGTTAATTGAGAAGAAATTTCACATCCCGTGGATGTTGGGAAGAATTCTGGCGTTCTCCCAAATATCCGGAAGAATCCCGGCGTGTTCGGGCGGCAGGAAGAGCTCTGGCGGTGGTCGAGAAGGAGCTTCTTCCTTCTCCTCCTTCTTGTCTTCTTCTTCTCTCTCTTCACTTGAGTCTCCTTTGTGTAAAATGATGGCTCTATTTATAGTTTTTCTGGAGTGGCATAGCCCGTAAATAGGCGTGAGATCATGGGCGAATTGGGAGTGGTTTGAACGGACGGCCGATATCGAATCCTTTGATCATGCACCGTTCGTTGGACATTTGAAGGCCTTAATGATGTCGGAATTTGGTGATCTTGGGCTTGTTGGATTCGTCTCGTCGAGTCGCTCGATTCGAGTATAAGCTCGTTAAAATCGGAGACCGTTTGGTAACTCAAATTGCGGTTTGAACCTTCCAACAGCGCTTCGGGTCCTTGATTCGGACCCATTTGGGCTCGGATTGGGTCAAATTTGGTGTCGCTGGGTTCGTATTTCCGAGACGCTCAGTTTGACTATAAGTTTGCTAAAATCGGAGTTCAGGTGCTCCCGAATTTAATCTTTGAAGTTTCCAACTTGATTTTTGCCTCGAGATTCGTGCCCGATCAAGATAATTTTTACATGACGTATCAATCATTTTTCACAACATTTTAATATTAAATTTGTTTTAAATTTATAATTTAATTGGATATAATCACATATCACTAATGATTTTATATATATAATCATTAGTGATATGTGATTATATCCAATTAAATTATAAATTTAAAACAAACTTAATATATTAAAAAAATTTCTAAGTTCTATAGCTTTATCTACAAGAAAATGCTCTCAATTTATAATACTTTACATTATAATTTTAAAATTTTTAATAAATTTTGAAACGTAACACTCATCATTATAAAAAATAAATATATTGTATATATTTTATATTATCTTATAAATCATAATACAAAGTATATATTACAGATAATAAGGAAATTTTATAAAAATGTTAATGAATGAAATCCATATTCCAAATCAATAAATTACTATTAAGGAAAGCTTGCAGAAGAAGAGTAGATTACGAAGGTTAATGATAAAGTTAGGCGTCAACTAATTTCACCAAAAAGTTTCTGACTACTTGAGGAAGAAACGTGAACCGAGAGCTACGAATCACAAAAGCAGAAATAGAAATTAGGGAGAGGAGTGGAGTAAACGCATCGTAGATCCTGATAAATTATTTGGTGCCGAGTTAGGTATTATGTCTGGACTCCAATTAAATTTGTACATGTGTAAGGATATTTATTGCTCTTTAATTTTTTTGGGTCATTTTATTTTTTGAAGGGCAGAAAAATAAAAATACAGCAAAATCAATGTAAAAGCGTAGCAAAAGTGTAGTGAAAGCATAGCAAAGTGAAAGCGCATCAAAAAAGCGCAATGAAAACACAATAGGAGTGCACGATCGAGCAACAAAAACGCAGCATAAATGAAGCAGTTCTTTCTACAGTCAAAGGAGAAAGAGTAGGAAGCACTAGGATTCTGAGATCGCGCAGAAGTGCTCCAATCTATCATATAATTGGGTTTTATTGTTTTAGAACACGATTTTTTTTTTTGTTCAAGTTGATCTTTTATTAGAAAATTGAGACTTATATTCCTGATCACCATATTAGGATAATGGCCAGAAAGTGAGGACATATGATATGTGAATCAAATTCATATTTGAGACAAGTACTCACTATAGGGTAGCGATTCAAATCTAATCTAATAAAATACGAAGGGCTTAGAAGGTCTGACTCTTCTGGACTTAAAATCCTGCTTGGATAGGGCTGTCAGCTAAACTCCATCTAATGCTTTAAAATATTGATATTCGATCTTATGAAATGCAAGATAGAGTAGATTGTTGTTTTAAGGGGATTGGGGCCGACATCTAAGAAGCCCTAGTGGCGTCGAAACATGAGTGGTGGATCATGCTTCTATCCTAAATGCAATTGACGTTTTATTTCCGGTGGGCTATTAAGAGGACATGGATTTTCATCATTTATATGTTTCTAATTTTCTTTCTATGTTGTTAAAAGGATTTTATATTTTGTTTCAAGTAGAAGAGTTTTCCCTAAAAACTAACAAGACTGCTCTATAGGCAAGCATGCAAATGTCCTTCACACACCAATTATGTATTTGTATAAAGTCAGGAAGTTTTAATATGTAAATCACAGGGTTTATAATGTCGGTCAGAGTTATGGTGTCAGTTGTTTTATTCCATAACTAAATATTTCAGTTTTCAATTCTAGTCAAAGTTAAAACCAAATGTCTTTTATTTTAGTTTGGATTTGAATTTGAAATTAATGGTTTAAAATTTGTAATGAAATGAAAATGATATATAACATAAAACATGAATAGTGAAAGAAAATACAAATAAGCAGTATATGAAGATATGTAAAAAGACATAAATAACCTAATCCTCTAACATAGGGTCCAAGGTTACTAATGTTAACATATCATGTTTGTTGGATGTTTAGTTAGACATAAATTTGAAAGATGAAAACTACTTTGCCTGGTGGGTATGACACCCCCGATAAAGATCCCATGTTCATCCACTGTTTCGGGTTTGTCAATGTCCTTAACCTACTGGTCGAGTGCTAACCTAACTATCCTTGTCAATAACCATTGGTTCCCTCATCCAAGGGGACCTCGTAGGCTGATAATTAGATTAGAAATTTGAGCTTGTTGTTAGTGGTACCCGATCACTTTACTTTTTTTGCATACCATAGTTGTAATATTAAATGACACTTGCTATATGGACTTTGAATTTATTTAATTAATTTGATTGATTGATTGATGTGCTATGCCTGTGATTAAGATTTGCCTATTTTTCTTAATTTTTGGCGTTCTTATATGTCGATTTTGATTTAGCTTGGAACCCGATCGGAGACTCATGAAGGATCATTAAAAATTTTCAACCTTAATCAAATTTAAAATATTTTATCTCACATAACTCGGAAGCCTAGGACTGTCGGGAGTTCAGGACTGTCGGGAGTTCACATAGCATTTTGCTGCACCTTTTTCCTTAGACACCTCCCCGCTTGCGGATTTTGGCAAACCATCAGGCCTTTGAGGGTGCAGATCTGTCAAGGGAAATCTATACAATCTCAAAGATAAAATCTATTTTAAAACTTTTTTTAAAATTGCTTCATTCAAATTTTAAGCATTTATGGAGTCAATTTACATGCATTGCATTAGAAACAAATTTAAACTCAAGTTTCATATCACCAAACATAAGTTAAGGGGCTAAATTAGGATCTACTTTAGATGCCGGTCCTATTTTTCTTAAACTTAACTTAATTAAACGTCCATACCACTCTTTCATAAGTGACTAGACACATGACTTTGAAGCGCCTAGGTGGTTTAGCTGTATCCCTAATCCATGCTAGGGTAAGTATAGATCTTGCATTGCATTAGCTATGTTCGGTTCAATGATTTTCAGTACCCAATTTAGATTTAGGTTCTGAGGTAGGCTTAGGCTATAAGACCTCAACATCTGTGAATCTAATCTTAACTTTTAATAAAATTGACTATTCAAACTTAAATCTTTTTCAATTCAAATTTAAGCCCAACACTTATGATTAACTAGGGCACTTTTGAATTGTTTCAGAATCCCGGGTGTCTTCTACCTTTCCTCCTTTGATTCCAGAAATAAGTGCTCAACTTTAATCTAATCCCATTTGAAAATTTCAATCCTCACAACCTTTGATGTCAAACTTTGCATTCTTAAATAAAAATTTTACTAATATTTTAATTGAGAGTATTCGTAGGAAATTTTTGTTTCTTACGATGTAATTAACTACAATAGCTTGCACTCGTATGAGATTTAAAAACCTATATTATTTTTTTTTTAAAAAGCAATCTTTTCAAAACCTCAATTAATTGTCTTTGAAAAAAATCAAACTCAACGATAAAATGATCATTATCGTCTTTTTCAAATGATTGATCGTAAGTGATACTCTCTTTCATTGTAAAGATACATTTTATTATCATGAGTTCGATTATGAAATTAATTATCCCTTATCCAGATTATTGTAGTTGAACACTCGATTAAACATCATTTCGACACTAATGCCCAAGTAACAAAAATGCCCAAGTAAAGACTTAAATAAAAATAAGAATATTGTTGGTTTTTAGTTTCCTTCTGATATTTTTGGACCCTCAAAATAATCTATTTTAAATTGTGTTGAATTTAAATTTATATTATGGAGCTAGGTTGAATTTGATTTGATGCATGCCACAAGCCAGAATAAAATTGATTAATTAGATATTGTGTTTGATTTATGCACTCTCGTAAGAATTTTTATAAGAAAACACCATCAATCTAAGTTGAGAAAGATTATATGGGTTTTAAGAGATTAGAGATTAAAAGAAAAAGCTAAATATCATGAAGATCAAATTATGTACATGCTCAAAATTAGAGAGAGAGAGAGAGAGAGAGAGAGAGAGAGAGAGAGAGAGAGAGAGAGACGCTCATAATCTAACTCTTGAAACCAAATTTTAAGGATTCGAAAGTTGTATGATGAATTTCATGCGTCTCAGATCACTACGGGGTCAGTAAGAGAAATGTTAGTTGATCATGCAGAGTCAAGAACAAATATATTTTAAATAACGTTTGGTCATGAATTCAATAGTCCAATGTCATGGGCTATGTTTGTGTAAGATGAAGTGTTCCTTTGAAGGCTATTTCACTTGCTTTTGAGAACTCTAGAATATGAGACATTATTACCTACGGAGTTAGGACGTAGTTTTTCGTCCGGACTCCAATCAGGTGCAGACACGTTGGTTTTTTTTTTTTTTTAATTCTATCTCTTGTACATAGTGTATGGCTCCAATTGATTGGAGTCCGAACGAAATCCGGACTCTGCACATAATAAGTTTTCCTAGAATAGACAATCTACATGTTTGTATGGCTTAAGTCGATTCATATTCGCTAGTTCCGTAGATTTATTTAGTATCCTCATTTTCATTTGATTAACCTAATCTAGCCATCTAAGAGAACATGGATGTGAAGTTTGAATTCATAATTCTTTAATAATACACAAAAAATTCTCTTCTTTTGAACTCCTTGAATAATTTCAAATTTTGATTGCTTGCTTTAATTGTAATAAAAAAAACAAAAACAAAAGATCTCATCTCACAAGTCACAACCACGAACAATTATTACGTCCTCTGACCGGACGTAGAATTACGTTCGGCCGCCAATAACATGTCGCCACGTGCTCTTACTCTATACCGCGCGGCTCGACGACTTGACCCGTAGCGGAACCCGAGAATGCTATGTTCGTGATTTTCTCGGTATTGATCGGTATTTGCTCGGTATTGCTTTGCAAAAACGAGAAATACCGCTCTGTGAAGACCAAAACCATGCAAATACTGAGTTGTACCGAGTTTTACTACAACTCGGTACAACTTGGTATTTGCTCAGGATTTGCTCGGTATTGCTAGAAAAAACTCGGTACAACTTAGTATTTGCTCAGGATTTGCTCGGTATTGCTAGGTATTTGCTCGGTATTGCTAGAAAAAACTAGGTACAACTTGGTATTTGCTCGGTATTGCTAGGTATTTGAAATATATCCAAAAGGTGATGGGATGTTGTTCGGCTCGTCAAGGATTTAAAAAAGCGCACGTGCGAGAACCCAAAAAATAGCGGGTCGGGTCGGCGACTTTTCTTCATGCTACGTGGCGCAAAAACATTGGTGGCCGAACGTAGAGGAGCGTACGTTCACTAGACCAAATAAAAGTTCCACAACCACACACCCATGTATGTAAGTTTCTCCTAGACTAACTCAGCTCTTTGTTCCATGCAAAGAATATCTTTAGGGATCATTTTGTTTCCTTTAAATAGAAAATATGTTAAAAATTAAATAATTATCATATATTCACTCATTTTAAATATAAAAATATATTCATCATTTTGCACAACATTTTAACGCGTTTTATATTTTTTAAAAATCATTATTGATATGTGATTATATCCAATTAAATTATAAATTTAAAACAAACTTAATATATTAAAAAAAATTCTAAGTTTTATATCTTAAATTTTACATGAACCTTCATGATCTACTATTGCTTCTTCTACAAGCATGCTCTTAGTAGTAAAAATATTCATTTAGAGGCATTAATTTATTATTTATAATGTTATTGATTTGGGATATGTATTTCATTCATTAACATTTTTATGAATTTTTTTTATTATATGTAATATATTCTTTGTATTATGATTTATAAGATAATACAAAATATATACAATATAATTATTTTTTATAATTATAATTGTTACTTTTCAAAATTTATTAAAAATTTTAAAATTATATTGTAAAGTACTATAAATTGAGAGCATTTTTTCATAGAGAAATCTATAGAGAAGTTATAGTAATATGCCTAACATTAGGGTGAAAAAATCCATTGAAATAATGTCTCATCAAATGTTAATGATGTGATAAAAAGTTGATTACTAAAATCCAAAGGAGGTTAGGTGCAACTAATAAAATTAGTTCGTAAAAATATTTGAAGTTATTGCTAAGATTTTGTGTGAATGTATTTTTCCTATATTAAATTTATACCTTAACATTCAAATTTAAAAAAAAAAGGTCCTAACTGAGGATTTATAAAGGTCTTCAATGTATGATGTGATGAAGGATAATAGAATTTTTAATTCCAATAAGTTTTCACCAATTAGTAGGGGTATTCGATAAGTATAATCACAACTTAAATTATTTTTTGGGTGGGATTACATAGAAAAAGTGTCTTATCCTTAAAAGTCTATATAGATATCTTATGCATATTCGTGGAGGTTTGGAAAGAAGCCCCAAGAAGAATTCTAGAGAAGGAAATTCATAACTTTGTCTGCTGACAAATACAATATATTACCATTCACTGATTCGAACGCCTACCAACATTATTAAATATGTTGCTCACTATATCCAACAATATTTTGGCCTCTATTACCACCAAATAAGACTCAACATGTTGGTTGTCAATAGAGTTGATGTTTGTGGTTGTCACTAATGCTAATGATCTTTTTCCCCACTTAGGCTGATGACACCTGTTATGACCACCACAATTGAATGTTGAAGTCATCACTATTGTCAATGCCCGTCATTATCGCTACCATTGATGCTCCCCTTGGCCACCACTATCAATTCCAGTCATTACCACCATCGTCAACTCCCAATATCGTTGCCAAGGCATATGCATGCATTCTTAGTCATAACTCATCTCTCTTATAAGGAGAGCGACTAAGAAGATAGTTGGTTGTCGATTGATGACAACTCTAACGATTCAATGCTCCACTTCCACCGTAAAAGCTATCTTATAATAGCTAAGTAATTACAACTCAATGATAATGCTATACAAAACCATCCTCCACAAATAATTTCAATTTTGGATAATTTCGATGGGCCCATCTCAATATTAGGAATGTACTACTCTTCAAGCATCATGTTAAAACTCGAATAATTTTGTTCAACAACAACAACAACAAGCCTTTATCCCACTACGTGGGGTCGGCTACATGAATCCTTTTTCTCCATTGTTTCCTATTAAAAGTCAAATTCTCGTTTAAATCTAATAAAGAAAGGTCATTCCTAATATTTTCTAACCAAGTCTTTTTAGGTCTACCCCTACCTTTCTTAACATAAGTCAAATCTAATACCTCTACTCTCCTAATCGGGTCATCGGAAGGCCGCTGTTTTATGTGACCAAACCATCTAAGGCGACTCTCTCTAATCTTATCTTCTACTGGAGCTACTCCAACCTTTTCACGTATATGTTCATTTCGTATACTATCTCTAAGGGTAAAGCCACTCATCCACCTGAGCATCCTCATCTCTGCCACACTTAACTTAGTATTATGCTTCTCTTTTAATGGCCAACATTCGGCGCCATAAAGCATTGCAGGCCTCACTACCATCTTATAGAATTTTTCCTTAATTTTGAGGGGTACATTTCTATCACATAACAAGCCCTATGCATTCCTCCACTTCAACCATCCAACTTGAATGCTGCTGATAATATCCCCATCTATTTCACCATCACTCTGAACAATAGATCCAAGATATCTAAAACGTGTACTCTTATTAATGACTTGATCGCCCAAAGTCACAATCCCCTCACCAGGTCTATTACTACTAAAATTACACTCCATATATTCCGTTTTAGATCTACTCAAGCGAAAACCTTTAGACTCTAAGGTTGACCTCTATAATTCAAGTTTACCTTCAACTCTCTCTCTAGTCTTATCAACAAGAAGAATATCATCAGCAAAAAGCATACACCAAGGTACATCCTCTTGCAAATGTCTAGTGAGAACATCCATGACTAAAGCAAAAAAGATATGGGCTTAAGGCTGATCCTTCATGTAACCCAATCGAAATAGGGAAATACTTGGTCAATCCACCTTGTGTTTGAACACAAGTAATAGCTCCTGCATAAATATCTTTAATGATTTGAATAGGGAAAACTCGAATAATTTTGTTATCATAATAAAATTACCAACAGTTTCAAGACGTTAAAAATTCATAATATTAGCACCTAAATTAAAACTATTTAAATTCTAGAACTATATCAATTTTGTTTATATACCATATAACTCAAATTGCTCTCTACTTGTAGATTTTGGGCAAAAGCTTAAGAGTCCTCAACTTCTATGCTAAAGCAACCCTTCAACTTCTTCATCAGTTTTTTTTTTTTCAAATAGCACTTTATTTACTAAATTGATGCATCAATGAGTACATTAAGGTGCTGATTTTTATTAGGCATTATTGCATCCTGTAGTATTCGTGGCGGTAGAGATATATAAAGTTTAATGTCTTAACATTGTACGAAGATCCAACAAACACATAGATAAAAAGAGGGGGTGTATCATTCATTATAGACACCAAGATTTTTACGTGGAAAACCCCTAAAAAGGGAGAAAAAACTACTGGGCCTAGCCTAGTTTGAATGAATCCACTAGTATTGCGGTTGATTACAATTGCGACCCTTCCTTGGGGGAAGGCCTTAACTTGATGTACATCTTATAGAGTGCATTACATGATGAGAATACAAAGAATCATTGTTGATATGTTTGTTTGGTCTGAAGGAATGTAGTCAGTGGACGATGTAAGTCAGAAGGACCGTAGTTGGCGGGCAACGGAGGTCGAAAAGACTGTAGTCGGTGGGCAACGTAAGTCCGACGTAAGTCAGGAAGATCGTAGTTGACGGGCGACGGAGGTCAGAAAGATTGTAATCGGTGTGCGATGTAAGTCATGAGGACTGTAGTTGGCTGGCGACGGAGGTCGGAAGGACTGCAGTCGGTGGGTGACATAAGTCATGAGGATCGTAGTTGGCTGGCGATGGAGGTCGAAAGGACTGCAATCAGTGGGATACATAAGGAGGACCGTAGTCGGCTGACGACAGAGGTCGGAAGGACTTCAGTCGGTGGGCGACATATGTCACGAGGACCATAGTCGGTTGGCGATGGAGGTCGGAAGGTTTGTAGTCGGTGGGTGACGTAAGTTAGGAGGACCGTAGCCGGCGAGCGGTGGAGGTCGGAAGAACGGCGTCAGGTATAAGTCCAGCAATGAACATAAATCAAGCATTAGATAGATGTCTGGCAAAAGACAACGACAACGGGCAGAAGTATGGCGTCGGGTAAAAACTTGGCGACGAGCGGAGGTTCGGCGTTTGGTAGAAGTCCGACATCAGCTAGCGACTGAGGAGAGCTCTAGTGTTAGATGGTATTCGAGCAGAACTTCGACTTCACTTGGAGTTCAGGTGAAACTCCGGCGTCACTTGGAGGTCGGACGGAATTCTGGCGTCACTTGGAAGTCGGGCAGAATTTTGGCGTTACTTGAAAGTCGGGCGGAACTCCAGCATCACTTGGAAATCGGGTAGAATTCCGGCGTCCCGTGGAAGTCGGACAGAATTCCAGCGTCCCATGGAAGTTGGGCAGAATTCCGGCAGTGGCTGAGATGGAGCTTCTTCCCTCCTATCTTTCTTCTTTTCTCTTCTCATTCTTCTCTTCTTCTTCTTGCTTTTTGAGCCTTGGGTCCCCCTCTCAAGAGAAATGAGGGGCTATTTATAGCTTTCTGAGAGTGACATGACCAATAAATAGGAGGAAGATCAGGGGCGAATTGGGAGTGGTTTGAATAGACGGCCGATATTGAATCCCTTGATCGTGGATCGTTCGTCAGATATTTGAAGGTCTTAATGATATCAGAATTCAGCGATCTTGGGCTCGTAGGATTTTTCTCATTGAGTCGCTCGATTCGACTATAAGCATTTCATATTTGGAAACTGTTTGGCAATCCAAATTATGTATTGAACCTTCCGAATGTGCTTCAGGCCTTCGATTCAGACCCATTTGGGCTCAGATTGAGCTGAATTTGGTGTCGTTGGGTTTGTATTTTCGAGACAATCAGTTCGAATGTAAGTTTGCTGAAATCAGAGTTCAGATGATCCTAGATTTAATTTTCAAAGTTTTCAACTTGATTTTTGCCTCGAGATTCGTTTCTGATCAAGATAATTTTTTGATTACATATCAGGCATAAATAGTGAAAAGAGATATTAGATCCTCAAACATTTGGCATGTTGTGTAGAATAAGAATACATAATATTTTCCCATATAATAAACACATGATGTTGATACGCCACCTAAATAAGCAGCTCCTTCTGCTTAGAAATTCATGTGCTAATTCTTACCACTTTAGATTGATCTAGGGGTGTCAATTTGGGTCAACGGGTGGGGTTCAGGTCGAACCCGAGTTGACCCGGATCTAAACGGATCAACCCGAACCCGACCCATTTTTGCAAATGGGTCGGGCATTTCAACCTGGACCTGACCTGACTTGAGTGCAGCTGTGCGGGATTGCGAGCGGCAGCGGCGGAGTCCAATTTGTGACTCGCGAGCGCGCCTGCCGGTCGGAGTTGGTGCGGGCTGAACGCGGGATCCGCCGAGGTGCCGAGTGCGGGTTGGTCGCTTGGTCAAGCTGGAGGGATCCGCCGAGCTGCCGTGGCGCCGAGTGCGGGATGGTCCGGCTGGACGCGGTCATGCGGGATCCGCTGCTCCGCGGATGTGCAGGCTCGCCGGGCTGGACGGGCGCGAGTTTGCGGGATTCGGGACCTGACGCGGACGCGACCTAACGAGCTGGCCTGACAGGACGCGACCTGAGCAGCGGGTTTGCGAAACTGGTCAATTAGGGTTGACCCGTGGGTTGTCGGGTCAACCCTAGCCTGACACGTTTTTCAAACGGGTCAAAATTCGAACCTGGACCCGACCCGTTTTGCAAACGGGTTGACCCAAACCTAAATTTTTCCGGGTCGGGTCAAAAGTTGACACCCCTAGATTGATCCAATAACTTAAAGATTTTCTAAATCCTATTAATTGCATTCGAACTATTTTTCAGGGTTTAATTCTAATTGACAACAAAATATTTTTAAGGATTTAACACTCCTAAATCGTATTTTTATATAAATCCTACTTAATACCAAGCAGCCTCTTTGCTTTGAGATAACTCTGGAATCTCACAAACATATATACCAAAAAGGTTTGCCAGATTAGAAGATTTGAAAGAGTACTATATAATTCTCCAATCAATCGAACCATTAAAAACTTTACAATTACAGGAAAAGTGTGTTTAATTACCATTGCCATCTATATCCTCTAAAAATGGCAAAAGTATTTAAGCCAAGCTCCCTAGGGTGAGACTTATATGTGAAGACTTCAACAAGAGCCACCACCAAGTATGCCGGTGCTATTCTCAGTATACACACACACACAAAAACAAAACTTGAAGAAAATAGAAACATATTTTTGAAAGGAATACAACTCACCGGAGATTAGAGAAGCTGAAAAACAGATGCCGGCTACATACACTGCGTCGTTGATGCCCTTCAATTCAAGGAAGGCTGGTGTCGAGCACCAGGAGAAAAGCAAGGCCGTTGTGCCGCACGAAGAAGAGCGAAGGAAGCCTCGAGGCGATTTTTTTTTCGGCGTGTGAGGGATTACGGATGGGGGGGGGGCAATATAAGAGGGGGCAAATTACGTAAATACCCAGAGCGGAACTTGATTCCACGCCTGCAAATACAAGATGTTGATACACCATCAAGAAGATTATCATATATTTCAAAATTATTGAATCCTAATATTTTTTTTATAAATAAATAAATATTATAAATTAATACAACAACAACAACATCATCAAGCCTTTATCCCACTACGTGGGGTCGGCTACATGAATCCTTTTTCTTCATTGTGTCCTATTAAAAGTCAAATTCTCGTTTAAATCTAATAAAGAAAGGTCATTCTTAATATAAATTAATCTAATTAAAAAATTAAAACAACTAAAAATATATTAACAAAATTAGAAACTAAAAAATTAATACAACAAAAAATATATAAAAATATCATTCAAAATTAAGAGAATTTGGCATATCATTTAAGTTGCCAAAAAAATTTATTTATTTTTCCAAAATGTCCACCAATAATTCTAATTATTGCTTATGTTGAACGATTTATCAATTTATTATTATTTAATTTATCAGAAATCTCAAATGAACACTCTGATTTTCTTACATTCTTACACAAATTTCAAAATTCTGATTCTTTATAATAATTTATAGCCCTAGGGTTAGAAAATCTTCCTATATAACATACTAAAAGTAAAATGAATTGATATCTCTTAAAAAAAATATATTTTTTATTTTCAAAATTATTAAGTCTGCAATTAAATATATAATTTTTTTCTTTAAACATTTAATTTTCTTCGTAGTATAATGATTTTGCATTAATCAATTTAAGTGTTAAGGGTCATAATTAAAAAAGATATTTATTGTAATAATAACATGAAGTACTTATCTTAATAATTAGATTAATTTATAATATTTATTTATTTGTAGAAAGAAGATTATTAGGGTTCAATGATTTTGGAATATATATGATAGACTTCTTGGTGGTGTATCAACATCATGTGTTTATTATATGCTGGCGTGGAACAAGTTCCGCTTTGAGTATTTACGTAATTTGCCCCCTCTTAAGCAACTTAGATTGTCCGCTCCCCCCCCCCCCCCCAAAACCATTCGTAATCCCTTACATAGACCTGTCAATATTAGACTCGACCTGAAAATTTTGGGTTTGGGTTGACCCAAAACGGGTGGGGTTCGGGTTGACCCGAAATCGACCCGTTTGTGTCCCGAAATTGACCCATTTGTGACCCGAAAACACATTATTGACCCGGTAACCCGAGATTGACCCGTTTTCGACCCGTTTTTGACCTGAAAAGAGGAGATTGACCCGTTTTTATGCCCAAAAATAGTAGTTTTTTGGTTGGCACCTAGTCATCCGGGTCGGGTCGGGTTGACCCGGATTTGAAGCGGGTTGGGTCGGGTTGACCCGGACCCGAAGCGGGTCGGGTCCGGGAATTGACCCGTTTGCACTTCAATCTGTTCTTGGGTTTGGCAGGAAAAAAAAAATTTGAGACAGCTTGATGGGTGGAGGACCGGAAACGATGGCAAATAGAAGATGGATAAATAGCTTACTTGTAGAGAGCAGGCGGCAGGAGAGCACCATGGGGAAAAACACATCAGGAGTGTTGCTTGGTTTTTAACGAAGTTTATCGAGATATTTTAAAAAGTCTCACCTACCAAGTCTCACCTACCAAAATCTATAAATGGAAACTTTTGAAAAAAAAAATAAGGCCTCTCTATCAGTATTCATTTTCCATATGGGTGATTCTGTGATGAATGATGTGAATAATGGGAGTGGATTTGGAGGAGAAGAGAGGGATTCTGCTACATCTGCAGGTGTGGAAATCTCTCTCGATAGACTTTGTTTAATTGAAAAACTACGAACCTTAGCTGGATCGAGTAAGCTGTTTATCCATCTTCTATTTGCCGTCATTTCCGGTCCTCCTCCCATCAAGCTGTCTCAGATTTTTTTTTCTTTTTTCCGGCCAAACCCAAGAACAGATTGAAGTGCAAGCTTGATACCAGCAGCCAAGGAAGGAGCTCAGGTTTCCAAGGTTTGTACTCGATCCAGCTAAGGTTCGTAGTTTTTCAATTAAACAAAGTCTATCGAGAGAGATTTCCACACCTGCAGATGTAGCAGAATCCCTCCCTTCTCCTCCAAATCCACTCCCATTATTCACATCATTCATCACAGAATCACCCATATTAAAAGTGGGGTTATCAAAACATACCTTCCCAGATTGAAAATCATGGATTCCTTCTCTGTGATTCCAGTCCAGCCCGAATTCATCCATACCTCTTGAGAGCTTACTTGAGGTTCTTGCTACAGAATCAAGAAGCATTTGATCAAGTGTAGCATCCTCCCTCCTATCCACACGATCTCCAACCTCTGAAGAATCGTCTATAGCCATCTGCAAGTGTCACGCCAAATTGTCATTTGAATCTTGCATATTTTGTTTAACCTTTTCCAGACGATCCATGCCGCAATAAAAAAACACTTGAAGCTCCCTTCCCTCCATTTAGGTTCAATCCAGAGCAATTGCCACTAATCTGTCCAAGAGACAAATTTCTAGTCTTTCAATTGATTGGGATCTCCTTCACAGGTGATCGGCAATAACCATCAAACTTTTGCCTACCAACATCTATAGAAGGATATTTTTGAAAAAAAAAAAAATAAGGCCCTTCTAATAAAAATTTCTGATCCTATCACTTTATTCATTAAAATCGCATATACCAATTTCAAATCCGGATGAAAAGGGTTGAATTTTTTTTTTTGATTCAATAATTTGCGCCTCCAAAAGAAAAAATTCTCTGTTTCTCTTGCAAGTTTATTCTCTATTTACTGCATTGAAATTATTTATCATTTTTTTATTTCATCTTGCTGAATTTTTGTTGAAATTTTCCAAGGACTTGCTGGGGAGTTCGCAAGACGCAAGACTTGGCATCTAGGCTCTAGCAGGTTTGTATATTTTCCAAACCTTAACTTTTATTGTTTAACTTGCCATGAATTTTAGACATGATTAAATATTTTAAACGGTCATTTATCCAAAAATTATGTTTTGGCTCCATTCGAAAATTCATGGAAGTTGTATATGCTGATCAATGCATGTTTTTTTTTTTTTTCAAAATATAGGTTTAAATTTTTATGAAGAGATATTTTAAGAGGTCATCAAAATCAAACTTTTCAACATCTTCAATTCAGACAAACAAAAATGATGAAGATTAAAAAACATAAAGGAGATTGAATATAGGTAGATTCATAAAAATATATAGAAATAGATGTTCCTATTAAGTAGAAAGCATCATACACTTTTGTACCACATTCTGCATAACTAAAATATTAGCCTATTAGGTTGTTATAGCTGTCATTTACACAGCTATGTCTATATATAGTTTACTAGGCTGTTTGAAATAGATATGAAAATATAATATTTCCTTTACTTCTTCTTCTCCACTTGTCTCGGACTCGTTCTGTCCGGTTCTTCATTTTCTACATGGTATCAGACACGGCAAGATCTTGAAGTTCGTCGTTCCCATGGCGTCTACCTCCGCTTCCTCTCAATCTACCACTTCCTCCGGCTCACCGCTCAACCCGACCAAGCTGGACTTACGGAATGTAATCCCCTGGCAAACCCGACGACAATCAAGCTTCCGCTCAACATCCCGATTGATCACAATCTTTTCGATCCGGTTATGTACAGGCACATAACGGGATCCCTACAGCATCTTACGTTAACGTGACCAGATATCGCATTTGCAGTTAACATTATCTCACAACAAATGCATAATCCTTTACCTGATCACACTTATCTTTTAAAACGGTTTCTCAGGTACATCAAAGGAACCTTGGACTTCGGACTTCCCATCACCAAAACAGATCTTCAACTCCGAACATTCTCCGATGCCGATTGGGCCGGCAACCCCTCCTCTAGAAAATCTACCACCGGATACTGCACATTTCTCGGTCAAACTCTAATTTCGTGGGCCGTCAAGAAACAAACGACAGTAGCAAGATCGTCCACCGAATCAGAGTACCGGGCTTTAACTGCGGCAACTGCGGATATCATCTGGATCAAACGCCTTCTAACAGATTTCAACGTGGAAATGCCTACCTCTTCTGATCTCTATTGCGATAATACATCCGCAATCGCCCTAGCAAACAATCCGGTCTTTCATGCTAGGACGAAACACATTGAAATCGATCATAGGTTCATACGCGATCAAATTCAGAACAATCGCATTCGTCTTCTACCTATAAGCTCGGTCGATTAGATTGCCGATATCTTTACCAAGAACTTAACAACCCCAAGGTTTCAATATCTTAGGAGCAAACTGACAATAATCAAAGATCCCTCAGTTTGAGGGGGCGCTGCCCCTTTGGACCCCCAACATATATGCGATCAGTTACTTATAAATTTGCTCAAATTCGGGTCATTCGTGTCGGGTCGGGTTGACCCGGACCCGAATTGTGTCGGGTTCGGGTCTGGAAACCTGACCCGTTTTTAAAAACGGGTCGGGTTCGGGTTAACCCGAACAGTGCCGGGTCAATTCCGGGTTCGACCCGAACCCGACCCGCTGACCCGAATTGACACCCCTATTTGTAACCGTTTTTGTTAATTTATCAAGCTAAGTCCCTAATTTTCCAAAAAAAAAAATTACAACCTATGTCAATGGCTATGGGCCCACCGCCACCCACTAACCAATTTATCATCATAATAATAAATTTAATTTTCCAAAAAAAAAAAAGAGAGCCAATTTTCTCACTCTTCACATGACAGTAAATTCATATGCGAGCTAGTTTTCTCAGTCTTCTTTCTCGTGTTTTAGTCAATGAAATCACATCATTAGTTGGTGGCGGTGAGTCCATAGCTATTGACATTGGTTGCAATTTTTTTAGGGGAAATTAGGGGCTTAGCCCGATGTAATAATAAAAACAGTTACAAATTACAATCTAAGGAAAGACGTCAGTAAAAGCTGGTGGTGGCCTCATAGCTATGGATTCTCAGCATCTCTGGAAAATTTCCTTTGCGAGCTGCAACTCCAGCCTGCCCATGTCTTCGAGGTTTTTTTTAATAGCCTTAGAGTTCAACTGCCTAAATTTCAACCTTTTGGTGGCTCTTGCTCTTCCTCCTTTAGGCCGTTCCCTCTTCACTGCGGGTTGTGGACGGGTAAGTCTTTATTTCTGGTGAGATAAAGCCTCTTCTTCATCTTGCTCCTCTATCGCTTTATGATTAGGCTAATTTTTAGGTTTATGTTCCGACAAATTTGATTAATCCTCTTTCGAACCATTTTTTTTTTAATTTTATTTGCCATTTCAATTTTATTTCTCTGCTTCTATCAGATAGAAATTTTACTGGTTCAATTTAGTGAAATTGAAATTATTAGAAGACCTTACATATGTATTATTTCTCCAGATTGAACAATTTATGGATAAAATTAGTTTAGTTGAATTCTTTTTTATAATTATCTGTGTGTTTTAGAATTTTTTTGTTTTATTCCTAAGGTTAGACATAATACACTAAAAGCATAAGCGAAGAAAAGGAGAAACAATTTCAAGCCATACTACGCATTGCTGAATTTGTGTCTGGAAATCCGAGAGTATACGAATCTCCTTCCTCTTTGTATCATATTTCTTCTTCTCTGAAACCAAGGACGAAAAAATGTTTAGGGGATCATATAAAATCTAGAAGACAGGGTTTCTCCGGTTACCTACAACACACCTACGAAAAATGTGATTGAGTGATTATACCATCATATTAAATTGAAATTAACATATGAGTTGAATATAAACAATTTTAATTAATTATCATTGAATTGGATTTTGACAAAGAAGGGTTTATGATATTAGAGTAAATCGCCTCATGCTTATCTGTGCACTGCATTTTGCAGCAGTATTTCATACATTGCTTTGGATTTTAGTTCAATGAGCTTATTATAGTACTTCGATTAATTAATAGAAAAACCTTGTATCTAATGATATGACCAAAGAAGACTATGCTTGCACGTTGATTATTCATCTTTGTGTCTTCAATCTTTAAGGGTAGTTGTTGGACAAAGAAGAGGGAGCCGGGAGGGGAGAGCTGCTCGCAATTTAGGAAATCATGCGTGAACGGTATCGGCTAGGGAAAAAGGACAGAATATGAGGTGTAGGGGGCAAATTACTAAAATAGGAGTGGGGATATTTTAGTAATTTGCCCTCCTACACGGTCACACCTCATACTCTGCCTTTTTATCATCAAATTTCTCGTTTTATATGAAAAAAAAGGAAAGAAGATAATAATGATTTACAATATACAGTTACCCAACAAAAGCATATACATTCAATTAATTATTTTTGTTATTTAGTTCAAATGTTGATCTTCCGGCCTAGCTAATTCATGATTGTGGTTCTCAATGTATTTTTGCACTGTCCAAACTCCATCTCCAATCACAACAAATCTAATCATAGTTGGACACCCGGTTCTGGTGTTTGATTTTCAATATTTTGATTTGGAATTTAAATTAATGTCTTTCTTGAATCCAGCTTTCGAACGTATAAAATCCTTCGATTTTATTTTCCTCGAATTAGGAAAGAAGATAATAATGATTTACAATATACAGTTACCCAACAAAAGCATATACATTCAATTAATTATTTTTGTTATTTAGTTCAAATGTTGATCTTCCGGCCTAGCTAATTCATGATTGTGGTTCTCAATGTATTTTTGCATTGTCCAAACTCCATCTCCAATCACAACAAATCTAATCATAGTTGGACACCCGGTTCTGGTGTTTGATTTTCAATATTTTGATTTGGAATTTAAATTAATGTCTTTCTTGAATCCAGCTTTCGAACATATAAAATCCTTCGATTTTATTTTCCTCGAATTAGGAAAGTAACAATGATGTTCTTTCCGAACGCTAAAACCAAGATTACGAGCATAATCACAATGCATATCATATGCTTCCTTCTCAGAGTTATAAACGCCATGTGCACAAGAAAAACATATTTAATGTTTTGATATAAATGTGGAAGTACACAAAAATCAGCGGTACAAAGCGGATCCGATTCACGGTACTGCTTCTCAGTACTGGGAAGCGGTACCGAGAAATAGTACCGGGAAGCGGTACAGGGAAGCTAATATGCCTATTTTCTTGACATAAACATAGAAGTACACAAAATCCAATGGTACACAGTGGATAGGTTCACACAATCGCTTCTTGGTACCAGAATCGGTATCGCAAAATTCCGGTACTGCGAAGCGGTATTGCTTAGTACCGAGAAGGGGTACCGAGAAGCGGTACTGCTCGATTCCGAGAAGGGGTATAGAGAAACGGTTCCTAGAATCTTCACACAGAAGAAGTAGACAGAGCTACACATAAGAGGTACGCACATAGTTACATTCTCAAATGATAAATTGTAAAACCTCTTCGGAGTTAAATACTTACCGATAATATCGCAGACTTATCTCTCGTACTTCGTTGCGGTAAGTTTTCTTAAACATTTTGGGTCTCTTCCATCTCCTCGCATGATTCGACGCCATCCAAAGAGATTTCCATCATATCCTCTTCCTCCCTATTCTTTATCTGCTCTCTTATATGGAAAAATCTCGTCTCACGTGACAAAAATAGTCCGCCAATGTCATAAAACCTAAAAAAGTGTGATTCTTTTGAAAATTCACATTTGATCTGGGTCAGGTCGTCGAGCCGCGTGGTAACTTGGAAAAGTATGTGCTAAAATATTGAGTTTTATCGAGTCAGGTCCTTAGGTCATCGGGGCGCTGTGTCATCATTTTATTGGCGTCCCGATATAGAGCTACTTTTGATGTTCGCACCAAATAAGTTTTCCTTCATCAGTGCCTGTTGACCTCTGGATAAGATCCATAAGAAATACAAAAAAAAAAAAAAAAGTTTAATCATTCAAAATACCTGTACAAGAATCCCGCAAATTCGGCCGATATTTCGCCAACCTCGGAGCGTCGAACCCTGAAATCCCGCTCAAATACAGCCGAAATCCTGCGAGATCGCTGTTCCTTCGGCGCCGTTCCGGGATTTGCTCGCCTCGACGCTGCCGCACTCGGTATATAAAAGGGAGATGAGAGCGAGCTTTTAGCGTGACTTCCTCTCCCACGACTAAACTTCTCCTTCCCGTAAGCATCCCGCTGCTCACACGAAGCCCCTTCCTCCTCTCGATCCCGTCAGCCACACGAGCTGTTCAACTTCTCCACTATCATCCGCTAAAGCCATCTCCATCCTATCGTAAGACGTTCGATCTCCCATTGGCTTAGCCAACCGAACTTCTCCCAAATCTCTTCCTCTTAGTCGATATCATGCCTAGTCCAAATCCTCCAAACAAAGGCCCCATCCAACACCAATCTTCCTCTGACCTGCTCCAGATCTGAGCTTCTCTATCCCATCTAGCTCCAGCAAGTTGCCTTCAGTCCAGAGAAGAGAGAGAGAGAGAGAGAGAGAGAGAGAGAGAGAGAGGGAAGATCAATTTAGCCGACGCCTTCACTCTCTCTCCCTCGATCCGTGCCAACATCTTCGTCACCAACCCTCGCGCAGGTATGATCTCCTAAAACTTTGAAAACTTTGAAAGCCCATTCCCGGCGCTTGCAACGCAGCGAACAACCACCTATGCACGCTTTTCTCTAGTGTGGTAGGAGGGAATTCGTTGCGATGCTTGCGATAGGATGGGTAATCAAAATCCCATTTTCGGCGTTAGTGTCGGACCGGAAAACTAACTCATGCACGCTTTTCTCTAGCATGGTGGGAAGGGAACCCGGTGTGAGGCCTACGGCGAGATGAGGTCAAATATAAAATTGCTTATTTTAAAATGGTGCCCGCAACCCTTGCATGCCTTTCTTTGGCGTGGTGGGGAATAAAAATTATTACGACCGCGGTGTCCTCGTTCAAGGGCACCTATCATGCACGCTTTTATCTAGCGTGGAGGGAGCCCCAGTTTTCCGTAGTTTTCCCCTAAACGGGGGAGACGCTGGAAGGCTGCCGAAATTTCGAGTAAATGCAATTCGTAATTGGAACAATTTGGAGCTTTACTTGGACTTTGATTGGAGCATCAAATGTACTTAATTCAAACTTAAACAATCAATAATAAGTTCGAATGCAAACGAAATAAGAGAATGGCTCGAATTCAAGTGAACTACAGGGGACTTATAAACTCGAACCGGATTGAACAAACAGTGAACTATTTGAACATGCAATCAAACTTGCAAAGACTACAAAGGACTTGAATCAAACTCAACCAAGAAAAGTTTGATTTGAGCATGGACATGAACTCAAGTTGAACTTGAACTCAGAATTCAAATGAAATACATGGGATAATCAACATAAAAGCAAGAATCAAGATGAAGGGGAGCAAAGAAATTTCTCTTAAACAATAACATAATCAAATCTCATGATAAAATATGATGCTCCCAAGAGGATAACACAACTTGCTTGCAAAGAGAGATCAATAAGATCTCTACCTATGAGCTATGACACGAAATCTCTAATGGATGTCAAAGAGCCGTCTTGAATTCTTGATCAAATGCAGATGAATGAGTTTGGAGCTTGTATTTAGTAAAAGATATCAAGTATGATTTGTTTGAAAATCATAAGGCTCCTTCAACACTACAACTCATTTATAATGATTGTGTTAATTAAAGTGCAACCGCCAATGGAATACAAATGATAATAAAGACTCAAGAAAATGATTGTTCAGGGATGATTATGTCAGATACAAGAGCATATGATAGATGCAATGAGAATAGATATTATCATTCAAACAAGCAAGTAAAACCTACAAACCACTATAGGAAACCTGTCATGTCCACAAAGTGATATCGTCGAGCAACCTTCAACAAGTACAAGCTCCAACGAGCTACTGACGGAAGCCCATTATAAGTTGAATTCGTTATTTACAAGCAAATGTCAAGTGCTGTACATTGGAGGAAAGCACCTACAAGCCATCGTAGAAGACTCGTCGTGGATTTGACATGTTATCTATGAGAAAATACTGCAAAATTATAACGAACATAAGCTCTCACAAATTATTGTAAAAGATCCCCATGTATCCAATTCACTGTGCTCCCACTAGTGAAGATGTACAACGTGCAATAAGAGTATAAGCTTACGAACTGTTACGAGAGACATGTCATGAATCCAATATACGATCCACAAATAAATACTGAAAAGACTACGACAAAGAGTGACTTCTACGAGCCATCATGAATGACCCATCGAATGTCTGAAATACCCTCGCACAAGTGTACCGTAGTTTGTATGCACATAGATACACCAGAAGGGGTAAAAGCAACCAAACACCCGCAGGGGCCCCGGCGAACGTGTTATTGGTGCACACGTAACGTCTAGGGTTGTTGTGTGATTCAATAAGTGAATTCTAGTTCGAACTCGATCCTCCTATGCAGACCAATAGGAGTCGACAAGGTTCGAACCTTTAAATAAATAGACAGTTATAGCAACTGGTGTATTTATTTTAATACATTCATATTAGGCCATCAAGGTCTACAATCAAGAGAATTCACTAATAAACGCATAAAGCCTACGAAATCCGATCCTCTGTCGACAGCCAGACAGAGTCGACAAGGTTCAAGCTATAAATGAAAATACCCCAAACAACCCGATGATGGCTGTGTTGAATGCAAATCTCAATCGGAGGAGTTCCTAAATATTTTTAAATGACTCCCAAATATCCAAATGCCTATCAAAATCTATCCTCCCTCCGCAACAGTTTGTCAGGGTGGACAAATTGAAAAATACTTCAGCTCACTAAGAGCTAATGCCTGGTCAAAAATATCACTAGGATTCATTCTCAAACAATCTTCTGCTAGTAAGGACGTGGTACGTGTCCTCTAACCGGCGGTTTTGTCGCCAAATGGCACTGCAGGTAAACAGTTATGACCCGGGGCCCTCTGAACCGAGTGGTTTTGCCGCCAAATGGCACCACGAAATACCGGTTATGGCCAGCATCGTTATGTTCCTTATTGGCATCAAATCTTTGATATATGAATCAATAGAATATGATTGATAGGGCACAAAGCTCTCTGTTAGCTAAGGTGGATTTAAATTTGTCCCCTTAGGCAAATACCCATCCCAGGTCTACAATGTACCCTTGGACAAAGCAACCCATGGCTGCCGACAAGGATCCTTCTGTTAGGTTGGTTCGACTACCTCTTCTGACTAAGTAGACCAGGGACCACGATGGCCCGGGATGACGGAATCATGGGATCTTGATCGGGCCCATCATCCATTCCCCCACCATCCGCTTTAAGTGCTAGGTGGTGAAATTTCCTATTTTAAATATCAAAATTTTCAAATCTTTTCAAATTCCCAAATCCAAACCCAATTTCAAAATCCAATTTCTACCAATATCCTAAGCCCATTGCTGCTACTATATGCCAGATGCACGTATACTCTACGTATCTGATTGACGACTAGCCTTAATCGAAAGTTCTCTCTCGTCATCGGGAGGGGTAATTAACTATAGGGGCTTGCGCCTATAGGAAACCAGAACTCAGATCATAAAGTCCTCTCAAAATGAGGGCGAAATCTCTGGGTAGTGTCTTATCTATAAACCCATCTGCCTTCTAAAATTTACCTCGGAACTTATTCCGTTAAAACTCCCCTCGCCAAATAAATAGGAAAAGCGAGCGGGGAGGGCGGGGCCGAATTTTTGGAGCCCACAGTGCCAAGAAAGGCATGGAAAACAGTCACGATGGAGCCAAGATTTTTTTTTATAGGGGCACAAATTATGAATACTAAAAAAAACTCCCAACTTTTTTCATGAATACTAAAAAAAAATTCAAACATATTTGAACAAAATAGCAATATATTTTTAATGAATATTTTATAATTCATATACATATATTTTAACTTGTATCAAAAATTATTTTTGTAATCATCCTTGTTGCATATTGGAATATTCATGACAATAGAGAGATATAGAGTTTATCATCCTAGTTTTATACGGAGATCCAACATACAAATAGATAAAAGAAAAGGGGTACGAGATCATAAGAGACACCATAATTTTTATGTGGAAAACTCTAAAAAAGGAAAAAATCACGAAGCCTAGCCTAGTTAAAATGATTCTACTAGTGTTATTGTTGATTACAAATGAGTCCCTTCTATGGGGGAAGGTCTTGACATGATGCAATAAATATACATTATATATAGTACATTACATGGTGGTGGTTGAAAGAATCAAATGATAAGGGAGTCATTCTCAAGTGAATGTTGACATATTCATTTGGTTGGCAAGATGAAGGAGGTTGGAGGGACCTTAGTCAACAAACGACAGAGGTCGAAAGGATCGTAGTCGGCAAGCAACAGTGGATGGAAGGACCGTAGTTGATTGTTTATGTTAGTCAGAGGGATCGTCGTCGGTGGGCTATGATGGTCGGTGGGACAGTAGTAGGCAAGTGGTAGAGTCACAAGAATCGTAATTAACGGGAGACAATGGTAATAGGGACCCTAGTCTTTGGTCAAATGTATGTCTAAGGGTTCGTAGTCCGTGGGCGACGGTGGTCGAAGGGACCATAGTCGATGGGCAAGGTTGGTCAGAGGGAGGGTATTCGACAGGCAACATTGGTCGGACGGAGCATAGTCAGCGGGCAACGGCAGTCAGATGGATCATAGTTGGTTGGCAACGATAGTCGGAAGGACTTTAGTTGACGGGTGATGTTTGTCGGAGGGACCTTAGTTTGTCGACGACGTTGGTTAGAGGGACCATAGTCGACAAGCAACGGTGCTTGGAAGGACTGTAGTCGACGGGCGATAAAGGTCGGAGAGACCATAGTCGGTGTTCTACGTTGGTCGGAGGGACCGTAGTCGACGAGCGACGTTGGTCAGAGGGACCGTAGTAAGCGGGCGAGATTGGTCAAATGATACATAGTCGGCAGGCGACGATGGTTAGAGCAATCGTAGTCGGTGGGCAACGGAGGTCGGCGGGACCATAGTCGACGGTGGTGTGAGGGATCATAGTCGGTGGGGGATGGATGTTAGAGGGACAATAGTAGGCAGGTGATGGTGGTCCGAGGGATCATCGAGAAAAGTTTGACGGTAGTTGACAGTCGGGTGGAAGTCCAGTGGTAATCAGCGGATAGGAGGTAGTCTGACTTTGGTCCGGCGATGATCAGGCAAAACTTTGGCAGCGATCTACAACCATTGGATAGTCCGACATTAGTCGGTGGCTGGGCAGTGGTCAGACATTGGTCGGGTAGAAGTCTGGCGGCAATCTGTGGCCAAGCGGTTATCTGATAATGATTGGGCGTAAATCTAGCGGCGGTCAGCGGCCGAGCGGGTCTATCGATAATAGGGTGGAAGTATGGCGGGAGTCGACGGAGGGGTGGAAGTCTAGCGACGGTCGGTGACCACAACTTGTGGTCCGACGATTGTTGACAGAGGTTCAACGATGGTAATGCTGGAGCTCTTGAAGCTTCAGAGCTCTCTCGAATCTATCACCAAAGGTCCCCTTTTATGTAGAGAGAGGTAGGTCTATTTATAGATTGTTTAGAGTGTCATGCCTTGTGAATATGGAGAAGATCTGGAGCAGATTTGGAGTGCTCCATTAGACGGCAAACACTGATCCCCCGATCATAGATTATTTTTCAATAGTTTAAGTGTCTTAATGATGTCAGAATTCAACAATCTTGAGCTAGTTGGATTCTTCTCATCGAGTCGATCGATTCAACTATAAGTGTGCCATATTTTGATATCATTTAGTTATCCAATTTAGGATTTGAACCTCTCAAATAAGACGGCATACACTGATCCCCCAATTTTGACCCATATGGGCTCGTATTGGACCAATTTTGTCATCGTTGGGTTTGTCTCTTTAAGACATTCAGTTTGACAATAAGTTTATTGAAATTGAAGTTTATATGATTCTGAATTTAATTTTGAAAGTTTCCCACTTGAATACGTCTCGAGATTCATGCACGGTCAAGATGATTCTTGGTGAAGTATCAGTCTTGATAATTTCTTAAAATCTATTAGCAATTAATTAATTTATTATCATACCTACCAATAAGCTACAAATGTTAGGTAGGTTAGGTCTATCAGATTTTATCCTCCATAAATGTTTACATATTTCATCCTAATGTTAAGCCACAAATGTTAGGTCTATCAGATTTTATTTTCTGTCGTTTCCAGTCTTCTATTTATTGGTAGGCATGAGAATTATCCATCTTCTATTTGTTGTTGATAGATTTTAAGAAATTATCATCTTCTATTTATCGTCGGTTCCGGTCCTCCTCCCGTCAAGCTGTCTCAGTTTTTTTTTTGTCCGGCTAAACTCAAGAACAAATTGAAGTGCAAACTTGATACCAGCAGCCAAAGGAGCTTAGGCTTCCAAGGTTTGTACTCGATCCATCTAAGGTTCGTAGTTTTGATTATGTCATTTAATTTTCCAATTAAATACCATGTTGAAGAGGTTAATTGGAGACAATCTCTGGTAGTGGTAGCATACATTCAGAATCAAATAAAATCCTGGAATTTGTTACATTTAGGATGAAATCTGTAAACATTTGTAGAGGATAAAATCTGACAGACCTAACCTAACTTTTGTAGCTTACATTTGTTGGTAGGCATGAGAATAAATTGTTAGTAGATTTTAAGAAATTAGTCCCTTGGTCAAGATGCCTTATCGACTATGATGATGAGGAGGAATGGGGATAATGCAACTGCTTTGGGTTCTCGCCCGTCTGTGGCCTGGGTTCTGGTGGAGATCGATATTACCCATAAATACACCGATAAAATATGGCTTGGTCCAGTGAAATTAGGATATTTCCAACAAGTTGTTATGGAGGAATTTCCTCCTTTATGTGCCAAATGCAAACGTTTAGGACATTCAAGTGATTTTTTACGTCCTCCTTTTGATAATGTCATTGCTGTTGTTCCTTCTAAATTGAATCTTCCTATACCTGCTTTAGGGGCTATTGAGGAGAATGACCTTCATTTTGGGGGGTGGGGTAAGTGATCATGTCCATCCTGCCCCTAATGTGGCTGGTCCATTTGTAACTGATTTGCCTCTTAGGAATCATTGTGAAACCAATGTGGTTGGTGTGGATGCTTCTCATGCTTCCCTTCCTTTTGCTT
This sequence comes from Dendrobium nobile, assembly GCA_022539455.1. Lineage (NCBI taxonomy): Eukaryota > Viridiplantae > Streptophyta > Magnoliopsida > Asparagales > Orchidaceae > Dendrobium > Dendrobium nobile. The sequence continues at coordinate 6,577,892 of CM039727.1, forward strand.
CTAATGGTGTTGAAGTTGATTATGCTATTAGCGATTGCTTAAGTCCTAATCCTATTACTAGTGTTGTGGCGGGCCCCGATGCGATTGTCTCTGATTTGGTTGGTACGAGTGATTTGGTGACCAATCTTTCTAGCCCTATCGACTCCTTGGCAGCTCCTATTTGTGCTGTTGTGGCTTGTTCTATTGGTACTTCGGTCTTTAAGAATGACGGTTTGTGGTATCCTTAAGGGTGAAGCTAATGCTCCTGATTATCGGGTCTGTTTGCCCATGAATGCTAAAATTTGTTGCATTAACCTTATATCTAGTCCTACTTGTGCTGATGTTGTGGAAATGTCCGGTGATAATTCTGTCTCTTTAGTTGTTGTGGGTGGTGAAACTTTGGCTGATGGTTGATGCTGGAGTTGTGGTGCATCTGGTTGATGTGCCTATATCTGTTATCTCGATGTTGATATGTTAGCTCATCTTGCTAGAGATCATATTGTGAGGCAATGTGATTGGTTATACGATGACAGATCTTCTGCACGAGGAGAGGAAATTATTGAGAGCAATTTTGATGCTCATGACAGCTTTGATTTAAGTTTTCTTCAAGTTGCAGATGTTGGCTTGTTCAAAAATAATGTTAAGCATAGAAAATGTAATTCTAAAAAGAAATGAAAAATAAATAAATAACAAAGAAATCAAGCACATAAAAAACGCTAAAATTTATATGATTTGGTCGCAACTTATATCTACGAAAGGAGAGATATTTATTCACCGTTAAGAAGCCACATATGTGCATAGATAAATGAGGCACAATAGATCCTCGCCCCCACCCCACCAAATACATCTAATATTTCCATGAAGGAGAGTCATGAAATTTGTTTTGCTAAATAAAAAGGAAAATCTTCCAATATCTCTTATAAATACAAGAATCACGCAAACGAGAAAAAAAAGAAGTAATATTCCCCTAATTTTCCTTGAAAATGATATCCCTAATCCATCTCGCTTCTTTTATAAATGAGATAACAGTAGTCTTTATCCATTACTAAGTTCCCAACCAAATCAAATATTCCAAATCATCTCACATATTTGTAAGCATTTGGAGCTTACTTCACGCCCAATACAATAAATCCAACTGGGCTTAGCTAAGTCAAATTCATTTAAGACCAAAATCTGCCATATGCTGCAATTTCATAGGCAAACTGGGTTGCTTCGCTAAGTCGCATTCATTCGGTTATCGATGTTGATGTACCATCAAGAAGTCATAAAAAACCCCATTCATTAGAATTACTTGTACGAGCATGAAAAAGTAAATAACAAAGAAATCAAGCATATAAAAAATGCTAAAATTTATATGATTTGATCGTAACTTATATCCACGAAAGGAGAGATATTTATTCACCGTTAAGAAGCCACCCACATAGGTGCATAAATAAATGAAGCACAATAGATCCTCGCCCCCACCCCACCAAATATATCTAATATTTTCATAAATGAGAATCATCAAATTTGTTTTGCTAAATAAACAGGAATTCTTTCTGTTCGAAATTTTTCTGCACTCAGAAATTATGTTGAAGAAATCCTGCACTCAACGAGTAGGCTTTCTTAAACATAATTTCGACCAGAAAAAACTAGGTTAAAAAACATCAAACTTCCTTCCGATCTATCAAGTTCAGCAATAATATATTTTGTGGAAGGAACCATGTTTTTTTTTTTCTTCATTGTGTCATATTTTCTAATAAACAAAAATATTTTCTAATACTTTTAAATTAAACCTTTTAAATCTACCTCTACTTTTCTTGTCACAAACCCAATCTAAAATATCTACTCTTTTAATTGGGTTATCAAAAAGCTGACACTTGATGTGACCAAATCATCTAAAATAACTCACTGATTTTCTCTGCTATTAGAACTACTCCATTTTCCCTACAAGTAATTTCAATGGATGGAGTTTTTTATGACTTCTTGGTGGTGCATCAACATCATGTATTTAGCCACTTATATTTTCCCCCACCCCCAACCAGGTGGCAATGGTAATTAAACACACTTTTCCTGTAATTGTAAAGCTTTTACTGGTTCAATTGATTGGAGAATTATATAGCACTCTTTCAAATCTTCTAATATGGCAAACCTTTTTGTTTTATGTTTCTGTGAGATTCCTAGTGATCTCAAAGCTAAGAGGCTGCTTGGTACTAAGTAGCATTTATGTAAAATACGATTTAGGAGTGTTAAATTCTTAAAACTATTTGGTTATCAATTAGAATTAAATCCTGAACAACAGTTCGGATGCAATTAACAGGACTTAGAAAATCTTTAAGCTATTGGATCAATCTAGAGTGATATGATTTATAGATATCCTTCTTTCTATAACAAGGATTAACAGCTAGGGAGGGAGGGAGAGAGAGAGAGACCTTATTTAATAATTTTAAATGAATAGCAGATAGAGTCAGAAAGGTAAAATACGATTCAGCAGCAGTTCGAAAGGATCTTATCAACGTCCATATAGATAGATATAGGATCTATGGGGCAATTACTTAGAAGTACATTTTGTGTAACAGCCCTTCCTATCTGATAGAAAAGGATCCCATGATCCTGAACCGATCTTATCTGGGATCGAAAATCCCAAGTTTTTCTATGAAGAGCTGATCTAATTGTATTAGTTTCTATAATGGATTTCTTCTGTGTAATACTAATTGATAGGGCCTCATTGATAAGTGCTACAAGATCTCTCGCATTGGAACCCATGGTTATGGACCCGAATCCGTTAGTATGGAACATCTTCTTTTCCAAGTGAAATCCGTTAGTATGGACCTTATTTAATAATTTTAAATGAATAGCAAATAGAGTCAGAAATTTTTGGTAGGAGGCCTTATTTATTTTTTTCAAAAATTTCCTTTTATAGATGTTGGTAGGTGAGACTTTTTAAAATATCTCGATAGACTTTGTTAAAAAAACAAGCAACCTGTAACATATAGAATTTATAATTAGAAGGACCTGATGTGTTTTTCCCCGTGGTGCTCTCCTGCCCCTGTTCTCTACAAGCAAGCTGTTTATCCATCTTCTATTTATCGTCGTTTCCGGTCCTCCTCCCGTCAAGCTGACTCAGATATTTTTTTTCTTTAGTCCGGCCAAACTCAAGAACTGATTGAAGTGCAAACTTGATTCCAGCAGCCAAAGAAGGAGCTTAGCCTTCCAAGGTTTGTACTCGATCCAGCTAAGTTTCGTAGTTTTGATTATGTCATTTAATTTTTCAATTAAACAAAGTCTATCGAGAGTTTTTTTAACAAACCATCAACCTTTTGCCTACCAACATCCATAGAAGGAAATTTTTGAAAAAAAAATAAATAAGGCCCCTCTAATAAAAATTTCTGATCCTATCACTTTATTCATTAAAATCGCTTATACCAATTCCAAATCCTGATGAAAAAGGTTGACAATTTTTTTTTTTAATTCAATAATTTGCGCCCCCATAGGAAAAATTTCTCTGCTTCTCTTGCAAGTTTATTCTCTATTTACTGCATTGAAATTATTTATTATTTTTTTATTTCATCTTGCTGAATTTTTATTGAAATTTTCCAAGGACTATTGCTAGGAAGTTCGCAAGACGCAAGGCTTGGCATCTAGGCTCTAGCAGGTTTGTATATTTTCCAAACCTTAACTTTTATTGTTTAACTTGCGATGAATTTTAGACATGATTAAGTATTTTAAACGTTCATTTATCCAAAAATTATGTTTTGGCTCCATTCGAAAATTCATGGAAGTTGCATATGCTGATCGATGCATGTATTTTTTTTTTTTCAAAATATAGGTTTAAATTTTTATGGAGAAATATTTTAAGAGGTCATCAAAATCAAACTTTTCAACATCTTCAATTCAGACAAACAAAAATGACGAAGATTAAAAACAAAAACGAGGTTGAATATAGGTAGATTCATCATAAAATATAGAAATAGATGTTCCAAGTCCAAATGAATAAAGTTGTAAGAATTTTCAAAAAAATTATTTTGCCCGCTCTATGAAAAAATTTTAACTCTGCCACTGCTTTGCACAAAACCTGACAATTGAAAAAGTTACAATCCATTTATTTTAATTATCATTTTCTATTTTTAACATCTAAATCTTTACGAACCGATGACGATGATGAAGACATTTCTGATAATCAGATCTCTTCTACCATCTGCTTCAATTTCTTAGGCAATTCCCAATGTCACTAAACGCACTTTAAGCATATCTTGCTGACCAAGCAAACTCCATAGCCACTACCCTAAGTTATGCTCTAAATAGTATTGATGCTATTCTTCTATTTTTGTTATTGTTATTAATGTATAGATATTGATCGCTACTTCTCCTCACCAAGAAAGGGCATAATACATTTCAGGGGAGAGGCTATTCTCAGCTGCTGCACTGAAAATTCAATCATTGGTGTATTTAAAATAAATTCCTTAATATTTATTATGTTGAAGAGGCTATTCCAATTCCATTCCCTATTACTCTGTTGTCCGCAGTGGCTTCCTTTTCAAGAACCTTGTTCAAGAAAAGACTCGTCGAAATTTGCAGAAAGATGGCAAGTAAGCTGTGGATTAATACTGCCTACTGGACTGGAGTATTCATTAACTAATATAGCTGCCTTTCATTTAATTATTTCTAATATAATTTCCTTTCATTAATTATTAACTATTTTATTACAGCATTTCCATACCAGCAAGAGTTTTCATTCAAATATTTCCATTAATCACGTAACAACTAATACTAAAAAATTGCTTTAAGAATAATAAAAAAGCCGTCCCAAAGGAAATCTAATTTGTTTAAAAGCAATTGTATATAAAATAGAGTTTCAAAAAATGCTAGTTGAATATAGGAGTTTAATCTCCTATGTGGATGACTTGTTTTCCATAGTGAAGCATAGATTTAGTTGCTCTGACATAGATATGAGAGTACAGATTAGATAATATTTCTCACATTTGAAGTTAAATATATCATGGATTTCAAATATGTTAGTAATATTAATATTTACTATTTATTTAAAAATTTGAGCAAAATTTTCCCGCATATTAGTCTATTAACTTAATTAGGACCAAAAATTATGTAAGATCTCTTGGGGCTACCCTTAGAGATAGGATACGAATTGAGCATTTATGTTAAAAGGTTGGAGTAACTCCAGTGGAAGATAAAATTAGAGAGAGTCGTCTTAGATGGTTTGGCCACATAAAATGGCAGCCTTTTGATGACCCGGTTAGGAAAGTAGAGGCAGACATAAAAAAGTAATTGGTTAGAAAATATTAGAAATGATCTTTCTTTATTAGATTTAAACGAGAATTTAACTTTTAACAAGACGCAATAAAGAAAAAGGATTCATATAGCCAACCTCATATAGTGGGATAAAGTCATGATGTTATTGTTGTTGTCCCCGTGTTAAAAAAAAAAACTGAATTTTAATAAGCATAAATTCTAACAAAAAATATGAGACTATAATATATAATTAGTGGGCTAGAAATTTCAAAACCTGAAACCATCTATAGAAGAGTTTAAAACTAGTGATGAATCTCCTCAAAAAAGGATTCCAAGCTAACGAAAATTTTGTAACTCTAGTACATAAATTTCTCTCACTAGAATGACCCTTATTTCGTGCAGTATTATAAATTCTAAAAGGTTATATTTTTATTTGATTGATTTTGTGCTAACACAAATATGCTTATATAAAGGTAAGGGAATAAAATAATAACGGAAATATAATAAAATATAATATTCTTAATAATGAGAATATATTACATGAATAAATATGATATATTTTTATTTTTTTACTATAAATAAGTAAATATCATATGACAGTAAATAATTTTAATTACTCTTTATTTTGTCAAGTATTAAAAACTAAAAATTATTTCAATTGTCTCTACCTACCAAGCTAGTAGGTTTCTCTAAAAGACTAAAATAGACCAATATGATCAATAGTTTCACAATAGATCGCCAATAATTTTGGTTAGGTATTTGGGACCAATCATAATAAATTTTGTATAATTATCAACAAGAGTAAAAAGTAGTAAGGAAATTCATGGCTAATGATATAATTTAGTTAAATAAAAAAATGATATTTTAAGTAACTTTTAGCAAAGATAAACATGAAATATTACATAATGAATATGACGGACAATCACAAATATTTTTACCTATAAAATTTATTTATTTAGCAATATTAGTTGAGATTTAAATCAATATTCTCAAATCTCAACAAATGAAAGAGATAACACTCATCTTCCTAATAAAAAACTGTAAAATATGTAATTCATGTCTTTAAGAAATTCAATTTAAGACAAAATTAGTATCATATATTTGGGCAAAATTTTATCAAGATATTTTTATAATTATAAGATTTATTTTGAATGAGTGTAATATAGGATTAATCAATTAAATATTGGGATTTTTACATACATAACACTTGAAACTATTAAAAATACATATTCAACACCCAAATTATTATATTTACCAATATACCACCTAAAACATACCTTTCGCTCAATTCTACCACTACGTTTAAGCCCGTTAGAAATCTCGTGTGGCGTTTTCTTCCATTCGTTTGCATGCGACTATCTTCCCAGTCTCATACGATTAAATGAGATGGGGTTGGCCGGCAGAACAATAGCAATAGTGGGCATGGAGATGTCTCTGGCAATCTGGAACCGATGACGGCATTGCCATCGGTGTTCCATAAACACCTATGGAATTCTCGATCTATCGTCGCTTCAAAATGGTGCGACCATCCACCACTTACCGAGCCCGGGAGTCCAATTTTTCCATAGTTCATAAGGAGCAAAGAATTTCTACCTCTTCCATTTCCGCCACTTTCCGAGCTCTCCGCGCTGCTGGTAGTCGTCGTCAGCATTGACTTCGATGTCGAACGCCCTCATCAACGACATCGCCAGACCCAGCGGTGGGATCATAGCTCAACTCATCCCGTTGCAAACTGTATCATCTTTCTAAACCCGTAAACTCTCGATATCTCTATTTCTCCGTGGAATCTCCTGCCATGCAGTGCTATGCTAGTTATGTGATTGAAATTCTATTTATTATTATATATCTTCACTCTTCCTAGATGCCCATACATAAGCACCAATATTTAAACAATAAAACACAAAAAATTGTCCTCTAACTTTATATCAAAAAACATCCCTCTATCTCTATCCTAATGGAACCATATTAAAATAAGTGAAGTGTGGCTTTCATTTTGAGCACTAGAGACTGAATGTGACAGAAGCGATGGAAAGCACGAGCTAGACTGACTGCGTAACAGTTGCAGATGAACAGGAGTTAGGGAGATAGATCTTGGAACCGTGAGGAGAAGGAAAAGTGGTAGGAAATTTTAACTGCAAAAATGGCTCGCGACAAGTCATCCCTTCTGGGTAGATGACAATGTCACCGTGGCGGAGGAGATCAGAGATGTCAGCGGCGTCTCTAGTGCGGGTGAGGGGAACGTTGAGAATCAAGGCTCGCAAAGGTGGGGTTTCATTTTTTAATTGAACATTATGAAGTGGCATTACAAATGCTAGGAAGTTATTTTAGGTGGTATATTAGCAAATACATAAGTTTAGGTGTTGAATATATATTTTTAATAATTTCAAGTATATTATTTATATAAAAATCCCTTAAATATTTATTGCACTCGTGTGTAAAATTTTCATCTTGATCAAATATAAATGAGAACATTTTTTAACCTAATCGAATTTACTTGAAAAAAATATTTTCTCAAGATCAAAAGCAAAGATGCTGGCAAAAGCTTTACAAAGACAAATAAATATCAAATCATTAATTACACGTACAAAAGATACAAATATAATTTACTTAACCTTATTAAGCAGATGATCAGTAAGTCCAAGCTCAAGATCCAACTCACCAACTTGTTTAGGACTTAGACCTATTACCTCATGCTCAAATTCTTGTAGTTCTAATTCCCCACTCAAATTAAACGACTTAACAAAACAACAGCTTTGTTTCATGAAACAATTTTATGTTACAACTCAAAATTTCACCAAAGAATGAACTTCCTAAATGCTGTGTATGGAATAAATAAATTGAACCACAACTTTTCTTAGCTTTTAGCTTAATCGTGTTGCAATCTGGAAGTCTTAACTTATATTTTTTATGATAACAAATATTTTGGACTTTGTCTAGTTTCTCCTACTTGTTTTTATTTTTCTTGAGTCAATATATTATAAAAAGTATTTATTAGCTTAACAATCATGCACACACACATGTGAGGAGTGAAACACAAGGTTTTTATTTTTTTTTAAGATCGTATGGACGATTTTTATCGTATTGTACAATATGTTCTTTCAAAAATTTATTTAAACATTTAAATTAAGAAAATAAAAATTAAAATTAAGATAAATTAATCAAACTGTTTGATTTGTACAATAAAGTATATTCAATTTATAATAAGAAATTCCCGCCACCATTTAATATTAGGCAGTATTTTGAATGGTGAATATTTTGAAAGAGAAGGCAAGGCATCAAAACATGATTTATAACTACATTATAAGCAGTTCTTTTTGGAGTCAAAGGAGAAAGAATAGGAAGCACTAGGATTCCGAGACTGCTCAGAAGTGCTCCAATCTATCATATAATTGTGTTTTAATGTTTTAGAACAAGATTTATTTTGTTCAAGTTGATCTTTTATTAGAAAATTGAGACATATTATTGATCACCAGATTAGGATAATGACCAGGAATTGAGGAAGTGAGGACTTATGATATAGGAATCAAATTTAGATTTGAGGCAAGTCACTACATGGTAGCAATTCAAATCTAATTTATTAAAATACAAAAGGCTTAGAAGGTCTGACTCTTCTGGATTTATGTCCTCATAACGGACCGTGAGTGGTGGATCATGCTTCTATCAAAGTAGAAATACTTCATAATTTATAAAACATCAATTGCATTTATGATAGATGCATGATCCACCACTCATGTTTCGGGGCCTCTAAGACTTCTTAGATGTTGGCCCCAATCTCCTTAAAACAACAGTCTACCCTATCTTGCATTTCATAAGATCAAACATCAAGATTTTAAAGAGTTAGGTGGAGTTTAGCTGGCAGTCATATCCAAGCGAGATTTTAAGTCCAGAACAGTCAAACCTTCTAAGCCTTTTGTATTTTAATAAATTAGTAATAGACCAATATTAAAAAATAATAAAATGAGGACATAAATCAAAGTGAAATCTTGTATTTCATTATGATAGATAAATTGAAAATCATTACAATCATATCAATCTATTTTGCATTTTTCGATAATATTGGATAACATCTTCATTAGGAATCGAATCAAATATATCATTTTCAATGTAAGGCACAAGACAATCGTTGAGTCAATCATCACACATCCTACTAAGCAATCGATGTTTGATAATTTTCATTGCAGAAAATGCTCTCTCCACTGTAACAGTAGAAACTAGTAAAGTTAATGCTAAAGTAATGAGTTTGTAAACCAGATGATACACACCATCCTTCTTGAACATAACAATTTACTTTGAAAGATCAGCAATGCTTCTTAGAGAGGATAACTCTTCATTGGTCTGCATATCAATAATATAAATTGATAATTGACTTTTAAGAGCTACAACCTCAATTATTGAAAAATCACTTCGATATAACTCGGCTAGGCATACAAATTTCCTCTCATCATAAGCACAAAAAGAATCACTTGGATTTAAGCATGCCACACAAAGAAGCAACACAGTACTAGATTAAGAAAAGCGATTATATAGCTCTTGAAGTTGCATGTCGACTACAGTGTAAAATAGCTCGACACGATAATGATGTATATTTGTTATTTGTTCACCCCTTCGCACTGATCGACGACGAGTTTTATATGTATCATTCATGTTTGGAACAATAACTTCAAAAACACCACAGAAACGTGACATTTCATCTATTAAAGAATTTCATTCATTCTCCCTTAGTATATGTAGTCGTTGCTCAAATATTTGCACCAATTTCATCGCATTTTCAATGTCATGATCTTTTCTTTGCAAATATTGTGATAACTCATTCGTAATGCTCAATATATCAATCATCAAATGCATTGTGAAAATAAAATCAAAAGACTCCATTGTATCAATCAGAACACATGTTTCAACCGATTATTGATCATGTACACATTCTTCCTTAACAATCTAGTATTAGAATACCTGTCAATGATTCTTTGCTACTGCTACCAAACCTAATTGGAGTTGATAAGTGAAACAATGAATATAAAATGTTCGAGGGTTTTCATTTAGAATAAGTACCTTCAAACCATAGAATTCTCCTCGCATGTTGGATGTGCCATCATAACCTTAACCATATATCCTTTGTATGCTCAACGAGTATTTGGTGATTATGTCTTCAATGATTGCCTTCAGTGTAACTGCATTAGTGGATGTGACATGTTTGATGCATATAAATCTTTCAAAGACTTGTCCCAACTTATCAACATATTTCACCGCAATAGCTAGTTCTTCTTTCATAGAAATATTATCAGATTCATCAACTATAATTGAGAAGAGTCACCAATACCTTCATGATAGATTTCAAAGTTTCAGCAGCTGCAACACAACATATTTCTTTTTGGACCTTTGGTAAAGTTAACTTTAGATTAGAGTCTAAATATACAGATGTTGTTGTCTTAATTTTTTCATTATTATTAGCCAAAAAATCAAATAGCTCCAAATAATTTCCCCAATTATCTGACTCGGAAGATTCATCATGCCCACAAAATGATAATCCCTGACGTAGTAGAAATCAAACACAATCAATTGATGCAGTCAACATGATTCTATAATCTTCTTTGTTCTTGTCATCTTTGCTTAACCATAAAGCTGGTAAACTGTGTTCTTGGATTTTCATTAAATCTTCACAATTTTGTCTAGCCTTATTATGTATGCTATTATGTTTACCAATATGACTTAATAATTTTTCTTTCTTCTTCCAGTTTTTGAACCCTTCTCTAGCAAATGAGTCCCCACCACCTTGACCTCTAACAATCTGCTCTTGGGGTTTGAATAAATAGCAGTCAAGAAAAAAAACAACATCTTTCTGCACACTGTATTCTAACCAATCAACGTACTCATCAACCCATTTTGAATTAAATGCGTGTAAAATTTCCAAATAAAGTTTGGAGGAATTAATGACTTCTCGGTTGATGAGATCCCATAAATAAATATGCTCTCTGAATCTTATATCGATCATTTACATCATAACTCCAAGTAGGGGTGTCAATTCGGGTCAACGGGTCGAGTTCGGGTCCAACCCGAGTTGACCCGAGCATAAACGGGTTGACCCGAACCCGACCCGTTTAGCTAAACGGGTTAGGATATACAACTTGAACCCGACCCGTGCGGGTTACCGGGTTGACCGTTGACCCGACCCGCGAACCCGAACCGGACTTAATGGGATTTAAAAAAATTAAGTTACATGGCATCGATTGATGTATTTTATTCTTATACGTATGCGTATTATAACCCCATTGATTGGATTATTTTTTTGGTTAGTTTAATAGTAAATATAGGCGTATATCTTAATGTATTATTTTTTTCAAAGAAGTTTTATAATAAAATAAAGTTTATTAAAATTTAATTACACGACATTGATTATTTGTATGTTTAAAAAATTTAACGGAGTTCAAATAATTTCATAGCCATCATTTAGAATAATTTTACATCATTATTTTTTTCTTTAATTTAAAAAAAAAAATTACAAACGGGTTAACCGGGTCGACCCGCGGGTTATCGGGTCAACCCGAACCCGACCCATTTAACAAACGGGTCAAAAATCCGAACCCGAATCCGACCCGTTTAACAAACGGGTTGACCCAAACCCGGATTTTTCCGGGTCGGGTTTTGGGTCGTGTCAATTTTTGACACCCCTAACTCCAAGGAATTGGAAGTCGGAGTGCGGGATCAGATGGGAGATTATTAATATCAATTTTTATACGCTCTTTTCTCTTTAAATAACACTCCATTTATTTAACCAAGGAAGGGCACCCGTCTATAAAAAAAATTAACATCAAAATGATCGTCACACACTAATTGATAGAAAATATTCAAAACTAACGGATACAAAATAAATATTTAAATGAACATATCAATCCCAAAAGCAAATAAGTTCACTTAATGTAAGACCAAAAGCATATAATTTCATTACACTAGGAACCTCAACTTTGAAGTTCTATGATTAAAAAATTTTCAATTTTGTTTAATTTTTTTTTAAATCTCAAAAGGAAAAAAAATTTCAGATTGAATAACTGAACACAAAGTGAACAATTAAGTGAACTTTTTGAAGTCGTTCACTAGGAAAGAATTAGGTGAATTAAGTGAAATTTGAATAAGTGAACTTATTGAAGTTGAACGATTAAGTGAACTGCAGATCCCATCAAGCAAAGAATTTCAAATCGTTCACTGGGAAGCAATTAGGTCTTCATAGCCGTGAATACATAAAAAATGAATTTTATATAAAAATTATTGAAAGAGTTGGAAATTCAAATCAAAGCATAAAAATGCTATGAAGTTTTAAATAGATGACACACCAATCCAAATAAAACAACAAAGACCCTCAAGAAAAAATGAAAAAAAAATGAAATTGAAGTAATCATACACAATTGAAACATTAATTAAGAAAGCAGTTAACCATTCTCCGAATCATCCAATCTAGGGAAAAAATTAGGGCTTCATAGAAATATTAGAATTATGGGGAAATTCAGATATAAGCATAAAAAAGGAAATTTGCAAAACCAAACAAAGGAGAAACGTACCACGGTACCGAAGTGCACGATTTAAAGTATAATGTCGCAATTTTATGTAAAAACAAAGATTAAAATGCTAGGGTTTGAAAAGCTTACGACTTTTTCCCCTTCGAAGTCGAAGACAACGGAGTCGAGCCGAGTGATAATAAAGATTTAAATCAATTGAGTTCTTGCATGGTAAAGCAAGAGTTGATCACCTCTATGTTGCCCCTGCTGCTCACAATGTTGTTAGCTAGTTTGCTCTACCTCAGTCTCTTGAGCACCTACATTATAAAAACTTCCCTTCCAATAAAGGAGAGATCCTATCGTGACTATTACGATTTGTTTGAGATATTTTTTGTGTGCATCCAATTAGTAAAAAAATTGAATCATCTTTTCTGAATGTGTTTGTTGCAGTTTGGGGTTTTTATTTTCTTCAGATTATAGTCTTTATGGTTATGTTAATACTTTCTACTTCCTCTTATATTTATAAGAATCATTACATAGTTTTTAATGTAATATAGAAGCTTTCGACCAATTGAATTTTGAAGTTTGCTACAATTAATTTATTACCTCAGTATGGGTTTTTATCTTTAAATTTTTTGCATTTTCTACTAAGTTCATTGTAAAGGTTATATTGCAAAAAATATTGAGATTTGCATTTAAAATTTTTTGTTGTTTTTTCCCTTTATATATTGATTATGATTATAATATTATACTTGCAAGGCACTAAAAACCTTATTGTTTTGCAATGCTCTGATCTGCTTTAAAGACCATAAAACATGTTTATAGAAAAAGCTATTGATACTTATAGATACCTATATGCAGGAATGGAATTTAATGACAATAGAAGTGAATCAGCCGATATCGCAAATACAAATACAAATTATAATTGTGGCAATATGTCTTATAAATGAGTATTATGAAACATATATTTGCAAGACATCATGCATGACATCGTAGTATATAGGAGACAAATGAATTGGAGAGCTACTACATGGCCATCCAACAAGGTTTCATAATATGTTTCATATGTCTCAAGCAATTTTTAAAAATCTATTGAATGACTTGGAATGTGTTTATGATCTACATGGATCATCAAGGACAACAAGTAGAGAAGTATTTGTGATTACTTTGTACATTTTATTGCATTATGAATCAATAAAGTCAACATATGAGCAGTTTCAATACTCAACTGAGATAATCAGTATGTATTTCTCTATTGGATTGGAGGCTTTGGTGAAATTATCATGTTCTGTGATCAAGTCTATTGATACTAATTTTGATGATATCCCAAGAAACATTTTATATGATAATCGATATATGTCGCATTTCAAGGTAATTATTCTTATTATGATATGATTTGTGAAAATGAATATAATATCTAATTATTGCTTCTTAAATAGGATTGTACTAGAGCTATCGATGGAACACATGTGGATGCTCGTGTTTCGAGTTCTGAGAAGGCGACTTGTATAGGAAAATGTGGGTCAACGACGCAAAATGTTATGTCTGTATGTGACTTCAACATGTGCTTTAATTTTAGCATGGCATGATGAGAAGGAAGTGCACATGACAGTCGTATTTTTAAATTTACAACTCGTAATAGATGCAATAACTTTCCAATGCTACCTCCTAGTACGTTCTATATAGTTGTTACATAAGTAGTAATAAAACTTATACTAAACTACATGTACTTTATAATAGAAAAATATTATGTTGTCTATGCTGGTTATCCAATGCAACGGGGTTTTTTGAAGCTATTTCCATATACCAAATATCATATACCTGATTTTGAAAGAGGAAGTCAATTAGTACGTGGGAGGCAAGAAACTTTTAACAAGCGAAACTCTTCCTTAAGAGGCGTAATTGAGAGATCATTTGGTGTTTGGAAGAAGAAGTGGGTCATACTACTAGACATGCCTACATATTCATTAAAAACAAATTAAATAGTGATAGCAACAATGACATTGTATAATTACATACGTCGGCATCTCACTCGGAAAAATCTAGAATTCAATATATGTGATGCGGACATAACATATATATCATAAGAGGCATATGAGTATAGAATTGGGCAATCATTACTAGAGACTGAAGAAAATGATTTTAATCAGGAGGCACGAGATGGTGAAGGTGCGGAGGAGATGATCCATTTACGAGAGAAAATCACAGATGCATTAATGGAGGAGATGAATTAGGAAGTTTCATATGTTTGAAAGCATGTTCAGATTTATTTGATTAAGTTTGTGAATCTTTTGCGGATATTATTTTTTTTACTTTAGGTGTATTTCCTTAAATTAAGTAGAGAGAGAATTCCAATTCTATTATTTGTTTAATGAGATAGTTAATAGTTAACCTTAAGAATACTTTATACGTTCTGTTCTTTAGTAAACGTTAACAATACTTGCTCAAAAGAATTTTTTATTTATTTTGGATATGACTTCAATGAGAAATTTCAAGTCATAGAATTTCCAAGCCAACCATTTTAAAGACAAGATTCCTGATGAATTGGGGCGGATTATTAATCTTCATACATTGTAAGTAATTTAATTGTTGAATGATTCTCAACATTAGTAGTATCTAAATGTCTTAAATAGTTTACTTTTATTAATATATCTGCAGGGATCTTTCTGACAACAAATTTGTCCGGTCATATTCCTGATTCCATTGGTGATCTTGAGCACCTCCTTGTATTGTATGTGAATAGATTCATTAATTTTTTTCTTTTTTTTAGTGAATATGGAGTATTTTAAGGATCTTGAACAAAAAATAGATTCATGGAGGGATACCATCTCAACTTACCCAATTGCTTCAACTTTAACTACATTGTATGTTAATATATTTTTTTTCATTCAAGTATTGCTATAAATCAGCAGTGTGTTTTCATGATCTCATACTCACTTTGTCTTCATGGATCTTTGATTCAACAACTGCAGCAAAGATGTTTTCTAGGTTCCCTTGTGAGAGGTATAAAAAAAAAATTTTAGATGATCCTCCTATCTACTAAATATATAATTTGTTTTTATTTATTTATTTATTATTCAGTTTGTTGGGAAATACTTTGATATGTGCATGGCCTGGATGTTCTTGTTCTATAGATGGTAATGCATCAAGAAGTAAGCAAAAGTCAAGAAATTATCTTGCGCACCATTTTGCTAGTGAATTTATACTTATCTTCTCCATTGGAACTCTATATGCAGTCAGTAGCTCTCTTTCAGCAGTCGTTTGCATAACCTTAGGCTTCATCACATTGATATTGATAGTCTTGGTAGCAATCTACATACTTGTTTTGTTGCATCTGGAAGTGTACATTAGTTAATTTGATTAAGTGTGTAAGATTACTTTGAAACAAATATGTATATTTGAAGTGTCATTTGCCATTCAATGCTATGCTTTATGAACTCTTTTGATCGATGTTGCTCACATCAGTATTGCTACTGCAACTAATAAAGTAATAATATGCTCTTTTGCTTGTTAATTATCTAGAGAAGTATGGTTATAAATCAAAATTATTATAATAAATAAATATTTTGCAGGTGGCACTAATATATTTAATTATCAGTAAAATGAGTGGAGTAATTGATTAGTATTTGTTTTTATATATTGTTTAGTAGTATAGGTTGAATTTGATCATTTAATGAAACTTGCTATCAGCTACTTTAATTTTATAATTGAAGTTATAATTAAGATATCTGAAGAAAAAATCGGAATGATCAAACAAGTTTGTTCTATCAAAATAATCTAATGTCTCAAAGTAAAGTATATTTTAGAAATTTTTAAGCTGCTGTAGAGATTTAAGAAAAAAAAATATTGTATTTATATGTATAAAATCAACAAATAGATTTTAAGTCAAAATTGTTAACATAAAGAGTTTCAAAAAAATAAATTTGAACAAATTTTATTCATCTTCATATATGTAAGGGTAATAAGATAATTTGTTGTCAAACAGCAGTAGCATAGCAGTTCGGTAGTAATACTACCCAAATAAAATTGACTGATTTCTATACATCAACTTTAGAAACTGCTTTCTATACAACAATTTCACAATCTGCTTTACCGACAGCAGCAGCCGTCCCAAACGCATCCTAAGTCACTATCTTCATACATAACAAATATCGAATCAAGACAATAATATTTATCATTAAGAAAAAAAAAGCCATGCCCATGGAGCTATACAAGAAAAGACTTCTACAAACACCCTAAGGCAGCTATAGCTCAAAGTCCAACGAAAGAAAAGGAAGAAATAGCTTGCATATCGCCTCAATTTAATGATTATTTCTATCATGATGAAGAGAACACTAAAATTAAAAAAGAAGTAGGCGGATACGGACGACGTACCAAAGCGTGAGAGCGGAGAAGCATAATAAAAATGTAGTCCTCGCATCCTCCGAGTGCACAAGCAGAGATTCAAGACAAATGACAAGCACCGAGTGACGAGCGCACAAGGGAATTCGAGCATCATGACGGCAGATTCGAGCGGAGAGTGGGCCGAGACGTCATGGGCAGAGTCTTCAACGTAAGCGGACGGAAATACGTGAGAAAGGATCGGTTATAACAAATTACTAAATAGCCTCAGCTCCAATAAGGATTTTACATTTTCTTAGGCCAGCCCTGTCACGACCCGACCCGACCGGGACGGATCCCGCCCGCACCGGGCCGCGACCAGCTTAAAACAGACAGATCAGGATCTAGCTTTGGAATTTGTTTCGGAACTGATTCTTCCAAATATTTCAACTCAAAAACAGACACACAGAGCTACTATGAAACATCAACTGCAGCGGAACAATTCATCTATATTTTTCTTTTCCTCAAAACAATCATCTACACTACAGGCCATGACTCAGACAGAAAAAAACAGAACAGAAGAGCCATGTCTGTACAAAAAAAAATCAAAAGTACAAAATAATACCTACAGATCAAACTCTGAACTCTAGTCCAAGACCTCCTTCCCTTTCCCAGAACTTGAAAACCACGCAGAAAATAAGGGCGAGCTCAACAGCTCAGCAAAGCGACAAACCTCTAATCAAAACTCTCAGAATCCAAAACCAACACTTCAAACCAAATCCAATCAGAATATTCGTACAGAAATCAGAATCAGACATATCAGAACAAACAGATCAACAGAATCGTACAGATCAGAATAGAACAAATACGAAAATATATCGAATCAGAAGCAGATCAGAATAGATCAGAATATCCAATCAGAACAAACAGAACTGTACAGAAATCAGAAGTCATATTAAATCAGAATCAGATTTACTTACAGAATAGATACGGAAATCAGAAGTCCTTTCAAATCAGATATCAGATATTATTTAATTAATAGCTAAATTCCCTGACACTAACAGAATCTCTACGGATTCCGGCCCCTTATGCCTCCATTTGTGCTCACGGCACCAGAACAGATAGATGTGCTTATAGCACCAGAACAGATTTCATCGGATCCGGAACAGAAAAGATATCAGATTTCAGATTGAGCTCATTTCAGATTTCCCAGACATTAACTGAATCTCTTAGGATCCAGGCCCCTTATAACTCCCTTTATATAGCATATACAGATAGCATATCAATTCAGAAGAAATCCAGACGAATTCAGAAATCAGACAAAAATCGGGCAGCACAACGGCTGTATATGGAATTTACACAATTTTCCTAAAAAATCACAGAATACCAAATTTGCACAGAATATAGATAACAACATTGCAAGACTTTAATTCTATTGCCACAACATTTTTAGACATCATAGAAAAATACAGTCGAAATAAAACACCGCCGAATTCAAAATACCCGGACAAAAATCTCCAGAAAATAACCAAAATGTGCACACTCGGCACGTCAACAACATACGGAAAATCACGCGGTAAAAACTGAACCAGACGGGAAATACGGACGAAAATCACGAACAAAAATCAATTCCGGACAGATAATACCGCCAAACACGACGGTTCTGAAAATTGAGAAAGGCGGATTGTGCCTTACCTTGCGTACAGCAAAATCTTCAACAGTCTCGTCAATCAAAAACGGACCCGCGGCTTCCCGAAATCAACTTTTCTTTTCTTTTCTTTTCTCTTTCCTCGGATCTGAAATCGGATTTTTAATTTTTATTTTCTCTCTCCTCGAAATGACTTCATTTCCCTTAAATAAACACGAGATCAGCCCGGCCGATCTCCTTGATCGTCCTGGACGATCAGACCAAAATCACATCGTCTTGGGACGATTTCTCAGGACGATAATTAATTTTCTTGGACGATAAAAATCCATACTCTCTGACTTGTGCCATCCACTGATCGTCCCGGCCGATTCCCTGGACGATCCTCAGGACGTTGCTCTCTGTCTTTTGCACTGAATTGATCGGCCTGGGACGATGCCCCTATCGGCCCGGCCGATCCTGGGAGGAAAAACACCTGGAGCAATCTGGGCAAATTCTGGAGCAAACCTTCAACTGATCGTCCTAGGACGATCCTGGAGCAGAAATAGAACTTCACAATCTCCCCAACTTCGAAAAAATGTCGTCCTCGATATTGCCCAAACAAATCTCAGTCAAAACAAGTACGGGTACGACTGTCTCATGTCAGACTCCTTCTCCCAAGTCGCTTCCCGTGCAGTACGGTGCTTCCACTGGACTTTAACCATCGGAATCTCTTTACTTCTCAACTTACGGACGTCGTACGCTGAAATCAACTCTAGCTCTTCCTTGTACGCCAGATTCTCCTGAATCTCAATCTCGTCAGCTGACAGCTTCTTCCCAGAGTCTGATACCCACTTCCTCAAAGTGGATACGTGAAACACGTTATGCACATCAGGCATCGAATCAGAAAGCAACAGTCTGTAAGCAGATTTTCCAATCCTTTCCAGGATTTCAAAAGGTCCAACATACCTTGGACTAAGCTTGCTCACCTGGCCAAATCTGCTCACACCCTTCATCGGGCTGACTTTGACATACACAAAGTCACCAACCTGAAACTCAACAAACCTATGCTTCTGATTGTAATACTTCTGCTGTCGATCTTGAGCCGCTTTCAATCTTTCTTTAATCAAGCTGATCTTCTTAACAGTTTCTTCAAAGAAAGTGGCACCCAGTTCCTGTCTATCTCCGACCTCAGTCAGAGTCAAAGGAGTACAGCACTTCCTGTCATACAGAGCCTCGTACGGTGCCATGTCAATACTGGACTGAAAACTATTGTTATAAGCAAACTCAATCAAAGGGATATGATCTTCCCAGTTTCCGCCAAATTCCAAAACACAAAGCCTCAACAGATCTTCTAGTATCTGAATGGTCCTCTCAGACTGCCCGTCGGTCTGAGGATGAAAGGCTGTACTGAAATGCAGTTTCGTACCCAAGCCTTGCTGAATGCCCTTCCAAAGTCTGGAAGTAAATCGTCCGTCTCGGCCAGAAACAATCACCTTAGGCACACCGTGCAATCTGACTATCTCTTTCACATATATCTGTGCCAAACGATCCACCGGATCGGTCTGCCTGATCGGAAGAAAATGGGCGGACTTCGTCAGTCGATCTACAACCACCCAAATGGCGTCGTGCCCTTGTCTAGATCGAGGAAATCCCATCGCAAAGTCCATCGTTACCTCCTCCCACTTCCACTCAGGGATAGGCAACGACTGTAACAGTCCATCTGGTCACTAATGCTCTGCCTTCACCAACTGACAGGCCTCGCATCTTGACACAAACTCTGCCACATCCTTCTTCATTCCAGGCCACCAGAATAAAAGTTTCATGTCAGCATACATCTTACTACTGCCTGGATGAATAGTGTAGCCTGAATGATGAGATTCGTATAGAATCTCCTGCCTCAAATTCCCAAACACAGGTACCCACAACCTGTTCTTACAGAAAATAGCACCAGAATCAGAAATTCGAAGTTCAGGAGTCTTACCAGATCCAATCTGAGCAATTAACTTCGAATAATCAGAATCTGACTTCTGGGCTTCTTGAATCCTTGGAAGCAAGGAAGATTGAATACTCATCTGAGCCAAATCCAAATCACTGGAGGAAATCACCTCCAAATGCAAGCGCTCCTTATCACGAATCAGGAAATCATCAAAAGTAAGCTGCAAACCTGATAATCCAGAAGACTTCCTGCTCAGAGCATCCGCTACCACATTAGCCTTCCCAGGCTGATACTGAATGGTCAAATCATAGTCCTTGATCAACTCGAGCCATCTTCTCTGCCTCAAGTTCAGATCCTTTTGAGTGAAAATGTACTTCAGGCTCTTATGATCAGTGAAAATCTCACATCTGACGCCATACAGGTAATGACGCCAAATCTTCAAAGCAAACATAACTGCAGCTAACTCCAAATCATGCGTCGGGTAATTCTTCTCATGTGGTTTCAACTGTCTAGAGGCATAAGCAATTACCTGACCATGCTGCATCAGAACACATCCCAAACCTTTCAGTGAAGCATCACTGAACACCTGAAAATCTTCCGTACCTGACGGAAGTACTAACACTGGAGCTGAAGTCAAACAGTCCTTCAATCTCTGAAAACCAGCTTCACACTCCGGTGTCCAAACAAAAAGTACTGACTTCTACGTCAGTCTCGTCAGAGGCGTCGAAATCTGTGAAAATCCCTTCACAAATTTCCTGTAATATCCGATCATGCCCAAGAAACTACGTACCTCAAATACCGTAATCGGTATCGGCCAATCAGCAACCGCCTGAATCTTCTGGGGATCAACAGAAATGCCTTCTCCGCTCACCACATGCCCCAGAAAAGAAATGCTCTTCAGCTAGAATTCACACTTGGAGAACTTGGCATACAGCTGATGCCGCCTCAAAGTCTCCAACACAATGCTCAAGTGTCTGGCATGCTCATCTTCAGAAGAAGAATATACCAGAATATCGTCGATAAAGACGATCACAAACTGATCCAAAAACTCCCTGAACACTCGGTTCATCAGATCCATGAAAATAGCAGGCGCGTTGGTTACCCCAAAAGGCATAACCAAAAACTCGTAGTGCCCGTACCGAGTACTGAAAGCTGTCTTCACCACATCAGCTTCCTTCACCTTCACCTGATAGTATCCGGATCGCAAGTCAATCTTCGAAAATACAGAAGATCCGGAAAGCTGATCAAACAAATCGTCAATCCGAGGCAAAGGATACTTTTTCTGGATCGTGACTTTATTCAAATCTCTGTAGTCAACACACATACGGAGTGTCCCATCCTTCTTCTTCACAAACAAAATAGTTGCTCCCTAGAGAGAAACACTAGGACGGACAAAGCCTCTGTCTACCAACTCCTAAAGTTGAACTTTCAACTCAGAAAGTTCCTTCGGTGCCATCCTGTACGGAGCCTTTGATATCGGAACAGTACCCGGAAAAACATCGATAGAGAACTCCACCTCTTTATCCGGAGGTAAACCAACCAACTCCTCAGGAAAAACATCAGCAAACTCCCGTACCACAAGGATCTCAGAAACAGAACCAACCTCCAGGTTCAGATCATGCACCGAAGCCAAAAAGATTGGGCATCCCTTCTTCCACATTCTGCTCACCTCCAACACAGAAATCAGATTGGAGAGAACACCTCATAATCCCTGAAATACACATCGCTCTCCAGCCATAAGCAAACTCACTAGCTTCTTCAGACAGTCAATCTGAGCCTCGTACAGACTCAGCCAATCCATGCCCAGAATCACATCATAAGAAGAAATCGGCAATAAAATCAGACTTGATTTACACTTCTTGCCAGCAATATCGATCTCACAAAAATAAAACTTGCGAGCAATCAAATTACTTCCAGCCGGCAAAATCACTGAAAGAGAAACCAGAAGTAAAATGGAATCCAAACGTAAAGCCTTAAAACACCGCTCGGACAGAAAAGAATGACTGGCTCCAGAGTCAAACAAAACACGACAGGGCTGATCAGAAATGTAAATCATACCTGTCACAACATCTGGAGCATCACGAGCCTCCTGCTGACTCAGGCTGTAAACTCGTGGCTGAACTGGAGCTGGAGCTGAAGCAACAGAACTACTCGGTAGAGGGAGCCTCTCACTAACAGTAGGTGGTCTCCGTGGTACAGAACTCGAACCACCACCTCTACCAGATCCCTCAGGGCATGGAGGAACAGTCCTCGGTCTTCCTGCTGCTGAACCAGCAGGTCTGACAAAGCTCTCGGATCGGAACTCAGAACGTCGATCAAATCCAGTCTGTGGACACTCTGCAATCCGATGTCCTGGCTGACCACATCGGAATCACAGACCAGCCATCCTGTAGCACTGGCCAAGGTGTCGCCGTCCATAACTCTGGCACACAGGTGCCATACTGACAGATCCAGAACTCGTCGTACTGGCAGCAGTACCAGACGATCCTCCACTCCTCCTAGAGTCACCAGATCTAGAACTAGCTACAAATCTCCTCTTCCCAGAGGATCCACTACCGGAAGCCTCACCTCCAAATCTCTTCCTACTCGCAGTCCACCGCTGCTGAGTAGCCATCAAGTCGTTCTCAATCAGACGAGCTCGCTCTACAAGCTCAGAAAAGTCAGTGATACGGAACGGTATCAGGGGCTGTCTCAGAATATCTCGTAATCCCCTCAGAAATCTGTAGCACCTCTCAGCAGAAGTACTAACCAGCTGCGGAGCATACCTGGCTAATGCAGTAAACTCAGCCTCGTACTGCATCACCGTCTTGCTCCCCTGAACAAGCCTCAGAAAACTCTCCTGCATCTGCTGTCGTGCAGAAGGGGGAACGAACCAGTCTCGGAACACCTCAGTGAACTCTTCCCAAGTAATCAAAGAGTTCAATCTGTCCTGAAATTTGGCCTCCTGCTGGCCTACCCACCAATGCTCAGCCTCACCATCCAACAGAAAAATAGCCAACGGAACCTTCCTGTCTAACGGACACTGCATGCCGTCGAAAGTCTTCTCTATCCTCCTCAGCCACTCCTCAGCTGCTCTGGGCTCAACAGCGCCCTCAAATCTCGGAGGTTTCAACCTCAAAAACATTTGCAGATGTTTATCAATATCATCAGATCTGACGGTAGAAGCTCTGCTCTGAGTCTCGCTCATCATCTGAGCAACGAGTGTAGCAAACTGAGACAGTGTATCAGCACCGGCCATTGGGGCTGTACTCCCCACTGGTGCTGCCTGACTGGCACTCTGCCCGTCTGTCATGTCTGGGTCTGGCTGATCCATACAGAAAATCCGGAAAACTATCACAAAAATAACACAATAAAAAGCCAAACAAACCAAAACTACCCCAGACAGACTCACTTACAAATCACTTCCTATAGCTCTGTCTTACAATTCAATCAAATTTCAAAACCATTGCCAAACAAACCAAAACTACCCCAGACAGACTCACTTACAAATCACTTCCTATAGCTCTGTCTTACAATTCAATCAAATTTCAAAACCATTGCTCTGATACCACCAAAAGCTTGTCACGACCCGACCCGACCGGGACGGATCCCGCCCGCACCGGGCCGCGACCAGCTTAAAACAGACAGACCAGGATCTAGCTTTGGAATTTGTTTCGGAACTGATTCTTCCAAATATTTCAACTCAAAAACAGACACACAGAGCTACTATGAAACATCAACTGCAGCGGAACAAATCGTCTATATTTTTCTTTTCCTCAAAATAATCATCTACACTACATGCCATGGCTCAGAC
This sequence comes from Dendrobium nobile, assembly GCA_022539455.1. Classification (NCBI taxonomy): domain Eukaryota; kingdom Viridiplantae; phylum Streptophyta; class Magnoliopsida; order Asparagales; family Orchidaceae; genus Dendrobium; species Dendrobium nobile. The sequence continues at coordinate 6,602,263 of CM039727.1, forward strand.
AGAAAGAAACAGAACAGAAGAGCCATGTCTGTACAAAAAAAATCAAAAGTACAAAATAATACCTACAGATCAAACTCTGAACTCTAGTCCAAGACCTCCTTCCCTTTCCCAGAACCTGAAAACCACGCAGAAAACAAGGGTGAGCTCAACAGCTCAGCAAAGCGACAAACCTCCAATCAAAACTGTCAGAATCCAAAACCAACACTTCAAACCAAATCCAATCAGAATAT